>JABTTQ020001385.1:0-355003 GCA_016081115.2 Rehmannia glutinosa
TGTGATTTTAAATTTTGAGTTTGATTGTGATTTTAATTTATATAAAAAAATGAAAATTGTAGTTATCAAGCTTCATACTGCATGCTAGTAGGGGAATTATAAGGCTTTTCAACCTTAGGTTTAAACATACAACACACACCCTCACGCCAATTTCACCTTCTCTCTACAAAAATCCAACAAAGTCTTCAAGTTTACATTTAAGTGGGCAATTGAGCAAGTTGATCATCAAATTCATCTTCTTTATCAATTAGGTAAGTGAGCTTCATTGTACATCATCTTTTGCAAAATTTTCAAGCTTAGGTTAAAAAGTGGGAATTTTCAATATCATTGTAATTTCAAAATTCTTGATAAATTCTTGATAAATTGTGACTATATATGACTATATTGTGCTTGAATTGGTTGGTGTTTAAAATTGGGCTTGAATTGAATTTCAAATTTGGTGTTCATCTCTCCTTTGCATATATGCCTACAAGGTGTTTGTTAAAATGTCTCAATGAAAAATATTACACATAGGCATTTGATTCTTGTCATCATTGTGTACTAAAGGCTATTTGATCGTGAATTGATGACAAGGATGCATAATTCTTGAGTAGTTGCGAAAATTCCTAACCCTAACTCGTATTGTGTGTTATATGTGTTATTTTGCTTGTGTTATTTTCCAGGTGATTTCCCGATCAATTAAAATGCCAAGAACAAAGAACACAAGCAAGGGCAAAAGCGTGGCATGTACTTCCGAAGAAAATGTTGAAGACCGTTTTATTAACTTGGAAGCACAATAGTTATACTATGACACATTATGCACGAAGAGTATAAAGGCGGAACGGGGATTGCAACCGGGGCCGAATGATGGTGAGCTTGCACAAATGATACACCAAAAGCGATGGAAGAAAATTTGTGCCCAACCTCAACTATTCGCACCGAATATTGTTCGGGAATTTTATGCGAATGCGACGTCCCCAACTAGCCATCACACGGAGATTTTTGTACGTGGAATGAAATATATACCAACCGATGCAAAGAACGATAAGGAGATACTATGGACTACGGGAGGTGGATCACTCACCTTATGTTGAATTCGTCTCTCGCAACCACCGAATATGGAGATGATTTGTAATACCTTATGTCGGCCTGGAACTGAGGTACGTCATATTAAAGTTGCGGCTTAGTCGGTGTGGGCGAGCTTGGTACTACTTTATATGTAACAATTTGATACCAACCAAGCATGTCAGTGACGTCACTAAGGAATGAGCCCATCTTCTATATGTTATTGTTACTGACATACAATTCGACCCAGCGGTGATTATTGCAAGGTCCATTCGCTACAAAGTTCTACACTCCAAATCCGGGGGACTAATTTTACCGAGTTTAATTTGTGGGTTATGTAAGAAAAGGGGTGTTACGTGGGATAACTCCGAGCTGTTAGAAAGGCCTAAAGGGCCTATCGATTCAACTATTATTGCTTTCTACGAAGAATGGGCAGGCGGTGTGCCTAATCCGAAGGGTGCGGGATATATCCTTGATCCCGAATTTGCTCCTCCACCTGTTGAGCCTCAGGCTCAAACCCAGTCACAAAATATTGATGCCCCATCCGGTTCAGTGGTGGGCCATTCTCGTTCCAGAGGCTCACATCGTTCCAGAGGCTCACATCATGATGATGACCCTTCAGCCGCATTAGTTCGCGAAGTACGAGAATTGCGAAGGGCTTTTGTAGCTGAGCAACGCCACAGAGCTGCACGGGAGGAATATGTGAATGAGCACAACCGAGTTCTTGCCAAGATATATAGCCAGACGCACCCACAGTTCCAGTTCCCGACACCACCACCACCGGTCCTATTGCTCATTTTCCACCACACGACTCCGATAGGGATTCCGATGAGGAGTCCTAGGCACTCCGGCTACCAGGAAAGTTTTTCTCACTCTCCATTGAGGACAATGTTTATTTTAAGTTTGGGGGTGTAATATGTATTCGTATCTTTTGAGTCGTGTCGAAAAAAATAATAAATAAATAAATAAATAAATAAAAACGAGTCGAGTCTAGTAGTATGTTGAACCGTAGAACTATATGACTAAGTGGATTTGTTGATTATGAGTTGAACTGTCATAAGAGCATGCTTTTAAGTGGTGATCTATATTTTGCTTCATTGAATTCATATACATGTATAATTATGTTAACTTATTTGAAAATGATTAATGAAGTTGAGTGTTGCTTGTATGATCCCACCGGAATCTAGAACTTGTTCGATCACTAATTGAGGCGAAATCCTAGGTGAAATAACATTAAGGAAATGATTTAGGCCATATTTGAATAAAGCTAGAGCCAAAATGCCTACCTTTATACGATATAATTTCACTAGATCCCCTTTGAGCCTATTAAACATTCTTTGGCAACCAATCTTTACCTTGAGCTTACATGTGAAAATCCTAATTACCCATCACTCATACACACAAAATGATTGAAGGTTGAGGAGGATATGATAAGTGGGGTATGTGTTCACTCGCATGAAGTTGCAAGAAAAAGAAAATATGAAACCCCATGTGTTAAAATATGCAAAAGATTAAGTTTGGGGGTTTCAAAATAAAAATAAAAATAGAGGCTCGTAAAGGGAGAATAATTGAGAATTCAACAAAAGTGAAGGTAGCCATTTTGTTTGGCAATTGGTGATTTGAAGAGATAATTGTGTGTTTGGGTGAGTTGAGCCATTTAATCCTAAATTTTCCTACCCGACCTAAGACACACAAGCTTTGAAAGCCCTATTGATCCTGTGTTATATTAGCTTACATTAGTGGAGATTAGTGTGAATGGCAAGCTTATAGAATCCGATAGTCATTATTTTTTGATATCTAGAAGTGGATCATCTTGATAACATTCGATTACATGAATCAATTTGAATAATGTAAAACGAATTATCATGAACATTCAACACATTTGATCACAATGTCAAAACGCATGCTTGATTGATAGTGAAATGAGTAATGAGACAAATGTTATTGGTTGTGTCGTTGTTGTCTTATATTTTTCATTTTAGAGTTGTAATTGTTTGAGGACAAACAATAGCTTAAGTTTGGGGGTATTTGTTAAGTTGGGATTTTACCAACTAATCGAGTATTCTAGATTAGGATTTTGTATTATTTTTGGGTGTTTTAGAGTCGTTAGAGTCCAATTTATTTCATTAAGTGTCAATGAAGAGTCAATACATATTTGGTAGTCGAAAAAGGAAGAAAACGACGTAAAACGGTGCTAGGAAGGAAAAAATTGTGTTTGAAGAAGAAGAAAAGAGAAAAAATCGCATTTGCACCCCTCAAGACGAGCGAAAGCAGCAATGCATACTGTATAGGGTCGACAGCGTGAAGCTTGATTTGGGGCGTCAGAGGCCCTTACGCCCGGCAGCAGCCCGGGCGGAATGAACGCGTGAGGATCGGGTGGTGCTGCAGCACCCAACGCCCGGGCGGTATTTTGTTAAGTTTGTGCTGGGCGCCGCAGTGCCCATGCCCGGGTGCCGCAGCGCCCAGGACGGAAATTTCTCTGTTCACCTACCCTCTTTCTTGGACTTTTGTGGGGCTATAAATAGAAGCCTTGGGGCTTGAAATTAGGGATCTTGGACCCTTGAAAGACAAGAAAACAACTACAAGAAAAGGAAGAAGGCTTGGGATATCTTGGGAAGAGCTTGGAAGTTAAGATCGAGGCTCTATCATCTAGAAATAGAGAAGATCCTCAACTATTGTTCTTATTTTGTTGATTTCTTCATATCTTGTAAGATGTATTGTTGTATTCTTATGGATTTATTTTCTTTAATCATGAGCTAAACTCTATAATTCTAGAGGGATGATGTAATTTATGTTTGAACTTATGTTTTGAGATTGTGGTTTGTCAATCTAGATCATCAATTTATTTGTGCTATTTGGATCTTCTATTGCTTCTAAATTACTTGATCAATAATTTAGAATGTTTGGTGTATTTGATTTGACACTTGAGAGAGGTAATTAAATAAATGACCTTGAAATAGCATAACTTAGATTTCATAGAATTGAGAGATTTGTGAATCCTTTGAAGTCTTTTATCAAGATTCATAGTTTTTATTGAGATTTCAATTGGTGATTTTTATAGATATATTGATTTCCCAATTGAGATCTAAAATCATTTGGCACTTCGAGAGAGGGAAATGATTATTGTAGAAATCTTGACTTATAAATTGGTAATTGATGATTGATAAACCATATTGATAACATAAGGGATAACTAGATTCATCACACCTCTAGAATTCATTTAATCATTTGGATAAACTCATTGATATTTTCATATTCTTGATTTATTTTTGGTATTTTAGTATAATAAACTCCATCAAATATTGAATTTCTAAATAAAGTTAGACTACTATATTATAGTACTTAGCGATAATTCGATAATTATTCCCTGTGGATTCGACAACCTTACTTCTCTATATTAAAACTTGACACCGTAGACTTGCGGTAAGAAAAAAATCTCTAACCGTCTATGGGAAAGTGACTGAATAGGTCCCTGCTTCGTCACTGTGTGAGCCCATATTATTTACTTGTACCCTTTGGGACTTTGGACCATGTCATGAGGTGTAAGTTTGATGACGCTATTTTAGCATGTATCTAATGGCCATGTGTGATTGATGGTCATTTGAGCATGTCTAGAAAAGTTGTCAAGACCAAGCTAATTGGCATGTGGGGCCAAGGAAGAATTAAGTTGGTAACGCACTTATGTTCTATGATTCATAGCCCGGGCAACTATGTCGAATTGTGTTTGACTAGTCATGAATCTAGAAACATACTTGAGTGAGTCGAGCATGCTCTATTTACTTCATTGTGGGATCTAGAGATGCTTGACTGAGTGCGACCACTTGGTTTGGGGTACATAGCGAGTTATTGAGTTGTAGGGTTATGTTAGTTTGGTGATGACTTAATATAACTCTCCTCACTTTTGCTTTCTAGCTTGGTCGCACGCCTTATTCCCTGTATGAAAGAAGAGACGTGAGATGAGAACTATGAGAATGTGATTCGAATGAGTCGAGTCAAATATGTATGAGTGGGAGATATTGGGTGCAATTAAGTTGCATCCATATTTGAGATAATATGGAGTACTATTTAGATGAGGTTTATCTAGAAACCTCTTCCATTAGGACTCTAACTGATACAGGGGATTGAGATATATATTGATATCTCTCCCTACAATCAGACTAGGTGTGCATATCCAAGTAAATTTCTTTCTACGGTTTTCTTCTTGGAGGATCACCAAAGTTCTCCAAGGGTTTAAGGTGTGCATATCCAAGTAAATAATTCTAGTAATTATTTACACCAACGAAAAAGGCGGTTCGTGATCTTGTTCGTGGTTCAACCAATCTATGGGGTTAATTCGTTGCTCGCGATTCAATCAAGAGAAGGCTTGTAGATGGCTTAATCATGGATCAAACGGAGGCTTGTAGACAGACTTAATCCTGACTATGTGGATCGACAGTTCCGCTGCAAATATGTATATTCGATCCACCTTATATGCACAAATATGTAATTTAAGTTTCGACCCATATTTGCTAACATAATTAAATTAAAGTAGTCCAACCACTTCTTGATGAGCAAGCAAAAATGGGTCATACAGAGAGCATAGATTTAAACTCCTATGAACTAGAAAACAACCCACAAAAAGAACTACCTAGCTCCATTCTGTCTGTAGGGCTTTAGATTGAAAATGACACCAACTGGGCCAAATTTCACAAATTCAAAAAAAAAAAAAAGAAAAGATAATTACAAACACTATCTCTAATAGAGATAAAATTTAAATACCTATTATTATTAAGTTTAGTGGATTATGTTGTTATCTTTTAAAAATTTCATAAGTTTTTTTTTTATTGTAGTAGGAGTTTAATTATCCAATAAATATTTATTTTATTAATATTATTATTAGAGAGGTTGATTATTGAATAAAAATTCGAGTTCGGTATTTTCTAAATTCTCGTCTCTCTTACGCTATTATTATAAAATCATCGTATGAGGTGAGTTGATCTGCTCACGCGTTTTTACCGCATCATGAGGTAATGACGTACAAATGATCCAAAGACGTATCAAAATTATATAAACCCATTGATATTTGATTTTGTCTTACATTATATACCTCAATGAAATTTTGCTGAAGTCATCAACTGTTTTCCGATTACATCCTTTAGCTTTTCTATCTATTACAAATAGTTCCAACTTTTCATTTGGCTATTTATGGTACTTAAAAAATTGATAGATAAAATTATAAAATATTCGATGAAGTCAATTAAATTCCAGTGTTAGTCGATGCTACCCACTTGGGTAGCTACCCAAATGAGTTCTATACCATTGGATTAACACACACCCATATGGATGTATATGTGTATGTGTTGATCTAATGGTATAGAACCCACTTAGGTTACCCTACCCAAGTGGGTAGCATCTACTTTCCCTAAATTCCATTAGTTCAACTAACTATTAGGTAAAAATATAAGATGAATTTTCTTCTAAGTTTTAATTATCTCAAAATAAATGCCAGATGTGGAAGAGGTGGGAGTGGAAAAGGCATGACCAGTTGGATATTATAAAAGGTGAACAATTACTAACCAAAGTACCATTCTCTTCATTCCTTTCCACACAGTTTCCTACCCTTTCTTATTTCCACATAACACCAGAGTTTAAGAAAATTTTAGCCCAATTTTTCCATTTTTTTCAAACAAAAAAAAGGAAAAAAATATCATTTTTAATATATAGTAATTTGGTTCTAAGTGCTTATTTCCATGGAAAATAGCTTACAAGAGCCCACAAAAGCATCAAGATTCAAGAGAATATGTGTATTCTGTGGCAGCAGCCCAGGAAAGAATCCAAGCTACCAGCTTGCAGCCATACATCTTGGGAAACAACTGGTAATTAATTAATTAATTGCTTTTTAATTACAAGTTGTTTTTAATGATTAATCATGGAGATATGCAGTTGTTGCAAGAAAACTGTTAATTATAACAGGATTAAATCTTGTCCACTTAATTACTTATTACTAATTAAAATGATTAGATCATAATTACAGCTAATTACGTGTTGATGCAAGAAATGTGTGTAAATATGAAAAAGACCAATTTATAATTATGTGGACAGGTTGAAAGGAACATAGACTTGGTTTATGGTGGTGGAAGTATTGGATTAATGGGTCTGGTCTCCCAAGCTGTATATAATGGTGGACGCCACGTGTTAGGGTAATTAATTTTTTTTTTTATATAAAACTCTTCTTCTTCTCACTGGGATATATTTTGCAGAATATTCTTTTTGATACCCCCAATCTTGATTTTTATTGAATTTATTTGTTTTGCAGGGTGATTCCTAGAACTCTGATGCCCAGAGAGGTAATTTATTTTGTGCATATGAATTGAATGTCCAGGTTCATGTGAACTTTCAACCACATGATATGATTTAAAGTTTTTACATAGCCACCCCACCATCACATCACTTTGAATCTTTTACTTTATGGTATTTTATTGGGATAATTACAAAAACTACCTATTGAGGTTTGCTCATTCTTCTAAAAATTCCTGCCTACGGCTTTTTTTTTTTTTCGACAGCCCATCTAACCCGCCCCAAGCTCCGCCAGATGGGGACAAGCAGCCCAACATCCCGCCCGATTAGCGCCTACCGCTTTTTAGAACACTGGGTTTGGTTTAGTTACAAAAACCTCCACAATTTTTGAATTTTTTTTTAGTACAATGGGGCGAATTTGGAGAGGGAATACACGCACTCAGATGGGATCGAACCCGGTTATTCACCCTTACAACACATGTGTTTTAACCACTAGAGCACAAAGTTGATCCCTAGTGGTATTGGTGTTGTTAATTAAGGAGTAAGTAAATAAGGAACTAATTGAGGGGCAATAGTGTAATTTCAGATAACTGGAGAGCCAGTTGGAGAGGTGAGAGCAGTGTCTGGTATGCACCAGAGGAAGGCAGAAATGGCCAGACAAGCTGATGCATTTATAGCCTTGCCTGGTAATTAATTAAATCATCTTAATCATTTTGTGTCATTTTATTGCAAATAGTGATTATTAATCATAGTCATCATTAACTCTGTTGCTTTCACAGTTAGTTGGAATATATATAGACATGTTACTCTATTGGAAGCAAATCAAGAAACTATTCTGTCAAGTGGAGAGGCAACATGTTTTAGTACTCACTAATTGATTGAGTTGTGCCAAAATTTGATGCTTCATTAAAAAAATAAAAAATATTATTACAGGTGGGTATGGTACATTGGAGGAATTGCTAGAAGTCATCACTTGGGCTCAACTTGGAATACATGACAAACCGGTAATAATACAATTTACAAGACTTATATATGTTACATTTTCTTTTAATTTGTTTAGTTCATGAGACTTTGGTGTAATTGGCATTTCAGACATATATTTGTCAGAATTGTGATTTGTGAATGAAGAACAATAAATAGATGAAATACATATAGACTATAAGAAAAATAAAGTTGTCATATATCATCACCTTATTAATTTTGGACAATTTTTAACTTCTCATCCTCTCAATTCCACGTATAGCCTTCACATTTATTTATGTGACAATTATATAGGCAAAATTAAAAGATAACAAATTTAATCAAGATTCTAAAAGATAAAATATAATCCTCGAAAAATAAAGGATTTGCTCATAATTAGTTTGGAAAAGTCGATGCTGATCAAATTTAACCAATATATTTTTATTGAGAAATACTGTGTTAGTTTAGAATATATATTTTTGAATTTAAAAGATAACAAATTTAAGATATAAGAAATAATCTAAAAATCAAGAATTTTATTTATACTATCTTTTATATTTGTGATACTAAAATTTTATCTTTGGACAAATCCCGTGTAACACACACAAGTGTTATTATAGTATCTACTCTATTCACTAAAAGAAAAAACAAAGTTAACACATGTCATCACCTAATTAATATTGGGCATTTGTCAACTTCTCATCCTTTCAATTGTAAATGGCGGCTTCATATTTATCTATGTGGTAAAAGATAACAAATTAAATTTAATCAAGATCCTAAAAGATAAAATAAAATCCCCGATGCTAATCAAATCTTCCGAATATATTTTTAAGAGATAACAAATAATCCAAAAATCAAGGATTCTATCAACAATATCTTTTAAATTTGTGACACTAAAATTTTATCTTTGGACAAATCCCGTGTAACACATGAATGTTATTCTAGTGTATATATATACATATATATATATATATAAAGCAATTCTGAAATTTTTGTTTTTAAATTTTGATATTTACAGGTGGGTTTGCTGAATGTAGATGGGTACTACAACTCACTGTTGTCTTTCATAGACAAAGCTGTTGATGAAGGCTTCATAACACCATCTGCCCGTCACATTATTGTCTCTGCCCAGACTGCCCATGAACTCATGTCTAAGCTTGAGGTACATCATCTTTATGCATACATTGTACACGTGGCTCCCAACATTGTACTAATGTTAAGCACAACCTAGATTATTGCCAATAATGTAATAAAGGGACATGAATTGTGACATTGTCTATAGGCCATCATCATATTTTTATCTTACAAATAAATATTAATACTTAATAGTATTTTTTTATTATTCATCTGAAAAAAGTTATTATCTCATTTATAAATTGTTTCTAATTAATTACTAATAAATTTGCTCTTTTGTGCAGGAGTATGTTCCAATACATGATGAGGGTGCATCAAAGTTGAGTTGGGAGATGGAGCAACAATTGGGATATACTACAAAATTAGATATTGCACGTTAACCCAAGTTCACTTTAGACTTCCAAGTCTTTAGGCAACGTAAATATTTGAATTCTAATTGACATAATAGAAGCAAAGGTCTAGGGATATTATAGCTCCGCAGTACTTTTAATTCACTGTGGATTTTTTCATACAATATGTCAAAAAATGTTACCGTTAATTGCTTGTCCTTTTTTAGGACTAACGTGAAATCAACAACTTGATATTTCGTTAGATAACAAATGCTAGTTTATTATGTATATATGTTTGCTGATTGTTTACAAATTGAAAACATTTCTTGGAGGTTTCAATGGTCCAATTTTACTTTGCGGTTCTTCATTGAAAATACCTTACGGATGTGTTTGTGATGGTAGCAATATTCATATATCACTCCAGTAAAATCCTTCCTAGATAATAGACTCACAACACGAACATATCATCAGAAGGGTCCGAAGATTGTCCCAGAGAAGCACATTCAATGCTTAAGTCAATAATTGTTATCAGTATAACCAGGGGCGTCCCCTTGTAGAAACCCCCCCCCCCAAATTTTTAAAAAGCTCAATTAATCTCTATATATTTTGTTTTTAAATATCAATTTTAGTACTTATGAATTTACTTTTTAGTAATTTAGCCCCCTCAACATGAAGTGTCTAGCTCCGCCCGAGTATAACCCAAAACAAAGAGTAATAAGTCAATTAATTGAGAGCACTACAAATAAATGGAGGGGTGCTATTTATAATCGAACATTGGGCCTCATGGACCTTGTCAAGAGATTGGCCTCGTGTGTCATTTGAGTAACATGGGGTTGGAAGTTGGAATGGTGACTTGGGTTTCATTGGCTGATTGATAATATTTGGACTCAATAAATAATGATTATGGATATATAAATAATTAATTGGTATTTAAATAATGAAATAAATTAACAATAATGAAAATTACCCTATTATTTTGGAAAATAACATAGAATTAAACAATGCTATAATTACGGTAACGATATTAAATTTAAAATTTCAACCAACCTTATTTTTTTTTGGATAACTTTATATTTCTAATACTCCGAAAACAAAAATACCTCCAGCCCCAAACAACTTTCAAATTGGGAATACTAAATTGAATAGGTAAATTGACCTTGCCGACACATGGGAGTGGAGTGTAAGGCTAATTTTTTACTTTTTTTTTGTTGGGTTGGGGGAAAATTGTAGAATTGACAAGTAAAAAATTAGCCTTACACTCCAATGCTTACTTGTCATTTTTTTATTATCAAACTTATATATACAGTTATCATATACATGACAATTTTCCCTCCAAATGAAAAAATCACCCAATTTGTTGTCCATGTCATCACATTACAGTCCATGTCATTAATTTCCAGCAAATATCGGATCAAATGTCCCAAAATTTTAAATGTACTGAACTAAGACCAAACTCTGATAATATAGCGGACAAAAAGTCTAAAGAGTTCAAGTTACAGGACCAATTTTTTTCCCGGCGAAAATATATTGTATTAAATCGAACAATGTGACCTTGCCGATAAATGGAGGTGTAAATGTACATATTTAAAACTCGAGAGATTTTGGGTTAAGCCCGATCGTTTACCTAGTGCGCACACAAATGATAGTATTACCTGTTCCCTGTACGTTGTTAAAAAAGACAAGAAATGTTTAATTATTTTATTATTTGAATTAAGAATTCATTATATTTCAAAAATTAACAAAACATACTTGTTATTTTATGAACATGTATCATGTATTCAAAAATAAAAAGGTAATAAAATAGAATAAGAGATTTGAAATCCAAATTAAAGTGTACGCATTTTTTTTCTTCCTTGAAGGAAAAAGCGTACCCATTTGAATATATTATAGGGATAATTACAAAAAGTACCCATTTGGTTTGATCTAATTACAAAAAAATACAGCTAACTTTAAAACTTACAAAAAGTACCGAGGTTTAAAATATATTTAAAAATCCCCTTCATATTTGTAAAATAATTGTAGAGATTACCCCTAATTTTAACACTAAATCAAACCCAAAGTGCTTTTTGTAAGTTTTAAAGTTAGCTTTTTTTTTTGTAATTAGGTCAAACCTCAGGGGTACTTTTTGTAATTATCCCTATATTATATGGAGCAAGATGAATAGCGCTTTTTAACTTTAAAGTGGTGCAGAGTCTGCTTACTTTTGCTGTTTTACCAAAAGGTCCAAAAGGGCCGAAACTTCCCTCTTCCAGACATAAGTACTAAAGTACAAGCAGTAATAACTAATAATTAGGGGTGCCACGGTTTTGGAACCGCCAGTTCCGGTTTCAAAATCGTCGGTTCTAATTTCTCCAAAATAGGAACCAAAATCAAAACCGTTGCCTCACGGACTCACGATTCTGAGCCCAAAATCGGAATCGACGGCGGTTTGATTCAAACCGAAAATCGGTTTCTTCACGGTTGGTTAAACCGAAACCTTTTTCCTTTTGATAATTTTTTTATTTTAAAAAAATAATTTATCAATTTCAATTACAAAAGAATGGAAAAGAAAAAATAAAAAAGAATTAGACTTAATATTCATGATAAATATGAAGTTTTGGACTTTATATTATAATAATAATCCTCTTAGGGTATAGAGGACTCAAAGTCCATGTAGCTCTCTTAAATATTTTGGTTTAAGACGTGTCTTATGCGGTTGCGAATGTAAAATACTATCATAAACATTTAACATTTGTTCTAGCATATTTATATAAAAAAAAAAATTAAAAACCATTGGTCTTAAATGCCGTTCCAACACGGTCCCATCGTTGGTTAAAAGTGCCGATTTTACGTTTTTGGCAACGAGAACAAATCGGAACCGACCTATACTGTTCGGTTCTAATTTTGGAATTGGGTTCGTCGATGGTTTTTGGAATCATTGACCATGGTTACATAGCTTCCAAGCCAAACCCTGATTCCGTTCTATTTGGCTACCCCTAGTGATAACACGATTTCTTTGACTTCATTACAGAAGTGAAACAGTGACTTCTAGCTAGCTTCAACAATTACAGTTAATGTCTTAGTGGGTTAGACTTTTATAGTGCATTTTGACTCTTAATTGATAATAATGTCCATGATTTTTTGTTGCTATGGTCTTTATTCTTATCTTCCACAAACATAGGACTATGCAAGTGGTCCTACAACTAATGCCATGTCAAATATGTGCGTACAGCATATGAAGTGCACCATGAAATGTCCTTAGCAGTACGAAAAATACACAAATTAGACTATGCACTATGTCCGTGTTGGATAAGATATTGCAATTGTTGAATGTTCCTCTATTTAAGGTATGCATGTTCGTGGACAAAAATAGCATTGTCGTGCATCCACTAGTTTGAATCTCCTACTCAGTTCCAAATGGGACTTAAATATAATAGCTAGATGAATGGCATAGTACAATAATAACATCATCTTTTCCACGTGGGACACATATGTTCAACTTGCATCAAATGTAATTATATATGCCAATGTGTTTGCGATGAATAAAATCATGTAAACATCGAGAATAAGAGGGTGTTTGGTGAATTGTACAAAAAAAAATTGCGAATTTGGATTTTTTTCCTACTAATTTGGTGGGATGAAGTGGGTTATTAGGTGGGCAATGAGGTGAGCATTTGAGGTGTAGGGGCATAAATCTGGTAAGGCAGTAAGATCTTAAAGCTACACAGTGAGGTCTTGAAATAGGGTCTCGAGCCCCGTATCCGACCCGGACTCGGGAATGGGCCTAACCCGAAAAGATGGACCATTGATCTCCCGATAATATAAGACAACTCCACCCTCCGGGATGGTGACACTTGGTACAACCACATTAGCCAAAATGATATCTATAAATACCAATGCTACAAAGAATTTGATGGTAACTATTCATTCTCACACTATTACTACTTACTTTTATATTTACCGTCTTCATACCCCCGCACCTCACGAACTCGATCCGACTTAGCACGGAGGGTCTTAGCAGGACCACCCCTGGCCATTGGGACGTGTGTTCATCTATTTCGTGTCACTTAAGAACTCGAACCCTTAAGCCGAAAGTCCGCGACCCGAAGGTAACTCACTGATCTAAATCAGTTGGCGCCGTCTGTGGGAAACTTTTGTTTCCCTTTAACTCTAAAGAAGGTACGGAAGGATGGAGACCCCATTGAAACATGTTCAAAAGGGGGTGCTAGAGACCCCCAGGAAGGATAAGGAGGTGCTACAACCAGAGTTCTCTTCGTCTCAATCTATCCCGGATCCTCCGGATACGGGGAGGAAAGACCCCGACCAGATGATCTCTATGAGGAAGAAAGACTTTGAGAAGCTGGTCATGGAGAAAAGTCAGCAGCTCGCGAAGGAGAGAGACGGGGAGAAGGGGTTGCCCGACCTCGACCCCATGACGGGTCTGGCTAAGGATAATGATGGTCATAACTCATAAGGGCCTGGGTAAGAGGGGTACCCCAGGAGGTCTTGAGCAAGAGGATGAAGCCGAGAGCAGGACCCCTTCTCCAAGACCCAGAACCCTTGAGAAAGCGGGATTAGGGGTCGAGGGGTTGGGGGTGCCCATGACGCAAGTACCATTAGGCGATAACTTGCAGAAGCTTAGTGAGCAAATTGAACTCGCCACTAAGAAGTTGGAGAAGATGAAAAGAAGGGGGGCAGTTACGTCCGCTCTTCAAAAAGATAGGGTCTTCTTTTTGTGAAGAGATCTTGATGGAGGTAGTGACCCTGAATTTCAAGCTCCCAGACCTACCTCGATATGATGGAAGCAGGGACCCCCAATAACACCTAACTGCATTTGAACACATGATGCAGCTATACGGGCAATCAGACGCTATTAACGCCTCTATCTTTATCACTACGCTGTCGGGTCGAGCGCAAGAGTGGTTCACGAGCCTACTGTCGGATATCGTGGTATCTTAACAACCGAAGAACCCGAGATCAGATCCGAAAAAGATCCGATTGGTTTATGCCCCACGACAGGTCTTGTGCTCAAGATCTCATGTTCCGAGACCTGGATGGAAGACATCAAAAACTACCTCCTACAGGGTCACTTACCAGACGACCCGCTTGAGGTGAAGCACCTTCGAGTAAAAGCATCCCATTTTTGCATGTTTGATGGGAACCTCTATAAGAAATCAGTAATCGAGATCATGCTCAAATGCTTAGCTCTAGAAAGGGCCGCGTACATGATGCAAGAGATCCATGAAGGGTGTTGCGGGAATCATTGGGTGGAAGATCACTAGCTTTAAAGGTCATGCGCTAGGGTTATTTTTGGTCAACATTAGCTCAAGACGCCGTTGAGTTTGTCAAAAAATATGAGAAGTGCCAGCTATACTTGAACCTGCCGCATCAACCGGCTGTACCAATGACCTCAATACCCATAACGTGCCCATTTGACCAGTGAGGAATTGACATCTTAGGTCCTTTCCCACTAGCCCGGGCACAAAAGAAGTTCATGATAGTCGCCGTAGAATACTTTTCTAAGTGGATAGAAGCGGAGGCCATGGCAAAGATCACAGAAACCGAGGTCATGAACTTCATGTGGAAAAATATAGTGTGTAGATTTAGAGTACCGCGGATCTTAATCTCGGATAATGGGACTCAATTTCAAGGAAAGAAAATAGTGGCATGGTGCAAAGAAATGAAGATCCAGCAGAACTTCACCTCACTGGGAAATCCGCAAGCCAATGGGCAAACGGAGGTCGCGTACCACATAATCCTACATCACCTGAAGACGCGTCTGGAACAAATGAAGACCTATTGGGTTGATGATGGCTCAAAAGCTACCTTTAAAACCGTAGGCAAGTGCACCTATCGTTTTATAGTATAGATTATTGAGTACCGAGTGTCATTCCCACGAGGATTGTAAGTACTAATAATTACCGTCTTTTTGTTATTTAATCTAACAATTTTCAGAGTTTTTGTTTGATGAAAAAGGGAAACAAATTATAAATTGTAAAAATGAAGGAAGAAAAGTTGTAAAAATGGGTTGGTTGGTGAGTTTTCCCCAAATTCCGCAAAGAAAAGTTGCAAAAAGAGGTCCTGACACGCCCAGTGTCGCCGTGAACGGCCGGCCGTCTTTGTTTTTATCACACAGGAATCGGGAGACATGGCCGTGCTTCCCAACACGGCCAGGCCGTGTCTCTCGACACGGCCGTGTTGCGGAACACGGCCTGGCCGTGTCGGGAGGTCTGTTTTGTGCGAAAAATCGAGTTTTTAGCTCCCGTGAACACGGCCGTGTCGCCCGACACCCCCGCCCGTGTTGGACCAAAAAGGCCCCGAAATGACGCGTTTGGCTTGGAATTTCGAGCGTTTTGCATCCTTAAACTCCCGGTATGTTTTGACATGAATCCATGGTCCGAAATTCACCAAAATTAGCCCCGAATGGTCAATCTACATCAATAAAAGCACTCTGAGTAATATGAACTATGTACAATAAAAAATTTACAAAACTAACAATAAAATAACTCGAATTCTACTCAAATATACACATAAAACGTGCATAAAAAGACCCTTATCAAACCACCTCCAACTTTGAACTTTGCTTGTCCTCAAGCAAAACATTATATCAAAAAGAGGGATTCAATAAATCACAACATACAAAGATAATTTTTTTTTCAACATATTGAACATAAGCAAATCAAGTTCTTGGCCTTCTCAACTGAATTAACCATTAAGTAAAAACATAGTTTTGTAAAGCGATCGATTGTCAAGAAAGATCAGTAATATCGGCAGCATTATTCAAACTTGAAATCATCACTCCACAAATATCGATAGTTATGAACAACTTCAATTCAATAACGCCATGAAAATACAAGAATTCAATAGATCATTGTAGTTAGTCTACTAGTCATATAACCAAGCTTCTTGAACTTTATTGAATGAGAAGTCAAGGAGTATTCATTCTCCTTTTTTTTTTTTTTTTTTTTTTTTTTTTTTTGGGACCTTTCGAGACATGCTTCCACTAGGTTTATATTTTGAATTTCTGTTCAAACACTCCTAGGGTGGTTTCCCATACTCATATTCGTGTCGCCGTTTTACGTAAAAAAGACAAACATGGGGCTCATGAATGCTCCTAGTTACTAAGCAACAACAAATAGAGGAGTATAACCTCGATTGGTCCGTTTTTTTTTCTTCTTTTTCTTTTTTTCATTTTTCTCTTTCTCTTTTTTTTTATTCGCAAGCTTGGTTTAACAACTCGTTAACCACTACTAAATCACGAGTTCTCAGACGTTCATAGCGCTAGGTATCGTCGTATATGCCTTAACACATCAAGTATTTATGGTGTTAGAGATCTCATCAAAATTTTGCCTCGCATCCACGTCAATCTATCCTAGACAATCAATTGCTTCACATTGGAAACACAAATTAACAAGTTAATGTAGGTATAATGGGCAAGTTATTGACTAGCAAATACTTAATTTGTTAGAAAAAAAAATCACATCTCTTGAAAACAAACACACAAGCATTCCGAAAATGTTATTGTACCCACCTCCAACTTTAAGATTCACATTGTCCTCAATGTGAAAGAAAGAAATGGACAAACACACACAAAACACTCAAAAAAACAAAGAAATTAGAATGATATAAAAGAGGTGGAAAAAAGAAAATACGACCTTACTACAATAGTGGAATCGGTGTTGAGCGACCATTGGGTTGTTTTGGTACGGGACCTTCAACGGCATCTTCATACCTAATCAAAGTTGAGCAACACACAACTCGAATACCGTGAAATCTCAAATATTCCCAATTAGGACAAGCAAGAAGAAGCTCAAGAGTTTTTTTTTTTTTTTTAATGATTTGAAAATGACTCTAAGGACTTGTGATTATTTTGAAAGAAAATAAAATAAAATAAAAATAAATGAAAACAATTGCACACAAACATCGGGTTGCCTCCCGGTAGCGCTTCTTTAACGTCGTATAGCTGGACCATTTCACCTAAATGTGAAGATTTAATCGGGCGGAGCCTTGAACTTATGAAATATTTTATCTCTTTGAACAACATCGCCACCCGTATCGATTTTCGAACAATTGACCTTCATGGTCCTATTTTTCTGCATGTTATTCTCAAAATGGGATTTATCTGTGGAAACTTTTGCGCATTGAACATCACATACTTTCAAGGATTTATTAGAAGACATATCAAGCAAAGAATCATTTATCCTTGTCTCAATCAAGTTTATAGGAAAACAAGTATCATTTATAGGATTTCTCAAAGGAATTTTAAAGATAACTTGTTCACCCCCTACTCTCAAAGTAAGCTTTCCATCATGCACATCAATGAGAGATTTAGCGGTAGCCAAAAATGGGCGTCCTAGAATTAAGGGAACTTCTATATTATCATGCATGTCAAGAATAACGAAATCGACTGGAAATACGAATTTATCAATCTTGACTAACACATCATGAATAATACCTCTAGGATGTTTAATCGATTTATCGGCTAATTGAATGTCCATCCTAATAGGTTTAAGTTCACCTAATCCCGTATGCTTAAATGTTTCATAAGACATCACATTGATACTAGCTCCCAAGTCGGCTAGTGCCCTATCAACAGGTAAACCATCAATTGTGCAAGGAATAATAAAGCTTCCCGGATCATTAAATTTTGTGGTAGTTCATTGGAAGGACATTTATCATTCAATTGCACATTTGATAATTTGTTAAGCTTATTTTCACTAGGAATGATGTCATTAAGATCCCTAACATGCTTTGAAGGAGGGTCAACAAATGGAATATTAGTATGTAATTGCTTGAATGACTCAAGGTACTTACCAAATTTGTCCTCCTTTCTATCTTCTTTGATTAAACTCCGGTAAGGGATCTTGGGCTTGTATTCGCGACCACCTTTTTCATGGGCTTTTCTTCGTGTTTGTCGCCCTCTACATATTTCTCGCATGGTGGCGTTGGCATAATCATGCTCATATGGAAAATCGATGGTGATTGCTTTACGTGCTCCCTGGTTTGGCTCGGTGTTACCCAAGCAAACTTCCTTGTGGCCTTTCGGAAATCATCTTCGCAACCGCCTATTTGGTTTTCCGATTTTGATAGATGCCTCTTGATTTCTCAAGGATGTTTCCACAGATCGAATCGGGTATCTGTTGATTGCACAAACTTTGTTATAAGATCTTCCAAGTTAGGTTTACCTTGATTTGGCGAAACCGGAGACGTGTGTAGATCGGGATTGGGATTAGGTCGTGGTTGGCCTTGATTTCCCCAACCAAAATTAGGATGTTGTCGCCACCCAGGATTATATGTGTTCTTTGTAAGGATTACTTGGGTAATTTCGCCTTGATTCCCAACGTAATTAGCATGTTCAAAGATGAGGTATGTGTGTGGGCAGTCCGATGATTATGCAATCCTCCGCAAGTTTCACAAGATAAAACATGCGGTGGTGGTGGTTTAGGAGCCGCTTAGATCGTCGATCTTTTGGGTCAATGCTTCGACTGTGCGGCGAGCGTAACTACCGATCCGCATTATACACACCAACCGACTGTTAGTTTTACCTCGTATGGATTGCCATTGGTAGCCGTTCATGGCCATTCCTCGATCAAATCCTCGAGCGGCTTCCGGCGTTTTGCTATTAAGAGTTCCCCCGCCGCATCGATCATTCATCTTGTTGCAGAAAGTAGCCCATTATAAAATGTTTGGACTTGCATCCAAATAGGTAGGCCATGGTGTGGGCATTTCCGCAACAATTCTTTGAATCTCTCCCAAGTGTCGTACAAGGTTTCATCGTCTGCTTGAGTAAATGAAGAGATTTCGTTCCTTAATCTTGCGGTCTTTGACGGTGGGAAATACTTCAAAAGGAATTTTTCGCCATAATATTCCATGTTGTAATCGTTCCTTTTGGCAAAGTATTTAACCTTTGTTTTGCTCGCCCCCAAGAGAGAATGGGAATAAGCGTAGCGGATGGCATCATCGGAGACCCCGTTGATTTTGAAAGTATCGCAAATTTCAAGAAAATTCGCGATGTGATTATTGGGATCTTCATCTGGTAGACCGTCAAATTGGACAAGCTGTTGCACCATTTGAATAACGTTGGGTTTAATTTCAAAATTGTTGGCGGCAACGGCGGGCCTTACAATCTTCGACGTCGTGCCATCCATGGATGGCTTGGCGTAATCGCACATAGTTCTTTGTTCATCCGCCATGGCAAAATCTTTGATTTCGCTCTATATCCTCCTCGTAGTCAGTATTAATGCTTTCCTCCGTGTTACTATGGCGATTTCGCACTTCCTGCCTCGACGACGAGTAGGCATGCACTGCGATAAATAAAGATGATAAGTATAATACAAGACTTACAAATATTGATAAATAGAAAGATAATGTAAAAATAAAAAAATGATTAAATTAACAAAAATGAGGCGTTCTTAATATTACAATCCCCGGCAACGGCGCCAAAAACTTGATGGCTCAAAAGCTACCTTTAAAACCGTAGGCAAGTGCACCTATCGTTTTATAGTATAGATTATTGAGTACCGAGTGTCATTCCCACGAGGATTGTAAGTACTAATAATTACCGTCTTTTTGTTATTTAATCTAACAATTTTCGAGTTTTTGTTTGATGAAAAAGGAAACAAATTATAAATTGTAAAAATGAAGGAAGATTTGTAAAATAAGAAATCAAGAGATAGAAATGTGTTTGAATGTAAATCCTCTAGAATGTTTTTTGTGATTTGACAAGTTAAAAATACAACCGTAAGCCCTAGCAAAAACCAACCTCTTTTAATAAAATCTCATGTCTTGTGGACCGTAGAAATTCCCAATTTAAGTTAAACCCTTTCTCAAGGCGAAAAACTTCTAATCTCAAGTTGATTAACTGAAATCTCTTTCTAGTTAAAACCCCAAGACAAAGATTATAACGATTTGTGAATTCCCATATTAGGTTTGACCCTAATCCGGAAGATTTATGTCGCCCCTATATCTAGGATTGCATGCAACTCTTTTCACTTATATAGTTCTATTTCACCATGAATATCTCGATTTCCCGGATGAAAAATAAACTTCAAATCAATATTGCGCATATATCAATTCAAATGAACGAAGCATAATATAAGTGAATCACACAAAATATGAAGATTTTATTAAAAACATACACACCTTAATCACAAATCCATTCTAGAGTTTATTACATTCAAACACTAGGAGTTTAGCTACACATGATTTTGACCAAAGAATAAATTACACAAGAAGATTTAAGTATTGTAGACATGGTGTACTTATCTTTCTCAAAATCTCAATTGACTTCTTTCTTGATTGATGATGTTGCTCCAAGCCTTCTTCTCCAATATTGCCCCAAGCTTTCTCCTCCAAGACCCCTTGATCCCAATTCTACTTAATGAAATGAATACAATGAATATTTCCTGAGTATCTAATGAATATTTCCTGAGTATCTAATGAATGAATCTCCCAATTTCAACCCTTGGCTTTTATAGGCAACCAATACATTGATAGTACTTTCTTTTATTAAACAATCACCCCCATTTTCCTTGTTGGTTGGTGAATTCTTGTATTCAAGTGATGAGGAGGGGACATGGAGACATGTTTCAAAGAAAATAGGGTGTTAAAAGTGTACAAAAGTGGCCAAAATGGGTTGGTTGGTGAGTTTTCCCCAAATTCCGCAAAGAAAAGTTGCAAAAAGAGGTCCTGACACGCCCGTCGCCCGTAACGGCCGGGGCCGTCTTGTTTTTATCACACACAGGAATCGGGAGACATGGGCCGTGCTTCCCAACACGGCCAGGCCGTGTCTCTGGACATGGCCGTGTTGCGGAACACGGCCTGGCCGTGTCGGAGGCTGTTTTGTGCGAAAAATCGAGTTTTTAGCTCCCGGCTGAACACGGCCGTGTTGCCCGACACCCCCGCCCGTGTTGGACCAAAAAAGGCCCCGAAATGACGCGTTTGGCTTGGAATTTCGAGCGTTTTGCATCCTTAAACTCCCCGGTATGTTTTGACATGAATCCATGGTCCGAAATTCACCAAAATTAGCCCCGAATGGTCAATCTACATCAATAAAAACACCTCGGAGTAATATGAACTATGTACAATAAAAAATTTACAAAACTAACAATAAAATAACTCGAATTCTACTCAAATATACACATAAAACGTGCATAAAAAGACCCTTATCAGTTGATGAGCTCCCTGGAGTGCTATGGGCTTATAGAACGACCCCGAAGATGGTTATGGGTGAGACATCTTTTTGCTTGATGTACGGCTCCAAAGACGTGATCCCGGTAGAAATCGGCGAGCCCACTCATAGAATTGAAAATTTTGACGAAGGTCAAAACCAAGAGAACAGGGCAGCTGACCTAGACCTCATAGAGGAAAGGAGAGAGCGCGCTTATGGAAGGATCCTACTGGCTAAAGAAAGAATGATGAACGAGTACAACAAGAGAGTGAAGAAAAGGAATTTTTAGGTAGGAGACCTCGTCCTGAAAAAGGTTGAGGTATCCAAGCACGTGGAAATGTTAGACCCCAATTGGGAGGGCCCGTACAAAGTGGTTTGCATCTCAGGAAAAGGGGGTTACCATTTGGAAGATCTACAAGGTAAGGAGCTCCCGAGGCCTTGGAACGCCCAAAACCTACAAAGGTTCTACGCTTAGCATGGATAACTCGCCGTATTGGTTTTTTATTTTACGTATTTACTTAAAAATTAGGGGGCAATTTGACAACCCCATGTTTTGTTAGAAAATATAGAGGTCAGGAATTATAAGGCCTAAACTTATATAGCTCATTATGGGCATTTTTTGTTAAAAGGGTAAGGGACGCGTGCGCGCAAGTTGATATCCCTTGACTCCGTATTTTGTTAAACGTTGTGGAGATAAAGTTAATGGCTTCCTTAATTGGAAATCAAAATGATGTACATATTTATGGTAAATATTGTGTGCGCGAAAGGTTCATCTCAGAGAACTCTAGTTCAAGGACCCTCTAGAACTCGAGTTTAGGGTTCATCCCAAGTGATCCCCCAGCTCGCAAGTGAGATCTCAAGATCTCAATAACTTGTACAAAATAAAAAAAGAGAGATCCCAAGTGATCCCTCAGCTCGCAAGTGAGATCTCAAGATCTCAAAAACTTGTGTAAAAATAAAAGAGAGGGATCCCAAGTGATCCCCCAACTCGCAAGTGAGATCTCAAGATCTCAATAACTTGTGCAAAAATAAAAAAGAGGGATCCCAAGTCATCCCCCAGCTCGCAAGTGAGATCTCAAGATCTCAAAAACTTGTGCAAAAATAAAAAATAGGGATCTCAAGTGATCCCCCAACTCGCAAGTGAGATCTCAAGATCTCAATAACTTGTGCAGAAATAAAAAAGAGGGATCCCAAGAGATCTCTCAGCTCACAAGTGGGATCTCAAGATCCCAATAACTTGTGTAAAAATTAAAGAAGGGTCCCAAGTGACCTCTTGACTTTTAAGAGAGATCTTAGGGTCCTAAAGAGAACCCTTGGCTCAAAAAAAAAAAAAAAGACTCAAGAACTCGTGACCCGGAGAATTAGGACTCGAGCGAGGCAAAAAAAAACGAGGAAAAACCAAGGCTGAGGGCCGTCAAAGACCTCGTGGCCTAAGACATCGGGGTCCAAATCCGAGTTTGCTCTTGAACCGCAAAGGCTCCAAAAAGACCCCAATACTTATACGCTAAGGTCCCGCGAGACCCCTAGAAAAAGTAAAAACCCAGTCAAAAAAAAGAGGACAAAAATGTAGAGACATACAAAGCGATTAGATAGAGCATAAAAATATCCATTAGCAGGAATTAGATCAAATTCATGCATAATTACATCGTTCAAAACAATCAGATTCATGCATAGTTACACTGATCAAAGCAATTAAATTCAGGGGCCACACCCCTTACAAAACAACCCTAGCACTAACTAAAGGGCCAAAAAGACAAAGAGAAGAAGAACTCATGTGCTAGGCCCCAGGATGGAAACAACGTCCAGCAAGTCGTCTCCCTCCACGACCTTGGAGGGACTTCCTCATCAGCGGGGTTCGGGTCCTGAAGAAGGAACCCAAACTCATGGCCTCCAAGGTCTTCCTCTTCCACCTCCTCAAGGGAGGTCTTCTCACCATTCCCATCTAGCTCGGGATCCAGCTTGCTAGGATCAAAATCGGGCCTGAAGCCGCCGAACTTCTGAAGCTGAGACTGGCACTTGTAGAAACCCAATACCTCAAACTCAGCAGCTTTCTGTACCACGTGCCTATCAAAAATGGGTGAATTTTTGAAGTCCCGAGTTCCCTTGTGGCGCGCCTCGAGGAGTTGATTCGCGAACTCAGGAGAGTTAAAGGCCTTCCGCTTCCCAGCCTCTTGTCCAACACTAAAGCTTTATTGACCTTCGCGGGTCAAGCGAGCAACCCCATAATGTGCCACCTTCAAGGACGCCTCAGAATTTTTGGCTCGGATCTCGAATTCAGATAGCTTAGATTCAACCAACTTAATGCGAGGCTCGACTTGACTTCGTCTTAGCTTCAATAGCAACCTTTTCTTTTTCAAAGCGTGTAGCTCGGTCTTCGGCCTCCATGAAACGAACTCGCCAGTGATGACCCCGAAGGGTCAAGTTATGCACAATATTGGCGGCCTGAGGAAGGGAGGTCACCATAATAAGAGAAAAGTGCAAGAAAATATGACAAAAAGTTAAAAGGAGAGGAGCTCGGAGAGAGGAGTACCCTCATAAGATCATGAGTCGTGATATCCTCCGATCCAGTGTCCGACATCACGCCTAAAGTGATCCGGGTCGTGTGGGAGGATGCATGCTTGGTAGAGCTCGAGAGAGTCCTCACCCGTTCGGGTCTTCATGATAGAGCTCTCGGGTGAGATATTCCAGCTCGGAATTACACGAGTATTTAGAACTCCTTTTTGGGGATGAGAGGTCTCGATGCGAGCTTGTTCTCAAGCTTCATTCAATTTTTTCTGGTGAATGGCTATTTTGCTCAAGGCTGCAGAGATCTCTTCCTCGTTAGGCCCTCCTTCTCGAAAAAATTGCTCTTGTTTTTCTTAATGGTGAGAACTAGGGGAGGATTTTCAGTGGCCAAGTCCCCGGGCTCATGAACAACGAGTTGCGTACCCAAAGAGGGCTTGAAATCGGACCTCACCAGCATGAGCCATGGGAGCATTGGAGCTCGGATCACTTGAGTGAACGGAAGGAGAGGGGGGGATGTTTAGACCCGAAGATCTAGCAACTGCTATGAGACGCTCCTTGTTCTCCTTTATGACCTTAGCAACTAAAGATGATCGTATGCGTCATACCGAAAAAGAAAAAAAGAAAGATGAAACCAATAAGAAAAACATCCACATATAACGAAAAAAAGAATAACAGTAAAAACATGAATAGCTAATTACCAAGTGTCAAGGTCCTTGGAACGACGGAGGGACTTAGACCTACCAAGGACAGGACCTCCTCTTTAACAAGCTCTCGGATGTCATAATAATGTGTGGTAAGTTTCTTTGAGACGAAGTCCTCATCCCAAGTACACTCTCCTAGAGAAGGGGTGAGGACCCGGGGTCTAGAAAACGACTACCTCCGTGGGATCCTTCAAGGGTGATCGCGGTGGGCCTCAATAAATATAAAGCCCTTGCGCCAATCACGCGAAGAGGAAGATAGAGAGGTGAGGAACTTACAGCGAGCTCTAGGGGTCACATAAAAGAAATCGCGATTGTTGGTCCACGCGGAGGTGATAATCGAGTATAAATACCAAAAATGGGCCACGGAGGACTTAACCTTAAAGTATTTCATCAAAATAATGAAACCGATTATGTGCCTTATGGCATTAGGAGCAAATTGGTAAGGCAAACACCTAATCGCACTAAAATTTCTTCTAAGGTCGAGTTCAAAGGAAACCGTAACCCCGCATCCAAAGAGGCAAGATGAAAGGTAAAATAGTTAGGGAAAGGGATCATGCATTCGGTCCTCACGACCAGAAATAATAATTTTATACTCGGGAGAAATAAAATATCGGTGTCTAATGTGAGAAGCATCATCACGCTGTACCGTGGACCTAATGATCTCCCATGAGTCTCGCATATGAGGATCGGAAAGTACTTGCGGAGCACCGCTAATCCTACGGGTCAGACCGGGGGATGGGGGGATCGAGCTTATTGGATCTGGTATACTTACATCACGACACGAGCGATATAGTCCAGTTACATCGCCACTAGAATAACTCGAACTCGACTGGGAATCGGAACCGATTGAGCTCAAAAGAGCCACGTTTATTGGGTTACTATGGGAACGGTCCGAGGTGGTTCTAGAGTCCATTTATTTGCTAAAGAAAAGAATAAAGGAAAAAAAGTAAAATTGAGAAGAAGAAAAGAGCTACCTGGAGGAATTGAAGACTATGCGAAGACCTAAGGCAGGGCTGGAGGTCGATATTTCTTGAGTTCGAGGGAACATCGGCCAGGGAGGAGCTCTTCAGGCGCCTTGATTGAGATCTTGAGACTGAGTGTTTGATAAATGGTTTTATCATGATTTTGATGATTTTGTTTTATACCAAAACAATATTCTTTAAAGGTTGTCCCAATACTCCTAAATGATTTAAAATGGTTTTAATATTTTCCGGAGTATTTCTTCTAGTTCATTTTCGACAATATTGGACAACACACTTAATTATTTTGTGTCAATGGGTTTTTACATTGAAACTATGTTTCTAAATGTTGTCCTAATACTCCCGATTGGTCTAAAATGTTTTTACTATTTTTCGGAGTATTTCTTGAAGGTTATTTTCGATAAAATGTTGGACAACATTTTTGCTCGTGTTCAACCGAACATCCCGTATTTGAAAGATTGGTTTTGAAACAGAAACGAGACGTTTTGGAAGACCCTGAAGAGATTACAGAACTACTTGTAACTCAAAAATCATGAAGGGTGATCGGTCCCTATGGGGGGCGACCGGTCGAACCCATGGTTGACCGGTCGGACCCCCCTGGACCGGTCAACCAGTGTATATTTTGCTACGTTCTTCAATTCTCTGTATTAGTGCGCGACCGATCGCTCTAATGTTTGACAGCAAAATTCTAACCATTGTGCAGGAGACAACTTTTCCCTAATTTGTGGGATTGATTTCTAACGGCTATAATCTTGATTTTAATTACAATTTTTTTGTATATATCAGATTCCAAGAGGAGCCTATCAAGTATCTATCATCTCCTATAAATAGAGGAAGATTTGAAGCACAACAACAAGAGAGAACAATACAACACAACAAGAAATACTCAAGCAAACACTTGGTCTTATATTGTCATTATTCTTGTTGTAATTTGCCTAGCTTATCACTTTCACATTCTTGAGGTCTAGGCTATTCTTGATTATACTTGCACTCAATTGTATTATTCATTATCGAGTTGTAATCTTGAATTTTTAGGTTATCATTCAACACAAGATATCTCCTTGTGAGTGTTCTTGTGGTAAGAACACATTTGGGTGATCTAGGTGTTAGGTGCAAGAAGATTGTGGTGATCTTCTTTTTGAGGTGTTGAAGAATTTGGTATTCTTCAAGGTTGAAGATTGTGGTAATCTTCACTAGGTGCCGTTGGAGATTGTGGTAATCTTCAAGGGAGATTGTGGTAATCTCAAAGGTGGTGTTGAAGAAGAGTGTGATGCTCTTCAAGGTGTTGTTGTAAGTTGAATTTGTATTAATTGTGGTAATTAATAAAATTCTTTTTCTTTTTCGAAACTCATCCTGGATATACTGATGTGGTAGAGCACGTAGTCCCTAGGTGGGGTGAAGCTCTATAAATCGATGCGTGTTGTTTACATTCCGCACCTTTATTATTGTCTTGGCTTGTTTTGTTAAAAAAAGAGGGCAAAATCGAAAAGATGGAGATAATCTATTCAGCCCCCTCTAGATTATCGTAGCCGCTTGGACTTACAGTGAGGTCTTGTGCGATCTAGGCATTTAGCCAAGGCACTGGCGCCTGCCGCATTGAAGAAATGATCCGCTCCTGCCTGCCATCCACACCAGAATAAATAGAGTTTTCCGAAAAAACCTTACAGAGGATGGTAAAAATGACTTTGTTTTTTCACCATCCAACCCTATATTATATATAGGGGATAAAACTGCCTATCATTAATGATGGGACGGGCGGCAAAAAACGAGGAGGCTAGAAACCCTAAGAGGACACAACTTTTCGTCTCCCAATAAAAAAATAAAAAATAAAAATAAAATAAAATGTGTATAATGGTAAAATACACGTGGCAAGAAAGGTCCGGTACGCGGGTTCGAGTTCGAGGATTTAGGCTATCACATGACCTCGATCCCGAACTCAAAGAACATAGGCCCAACAGTCAAGGACCAGGGTTCACGAGCTTGTCACCTACCTCGAGCTCATCCAAATGATCCCGAGCTCTCCACAACCTCGTGAATCGGGGGAATAATGATAAGACAAGTGAGATCTTAAAGCTACACGGTGAGATCTTAAAGCTATACAGTGAGGTCTTAAAATAGGGCCTGGAGCCCCGTATCCGACCCAGACTGGAGGAATGGGCCTAACCCGAAAAGGTGAACCATTGATCTACCTGACAACATAGTACAACTCCACCCTCCAGATGGTGACACTTGACGCAGCCACATTAGCCAGGGATATCTATAAATACCAATGTTATAGTAATTTGATGTTAACTATTCATTTTGTCACTTTTACTACTTACTTTTACATTTACTGTCTTCATAACCCAATACCTTACGAACTTGATCTGACTTAGGCATCGCAAGGTCTTAGCCGGGACCACCCCCTGGCTAGCCTGACGTGTGTTCATCTATTTCAGATCACTTAAGAACTCGAACCCGATTACCCGAAAGTCCGCGACCCGAAGGTAACTCACTGATCTAAATCAAACAAATTTTAATACTTTGGGGGTATTTTTGAAAAATACCCCTTCATAGAGGGGCAATTTCCCAAATTTCCCTAAGATATTTGAGAGCTTATAAGCTCTAAGGTATGGGACCCCAGTTTTCAAATAATATCTTATTTTAATAACCTTATTTGATTTTAACCATTTTAATTACAAAATTGTCATTACTAACATCTTATAAGCGTTGTTATCTTATTTTATCTAAACACTTCAACAACTTATTTTCAAAATAAAATCTAACATCTTATATAAACTCTAAAAATATATTTATAAGATAGGGTTAATTACAAAAAGTACCCTTGAGGTTTGACCTAATTACAAATAACCCATCTATTTTTTGAAATTACAAATAATACCCTTGAGGTTTTATTTTGTCTAACATTTAACCCCTTCATAAGCAAGAAATTTCAAAATCCCCCTTCATATTTATAAAATCATTGCAGTATACCCCTTAATTTTAACACTGAATCAAACCTCAGGGGTACTTTTGTAATTTTGAAAGTTAGTTGGGTTTTTTTGTAATTAGGTCAAACCTCAAGGGTACTTTTTGTAATTATCCCTTTTAAGATATGAGAGCTAATTATAAAATCTTTTAAATAATAAGTTCAATCTTTAACTGCATTGGCCTGAGTGTACTACATACTAGAGTCACCATGAATTATGAGGAACAAGTATGGACGTAGCCAGGATTTTGAGTCAGTGTGGTCAAATATTTTTCATTTTAATGGGGCGAATGTCGAGCCAAGATTTTAATAAATCGAAAATAAAGTACATTGCAATAAAAAAAGCATATTTAAAAGTCGTACCTTACAATAATTCTTTGCGGGTTTTCATACTCTGAAACCGCTTTACAATGACATCATTATCAAGTTTGTGACATATATCTCTTTCTACATAACAAACAAGACAATCATTTATACATTCATCACTCATTGGGTTGCTTAATTTATTCTTCATAAAGCCCATCGCAGAAAATACTCTATCAACCGTAGCGGTGGCAACCGATAGAATTAACGACAAAGTCAAAAGCTTATAAACAAAATGGTATAACTTATTTTTTTTTGTCTCAACTAACTTCTCTACAAGATCACTCAAGCCTTTCAACTCTTTAAATGTGTTGTTAGAACGCATATAAAAAATATAAGTATCAAGTTGATCATGAAGCTTATTGATATCTGTTCTTGAAAAACCTTGTGGGTAAAACTCGGCAAGTTGAATCAATCTCTTCTTATCAAACGCACAAAACAATTGGAATCCTAAGTCCAGGATCATAGGAAAATTGTGCGGCATCGAATTCAACAAGCATATTTGAGCTTTTCTCAATTGTGTTTGAACCATCCTTAACTCTATTTGTAGCCTCTGATGCATTGTTTATACTTTTCGAAATTCTATTTGTGCTTTCTACAGTTATACTTTCTTCAAGAGTTCTTTTTCTAAAATATCTCTCTATAATCTACAAAATCCAACAAGAAATATAAATTAACATAATTCCAAGAATATGGTTATCCACTAAATCAAATTGAAATTATCCCAAACCTGACACTTTCTAGTTAATTGCATGTGAAATGTATAAATTTCTAGTTAACATATTTGCTTTCACAATCACCAATTTTGCCTATTGGATCCCAAAAAATTAACTATCCACTAAATCACAAACACCAATTTGGCCATGTTATTAATACAAAAATTAACTATCCAATAAATCAAATTGAAATTCCCAAAAAAAAGAAACAAGGAAGAAAAACAATATAATTATGAAATCATATAAAAAGGGCTTTATAAATTAAAAGTTAATAACAGTTTACCATTAACCAATTGAAGTCTAAACTAAAAACAATTAGGGCTTTACAAATTTAAAGTTAAAAATGATAGTTTACCACATACAAAGTCTTCAATTCTTCCGGGTTCCGGCGAGCTTCCGGTCGTCCATCGTTGGCAGCAAACAAGAAAAAAAGTGACCAAAGAGAAAACTTAACAGAGCGCTTCTGGTCGGTCGGCGGCTTCCATCCACTAGCCCCATGTTTTATTTTTCTTTTTTGTCGTATCATGTACGTGTGTTTTTCTTTTTTTATCTCTCTTTTTGTTTTAGAATTATTTAGAGATTAGTTAGGGTTTTTAGTTTTTTTTTTTTTTTTTTTGAGGGGTGGAGTTTTTAGTTTTACTAATGTACCAAATTCAAATTTTTTTTATGGGTTGGACCAATTTTGAGTGTGGTCCAGCCCAAAACTTAACAGGGCCTATTTAAATTTTTTTGGGATAAATAATTAATTTTAGTTTGGCCCAAAATTTCAGTGTTGTCCAATGACCGCACTGGGCCTTAATAAGCTACGTCCATGGGAACAAGAGCAGTTCTAATAGACATATCGAGATAAAATCATTGAACGGTATTGAATATCAATCAAATAGTCAAAAGATGCGATCAACAAAATTTTATATGTAGATCAAAGAAAGTGAGGGACGAACATAATGTTCTATTTGAAAAGGTGTTTCATCTTCTATTATACCATACATACAAAGTCATGGCCCGTGGGAGCCTTTAGGCAATGACGGATTTATATTACCTACTATGGGGGCACGTGCCCCCATAACTTTTTTTACTTTTTTTTGTATTTTTAATAGTTAGGTTTTATTTTTAAAAATCGTATATTAATTAATTTTAAAAAACGAGGTCTGGCCCACTAATTTTGTTTAATGTAATGTTTTTAACTGTTATTTATTTTAAGAACTATTAAATAGGCTTAAAAAATAAAAAATGCCCCCACTAATTGTTTTTGATATCCTTTAAACTTGCATTTGTTTTGTGCCTCCATTACGAAAAATTTCTAGATTTGTTCCTACCTTTAGGCTATTGATCAGACGGAAGCCTAGGGCCCCACGGCTACCTAGGGCCCCAATTAAATAAGTAATTTTAATAGTTTAAATATGCATGTATTTAGTTTTGATTTTGAAAATACAATATTAATGTTTGACACAAAGTTGAATGCTTTTTTTAATTTATTTTACCACCAAAAAAAATCTCATCTTATTAAGAACTTATGTTTTGAAATATCATGCTAAATTGCTAATTAAAGGCATTTTGATGAATGATAATTATACACAATTAACATAAGATATTGTTCTACAAAAGAAATTAACACTCCAATGAATATATTAAACTATATCATAACATTATATTCTTTTCCAAATTTGTGCATTGCTAACAAAATATTACAAAGGATACATATTATTGTTGCTATCGCTGAAAAAAGTTTTTCAAAATTAAAATTGATTAAATCTAACTTGATATCAAATATGTTACAAAATAAATTGAATGGACTAGCTATATATATATATATATATATATCTATTTAAGAGTGAAATATTAAAATTGCTTGATTACAAAACTTTAATAAGTGATTTTGTACTTCAAAAGGCTAGAAAATTAAAATGAGGATTATTAATGATAAACTAAAGTAGGCCCCTCTAAAATTTCACCTAAGGCCTCAAAATTTCTAGACACGGCTCTGAGCACAGATGACTACCACATATATAAATTATATTAAAAACACATTATTTAACCTTGATTTATGCTTCAAAATTAATATGATAATTTTTGTACATGTGACAATCATCCGTCCATTCGGGGACGCAACTTCATAGTGCCCTCATGCTCTAATGCACGCATTGTTTTTAAGCAACTCGTGAAGTGGATACGAAAGTAAAATAGTGCAATTGCTAGTGCGCATGTGCGCACGCCGTTCAGCTTAGGTTCGATTGTCCTTGTATTGTTTTCATAAAAATAGCACATCCTAACAATACAATTTTCAGAAATGAAATCCATCAAAAAAAGAATCACTTATACATTATAATTGGTGCTTTTCACCTCATGAACACCCTCTAAAACTAAATTTAACAAACTTTAACACCTTCAAATTACAGACACATTAATAATCTTCGTCCGTTTCAACAACTAAATATTAAGCAGAGCCCCTAAAAAAACAGTTATATTAAGCAGCACCCTGTTTGAACATAGTCTATGCAGCTCGTCCCAACGAAGCATTTACCTAATTAAACACACAAATGGGAAGATTAAAATAGAATAATAATCACAAGGATTAATTACAAAATCTACCTTAGAGGTTTACCCTAATCACAACAAAAATCATAATTATCTTTTAAAATTACAAATACCTTAAGCGAAAGACCGCACCACAGACGATGTGGTCACCAAACCAGAAAGAAGCGCAACAATAACAGCACTATTATACGTCGTTGGTTCGCCTTGCATCGAGTTGTTCCTCAAATCGACATACGATTCATTAAGAAACGGTCCCCCTACAAGCGCTCCCATTGCAATATTCGGATTCGGTTCATCCGAATCAAGCCACGTGAAACCTTCTTTGCAGCCCGGTTTTTCATCAGCTGGAATCGAGGCTCCTCTGTGATGAACATACTGTGGATACTTATCACCATACCCGACAAGATAACTCATCTTCATCGGATTGTTACCTAAGACATAATCCGCCTAACAAGAATCGCAAGAACAATAAGTCGACATTTAGCCATGAGCTTGTAGCAGAAGTGTTATGTTATCACTTATTAAAAAAATAAGTACCGACAATTTAAATCGTGACTTTAGTGTAGTAGTGAAGGTAGCAAACATGTACCTGTGAGATTGCAAATTCTCGGAGATCTTGGGGCGTGAAAATATCTCCACCACACCATATCTTTGCAGTTCGGGAAGAAAGCATGTAATCGCTGTAAACGACGGCTAGAAAAGCCGACGCTACAGGATGCTGCAACGCGTCCCACTCGCTCACCCATATTAAACCACCTACATTCATAAGTTGAACGATATTTATCAATCAGAATCTAAAAGCAGTGGAGTGGATATGTGTTTTAGATTTCTGATTATGTTTCTGGTTTCATTTTGAAATATGTCTTTTACAACTTAATCACCAAACACTCTCTGCTTAATCAAATTACAAACTTTCATTTGCAATCATTATCAACTTAAATTTTTTTAATTGTTTTTCACTTTCCTACGATAAATCACTTCTTGTAAAATGGGCCAACATGGAAAAAGTTAAAAACCAACATAGGATTCAAAATAAAAATTCAAGAATAAAATTGGAGATTACTGTGAGTTCTACTGGAGGTAGCAGATGGAGATTTTGGAAGAAGATTGCACATCATAGCTTCTGCTGATATCTTATACTTCTTCAGGCTATCTGAGACGTCTTTCGACCCAAAAAAGCTAACCCTAGAGAGCAGCACCTGCAGCGAAACACGCCCGTTACTTTCTGATTAACAATTGTATTCCAATAAAAATGTTTAAAATTAAGTAATTAAGAAATGTGTATAGCCAAATTAGAATTTGGTTCACAAGTGGAAAAACATAAACTATTAGGATTTAGGACTTGTGGAGTTTGAAATTGTCATTTGTGATCAAATTGTCACATTGCATCACACAAACACATTAATTACCATTATCTCTCTACTATAGTTGTTCAACTTGTTTAAACTTCAAGTATAAGTTAGGCTTAATTGCAAAATTGGTCCCATAACTTTAAGGCGGTAGCTTTTTTGGGTTTTATTTTTCACTTTAAAAGATAGGTCTTTAATTTAAAAAACTTGATCCATTAAGGACAAAAATCGCTGGAAATTAAAAAAAAGGGTCAAAATTTGATTAAATAGTCACCACATCATTACCCCTAATTGTAGGTATTCAATTTTCTAGCGAAATTAGTAATGTGGAAGCTGATTGAGATGCATTTTGCAGATAAGCCAGTCAGCGTCCACACCGATCACTATTCACCAAAAAATTAAAAATCCCCCATTAGAGGTAGTGATGTGGCGGCTTACTTCATCAAATTCTCGACAGATTTAATTTTGCCCCCAACGTGCCATATTTTTTAAATTAAAGTCATATTTCGCAAAATGGACAAATAAAAAGCTTGACATTCCACCACCCTAAGTCAGGGACTAATTTAATTGTGACTAATTTTGCAATTAAGCCTTACAACTTAAATAATCTTAACAAAGGCAGAATCTAGTTACCTCAACTCCAGCCAGCTTGTTATCCCAGCTAAACCAAGTAGGCTTTGCCCATTCAACGAAATCATCGCCATTTGCCCCCGTCACGTAGTCGAAGTACGCATGATCCCCCGTCGCATGATAGAGCCAGCTAGCTGCCCACAATAACTCGTCCCCATATCCGGTCGAATTGTAATAAGTTTGGACTTCGGGAATACTAATACTGTAAGATTCTCTGTATTTATCAGCAAATATGAACAACTGCACAGCATGCTTCAAAAGCGAACTGGAATACGTAGGATCGGTCGTTTTAAAGACGAGGGACGCCGCTGCTAGAGCCGCTGCTGTCTCGGCTGCAACCTCGGTACCTGGTGCCGAGGTATTCACCTGTGTAAGAGGCCTTCTCTCCGTCATGTCCTCGGGCCGGGTCCAGCAACTGTGGTCTACTTTAGGGTTGCCTACCTGCCAGAATGTTTTGTTTTTATCTTTCACATTGTTTTACTTAGTTTAGAAAAACTAAGCTAATAAGTTCACTATTATTATCAATGTATTAGGTCCTGTTCAAACTAAGCTAATAAGTTCACTATTATTATCAATGTATTAGGTCTCTCCGAACAGGAGATCGGTTTTTAGTGTTTTCAAATGTCGATTTTTGCTTTAATTGTGCATAATATAGTCAGAAGGGATAATTGCAAAAGACCCCATGAAGTTTGGACTAGTTACAGAAAAAATCCAACGATATTTGTAAATTACTAAAAGCTCTGACAGGTTGATTTTGTTTTAAATTTAAGTGGTTAATATTATATTTCTAGCAATATCAGGAGATTTTTGAAATATTTTTGCTTATAAAGAGGGAAAATATAAGACAGAATCAAATCAGGCCCGAACCTTAGTTTTTTTTTTTATTTTTTTGTTTTTTGTAATTATCCCTAATCAGAATGTAAAAGCAGGGAATGGTAGGAGTACTTTAGGGAGCAATTGTTCATTTCGTTCTTTTCTACTTTTAGAAAGAATATTGTGAAAATTTTATTTTAAAAACTGAAAATATATTTTGAGAGTGTGATGGAATATAAGATGAAAATGTGTTGATTATAGTTGACGTGATAGTTTTTTTTAGTGTAATAGTAATTAGAAGTGATTGATGATTTTTAAAATCAGAGAGAGTAAATAGTGTATTTGTGATATGATTGTGTGACAATGGTAGTTAGTTGATTTGACGTAATTTTTGTTAAAATAATAAATGGACGTGATTGATGATGGAAAAATAAGAATGAGTGAATTTATTTGAGTATTTTCACAAACAATCACAAATTCATTGAAAATTTTGTCTGGAAAATGAAATGGATGGTAATATTCTTACAAGCAAACACTCCCTTAGATTTTTAATTCTGTTTTGTTTTGACTTTACACAAATAAAGTATTTTTACAACTTATTCATCGAAAATTTTCTTTTATTTAGCTTTTATTTGCAAACGCTACCAAACTTCTAACTTTCAACTTTTTTTCCACCTGTACTACAATAAACACTTCATCAAAAAAACATAACATAAGCTTTTGCAAACATTTTCTTACTATCACAAGTTTATTCTACATCTATCTATGTGCATACGACACAACTTACTTCTAAAATTTGTCACTAGATAAACATTTAAACGATAACCCTGAAAAAAAAAAAAGAAATTAAATAAACCTGAATGTAGAGGACATTATCAGTAGGATGAGCATTAATGAGGTAATCAGTAATCCACTTGAGCGAGTTTTGAGCAGGTTCCAACTGATCCACAACCTTCATTTGATCTCCATACTCAAGAATCGCCCATGACAATACTGTTGCTGTGAATGCCATTGGAAATCCAAACTTCATATGATCCCCAGCATCATACATCCCCTTTGATAGATCCAACTTTTCTTCACTCCCATCTTTCAAACCCGAATCGCCTCTCCAGCTTATCGGATTATTTTCCAACTTTCCAGCTGCAACATTTAAAGCAACAAATTACAAATTACCAGAACACGCAGGATCATGTCCACAGATTTTGAGGCTTTGGGCAAATTTTATTGTTTTTGAGGGGTCAGTTCAATGTATCATTAATCCTCATTTTAATTTTCTAACTTTCTGATTTGTAATCAGTTAATTTATATTCAAACAGTTCTAGTATTTCACTCTTAGTAGATTGCACACATATAAAACTAAATTAGTCAAACTATAAATATCACTAATTAATTAAGGGCTTTAGGCAGCCGCCTCAATAGTCTTAAGGCTTCAATGGCACTGCAAACAATACTTACCAAACACACACAAAAAAAAAAAGCAGCCCTAGTATAAAATTTTTCAAAAAATTTTGAAATTAAAATCTATTGGTACTTAGTAATTTAAAGCGCAAAATCATAAATGATCAAAGATTATTAGCATCATTCTGACAAAATTTCTATATCACATAAATATAACACATTCAACCAATAAGGGCACCCCACAACATAATCATCATACAACACTTCTAATAACATTACACAAATAAAGCAAAAAATAACAACATATAAATGGATATATACAATGGCAGAGCCAGCAGACGAAAGTCGGATGAAAAACTAAAAAAAATAACATAAACTATAATTAATTTTTTTTGTAAATTCTTAACACTGTTGGGTTGGAGATGGGGCCCAACATAGCCCTGTCTACGTGGTGGATAGATGCAAATAGAGAGAGAGAAAACAGAAAGATGTACATTTTTGTACGTCGAAAAACTGCATTGCAATTTTAAGAGCATCGGCATATTTCTTGGTAACGGCGCCGGGAGGGCCAGGAACAGGGGCGGCCACGGGCTCCGATTTAAGCATTTTATGTCTCATAATTACGAAAACTGCAAAAGCAGCGGCCCCCAATACCAACAACACCAAGAACCAACCGCAACACCCTCCTCGCTTTCTCTTCTCCATTCTTCTCAACAAACAATCAAACCAAAAAAGGAGAAAAAGGAGCTAAGAATGGAGAAATGATATATTTTCTATATAAGCATGCAAAAAACTAATTATTGCCTTGACGGCAATGTGGGTAAAATCTGAAAAGGGATAATTTTGGAGGGGTGGAATTGAATATATTCTACCGGGAAAAAACAGAGCACCGAGAAATATTGCTCAACGATGATTCATTTTCTTCCTTTTTAGAATGCATTCGTTAGTTGAGTTAGTTAGTTAGTGGTTTCATTTTTGATGTACTTTGGGATGTAATGGATGGATGATAATAATTTAATTTGATTGATAAATTTATTGAAATGATTATGATTTTCTCTTTCTCTTTTTTTATTTATTTTAAATTTCTAATTGCTGGATGATCATAATCATTTTTATAAAAGGCAGGCTAATATTGTGCCAATATAGTAGGACAAGTAGATTAGGCCATGCAATTAATGAGGAACCCACATTTGGAAAATGCATGTCGTTTTTTTTTTAGGTTAAATTCTAGGTTGATGCAATATCGATGAGATTTTTGTTCCAAAAGAGTGTTTCATCTCCTATTCCACCACACCTGGATGGTTATCACATATGTAAATGCTATTATAATAATTTTGAAGCATACATCAAAGCCTAATATTATGATTTTTTAATATAAAATTTTTTATACACGTGGCAATCATCCGTTCAGTAGAATATGAAATGGAACACTTTTTTGGAACAAAAAATCCCATCCGATGCAATTTAACTTAGGTTCTCTCCAATCTCCATATACAGTGGCGGAGACATGCCGATAGTGTTAAGAAACTAAAAAAAATAGTTTTATAACTTATATGATTTTTTTTTAGTTTTCCATTCGACTCACTCCACTTTCGTGTGTTGACTTCCCACTATTCATATACAACCCTCATATTGCTCAGTTTGAGCCTATGAAAAAGACAAACTCGTATGAGCCTATGAAAAAGACAAACTCGTATGAGCCTATGACAAAAACAACCCTTATAAATTTAATTTCAGGAGACGGATCATAACTAACTCATTTAAATTTGGATATAATTTGTATACTTATAAATGGGTTGGATTCGTCTCATAAATTTAAATTCGTAAAATAGTCTTACATGAGACTTACTACGTGAAAATTTGGTTGACTCCAATTCCAAGGTTGTTGGCGTTGGATAAGAGAAACACATGGACCTGGTGGGTCTTGGGATGGCTAAATGATAAATCAGTCAATTTCTAAAGTTCATCTTTAGAGTTATTAGCTGGTTGATTTGTATCAAATCTTAGCATATGAAATTCGAATTTGATCATAGTTCAAGGAATTTGATTCTCCAAATATGCGAGGATATTGAATACGTGTCAACAAAGTATAGAAAAAAAAAGAAAAAAAAATGAAAAAGGAAAAAGCATCTATTGGATTAGGGTGGCCACAATTCTGGAACTCCGCCAGTTCTAGTTCCTCATTTTGAAGAAACCGAAACCATTGCCTCATAATTCCGGTTCCAATTTGAACCCAGTTCCTCTACGGTTCTGGTTTTGGTTTTAACAGGAACCATTTGTTTGTCTTTTGATATTTATTATTTATTTTAAAAATGATTTATCAATTTCAATTAAAAAAGCAAAGGAAAAGAACAAAAATGACTTGGACTTAATACTTAATTACGTTTTGTACTTAATGTTAATAATAATATTAAAGTGTCTATATATATTGTTAGAGTATAGAGGAATCAAAGTTCACGTAGTTCGCTTACAACATTTGGTTTAAAACATGTCTCATTTAGTTACGAATATAAAACATCATAATAAATATTTAATATTTCTTCTAGCATATTTTTACCAAATAAAATAAAAATCGTTGGTTTCAACCTTGAAACCGACGGTTTTCCAATACGGTTCCATGGTTTCCGAAACTGTTGATCACGGTACCAGTTCTGGTTTGGAACCCGGTTTCGATTCCATTTGGCCACCCCAATGTTGGACGACTAATTATCTATATAGATGTGAAATTTGCAAAATATATTTGAAATATCAAGATATTTTTCTTTTGAAATAATAATTTATAATAAATATTTAATAGTTATTATAATTTTTAAAAAAAGTGGTTATGGAAAATATTGGCTACAATTCAACTGGATTAAATTGAAACCAAATGTACGACATGGACTCCAATCCTTATTGCACCTCCACTGGGCCCATTGAGGGCCCATTATAAAGCCCGATAATTAAACCATCTGAGTAAACGAAAAATCATATCTAATGCAAATATGCAATTAACTCGTTGATTTTCTGGATTTAGCCATAATGATATTGCTCTCAAGCCAAAACCTAAAATCTCAAAATTGTCGATTGTGTCGCCGTTTTGTCTGAATTTCGATCTTCCTGGGAATTTCTCCGATGAGGTACATGTTCTCCGCCCCTTCTTGTTTGTTTTTGCATTTTCAATTTCGCTTTTCATTTACTGAATTTGTCTATTTGAAGCGTGATTGTTGTTATGTGATTGATTGGAAAGTTGTGGGTGGGTAATTAAGCTCAATAAAGCATGAAACTTCTGCGCTGAAGTTTTAGGGTTTAGGAGACAATGCAAGTTTGATTTATTGATTTTCTGGTTTTGCAGAAAATGTGCTTTTCCATGTAGTGATGATTGACTTTTCCGTGACGCGTTCGTGCCAGTTTTCATTTTTATTGTTTCTGCATTCTGTTTCTTGTTTTCTACATTTTCCGCTTTTTTTCTTTTGCCTGGTGTGGGATGGGTGGGGTGGCAGGGATGTTCATTTGTGGCAAGATCGTGTGTGATTGTTTGCTTTTATTTTTTATCCCCCGCCTTTTATACAGAGTTTATGGTATGATGTATAGAATTATTCCTGTAGAAAAAAAACTAACAAATCAATTCAACAGTTCAATTTTTTCTATTTGATAATACAAACGTGATTAGAAGTTGTAACCTTCAGAATGATATGTTTGTAATTTATCAAAAATACTTAAGAAGGTATACTTTCAACTAGATTGTGGTCAGTGTGATGTGGCACACACTTGCAGAGGAGCAGAGCCAACACTTTGATCGCATATGCAAGTTTTTGGGTGAGGATCAAGCCCAGGTAAGTTTGTTTCAAGTATTTCCCCGCTGAAAAATATTGGCTCTTCTTTGGATGGCTGTGGTAATTCCAATTGAATGTTTGGCTTGCCTACTTCAAATTGTTTCAACAGTGTTTAATGGTACTGAGTGGTTTTCCTAAAATGCTTTCCTGATTTATCAGATGGATACTGAAGTTAACGACCAGCAACCCAAGCAAGAGCGTTTGAGGACAAGATGGACACCAGATCTCGACAAGATTTTCGCCGACATAGTTGTGGAGCAGATTCAACAAGGGAACAGGTCAAATAATGTTTTCGACAAGAAAACATGGAACCAAATCCGTGAGGGATTCAATAGACAAACCAATCTCAGTTTCAATAACAATCAATTAAGGAAACATCTAGACGTTCTTCGGACACGCTATCACAATTTACAGTCGGCTTTTAACCAAAATGACGCCATGCAGGATCCTTGCTATGTGGGATTTGATCTATGGGAAGACATCGGGGTATCACTCTTCAATGTCTTTTCATCTTTCTATTGAAGCAATGCACGTTAATATTTTTATGGGTTAATTACAAAAACTTCTCGTTCAGGTTTAGTCTAATTACAAAAAACACAGTAATCTTCCAAAATTACAAATACCCCCATTGACATTTGTTTCTCTTTTGCAAAATTGCACAGTCAAGAGAGGGGTATTTGTTAGGTAAATACAAATCTCAATGGGGTGTTTGTAATACTTTAAGGGGATATTTGTAATTTTGAAAGGTAACTGAAGTTATTTGTAATTAAGTTAAATCTCAGGGACCGTTTTCTTAATTAGCCCTTTTTATACATCAAGTGCTCAATCATTCTGCTTGTTAATCGACATATATTACAGGCACAATCCAAGATTGAACCAGCTAAGACCAGGGACTGTCCTATTTATGAACAATTATGCGTAATATTTGCAGACTCAGGTGTGGATGGAAAATACGCCCAATCGAGCCACTATGAGGAATTGGACAAGTCTGGTGGTGTTGATCTGTCAGGTCTAGAAAATGTAAACCCACATCCTAAAACTCCATCGACATCAAAATTGCCAGAACAGAATGGATCTTCACCCCAAAACAACATTAGCAAGAACATGGCTAGTAATAAGAGAAAGCGCCCATCAGAAGCAGGCACTTTGCCCGAACAAAGCAATTGGAATCAAGAATTAAATGATACGATGGCAGATGCCATTTCGGATATGATCAATTCATCAAGGTTGCGAAAATCTACGAAGCCTCCGATTGATGAAAGATTCGCTATTAGTAACTGCATAAAAGCCTTGGATGAGATTGAAGGCATCGAAGACAATCTTTATTATGCTGCGTTGGATCTGTTTGAGAATCCTAGTTTAAGGGAGACGTTTGTTTCTCTCAAGAGCAATTATGTGCGGTTAACGTGGTTGCAGGGAAAGTGTGGCAATTATCCCCCGGTGTAGCAATGGACTTGCATTGCAGGTCCGTCTAAATATCTCTAGTGGCAAAATTTTTTTGACTTGGGAGTGGGAGATCAGTTTATATGTTCTTGTAAATGTTGAAGATCTTTTGATCCATAATGTTTTTTAGCCTTTTAGGGTTACATGATAGGAATATATAGTGCAGTTACAACTTGAGGTAGTCTTTTCAAATGTTTAGTTCATGTAGATAACCAATTTTTAATTTTAAAAGGTATTTATCAACCTATTTCGGTGTTACAGTTGTTTGCCCATCCTGGCATGCGCCAAATGTAACTTCTTTTTTTTGAAAAATCTATATAATATATAAAAACAAGATAGCCTCTATATTTGTCAATTTCCCGCCAAAATGTAGTTTCCAAATATGGAAAGTAAGGTTCAGCAATTACAAAATGTGTACTGTTATTATTTTAATTCTGTTTTAGATTATCGCTGAAACTCTTCGTATTTTGTGAAGCCGTGAAGAGAATAATATGATAAATTAAATGTGTTGGTTGTATATATGAAATGGTTGCAACTGATAATTATAAAATTAATTCAATTCATAAATTCTGGCAGCTGAATGTCTTGGGCTTAAAAAAGGTGTCAATTCGAAATTTGAAATCGAAAATAATTGCAGCCGAAACTAACAAAACACAAGAAATAGCTGCAGCCAAAACTAACAAAACACAATACCCAAGTAATTAAATACAAAATATTGGGCATATAAAAATATTTTACTAAGGCCCTTTTTTTGGTGGAACTTATAACAGAATAAATAGGCTTCACCACCATTCAAAATCACACAAGAACTTTGCTATTGCATATCAACCAAAAAATTCTGCAGAATGGATCCATTATATGATTATTCAAGGGCGACCTAGATCCAACAAAATGTACTGGCAACAAGATTGCGATGCATGCGTGTCTACAGTGTACCTGCAAATGCCAATAGCTCAAATATTTTCAGTATAAGATTCATCATTCATTACAGAGGTATGTTTAGTTATTTTCTATCCATTCAGTCATTTTTTACAGTTTAAAATAAAGTTGGTATCTTAGTTTTTCTGTTTTCTTTAGGGTACAACCGTACAAGGATTCATTCAAAGATTATAATACAAGAGGTGTGATATTCAAACTCTATTTTTCCTTTTGTTTATATAATAAATTTTTTTACTCCATTTTTCATTCTTAATTAGATATCAAGAAGTCATGCTATAACCAAGGTTCAAGAAGCAAAAGAGAAGTGCAATGATTCACAAAAATAAATTAGTTGAGAGTTGAGACAGATGCATAACGTCACATTTGTTTAAGTACCAATAATATGAAGATCAAAAAAAAAAAAAAAAAACCATCATCTCTAATAAGTGTAAAATGAACAATAGTTCATCAAACAGTGAGTTTTTCCTTTATTTCCTAAATTTATTTTAAGGTAGATAAATGCTCTTATCTGAATATCAGAGAATGTGAAGTGCCAATGGCTTAGGTTCCCCTCTGTTTTATAGTTAATAAATAATTTCATAATCAATAAAACATATGATAAAATAAAAAATTAATTATGTTTTAAGTAATAAAATAATTATATAACTCATCACCTGATGAGCAACTGAATTAGTTCTCACTAGCTTAACTCCCCTTAGCTGGTAGTAGAGAATATGAAAAATAATTAAAAAAAAAAACGTGACGATTTAATATATATGTTTTTTTGTAAACAAACTGATTGATGTGTTTTATGTGAACATTTCTTATATCTTCTTATTTTATTGGCTCACCTCTATGTGTTTGTGTTTTTGAATGAGAACTATGTGAAAATCATATGTGAAAATGTAGAAGTTTGAAAACCGAGAATAAGTATGTGAATAATGTTGCAAATAGTTTACTTATATTACAAAATATTATTTAAAATATAATACACATTTTTAGATTTATGATAGAAACTTAGAATATAGTTATTTAATAGAAACTATATTAAATTTATTTTATAGCAAATAAATTTTCCAAAAAAATAAACATATGAATTGAATACCATTAAATTAATTTAAAAATAATAATAGGGATTATTAGGTCATTTAATAAAGGAATATGAAGATAAAATGATACTTTAATTGTCTAAGGGGTAAAGTAATACAAATTGAGAGTACAAGGGGGTAAAGTGATACAATTGAAAATATAATGGGGTAAAGTCAGATTCAATGAGAGTATAAGGGGGTAAAGTGAGATTTACCCTTACTTATAAACTACAAAAAAATATGGATTCAGTTTAGGACATATCATGCCCATATAGTTTTTTTTACTCTTTTAACGGTAGAAACAGGAAAATTAATTTTAATCAATTGGGCCAATTTTAATCTTTCTTGAATTTTAAAAAAAATCGTGTGTTTTTTTAATTGAATTGTCATATATAAATTATTTCTAGAAAATTTTATTTTCAATATTGTATTGTTGAAGGTTATTTACAACATAATTATCAATTTGTAATATTTATATATATATATATATATATATATATAACTTTTAGTGTCTTAATCATGCGTTTGGTCTTTGGACACTTACTATCATGACAATTGATTGTTTGTGCTTTTTTTAATTGTCAGGCAATATAATAATTAATTTAATTCAATTGGGGTATTTTTATGTTTTTTTTAAATACACTTTGTTCATTATTTATATATTACTGTGCAAAATATATAAATTTACACTTTTGATCGTCACAACCATGTAGTTTTTAAGGTTCTAAAATTGTTGTTTATATTTATCTTTTAAATATTTATTGAAATAAGGAATACGACAATCACAAAAATTTAATATTATTTTTTCTTTACATACAGACCGTGCATCGCACGGGAGGATTGCTAGTGAAATAAAATAATAACCTATACCCGAAGGTGGATGACTTTCCCTCAGATTCATCCACTAAGTAATTTCGGGGATGACAGCCGCTTGGAACTATGAGAGTTAGCTTATGATTTGGTGTGAAGAACAATATGCAATTACGGTTCTCTTGCTTTCATTTTTCGTTAAACAAAAACATGATTTAAAAAAATAAAAAACATATCCAGTTTGAACACATTATTATATTACAACATTTTTTTTTCTTGAATGAAACACCTATAGAGGGTGGGGGATTGAGGTCACATCCCATTATGTACAATATTCATTCTCCAAATTTTAGTTGCGTGGATTTAGATGAAGCGATAGTGTATCTTTATGTTCATGCTTACACCAAGAGGTCGATATGTCCGAGTGGTTAAGGAGACAGACTTGAAATCTGTTGGGCTTCGCCCGCGCAGGTTCGAACCCTGCTGTCGACGTTTATTTTTTTCTTCAAACCTTTTTCCTTCCTGGCTCTTTCTACTAAGTGTGCTTTGTATGTTTTCTCTGGTCAGAACTCAGATATGCAAATGGTTTGTCATATTTTCATGAAATTAAAAAGATTATTATTTTTTTCATAATTTCACAAATTCCAACAAGACAACAATGATGATGTATATTTAGTTTTTTAGTTCATTTTATCGCGAATTGTGATATATATTTTATTTTTAATTTTTAAGGGATAATAAAATATCATCAGATGATGTGAAGGATATTTTCTTATTGAATGGATGATGTAAATGCCTTGTAAGTTTTATATTTATATATAGGGGATAATTACAAAAAGTACCCCTGAGGTTTCACCTAATTACAAAGAAACCCAGCTAACTAGTAAAATTAAATAAAATACCCCTGAAGTTTGATTCAGTGTTAAAATTAAGGTGTAAACTGTAATATTTTTATAAATATAAAGAGGTATCTTGAAATATTTTTTTGCTTATGATGGGTTTAAATGTTAGACAAATTAAACCTCGGGGATATTTTTTGTAATTTTGAAAGTTAGCTGGGTTTTTTTGTAATTAGGTCAAACCTCAAGGGTACTTTTTGTAATTAACCCTTTATATATATGTATGATAATGAATAGAAGTTCTGGTCAATATTTTGGGAAGGAATGAAAATATATTTTGAAGGATCCATTGTTGAAATGCTCAGTTTCATTGCTTTGAAAATATTAAAATTACTGAATTTACTAAAATGCTATTACAATCTTAACAAATGTCAACTTCCAACCAAAAGGACTCTTGAGCACAAAACAGTGTCTAATCATAGACATCTATTTCCGGGTAAACAAACAACGGTATATACTAAAATGCCATTACAAGTCATGAATGATTATCCCAACCAAGTCAAGAAAATACATAGAAAGAGATGTAACGCATAAAAAAAGTGTTAATGCACCCACATCAAAGAATTCCTCTGTATGTAGCTTTGTTCTCTACACCATTTAGTCATCATCCTTGAATTCTCTGTTCCACCCAACCAAAAAAATAGGATAAGATATAAGTATTCATCAGCAATAAAGAATGTTTTGTTTGCATTGATGATCGATGTCATGAATGGTGTTGGGAGGTATTTTGGGAATGGTGGGTTTACATTATAGGTTGAGATAAGATGGAATCGACACGATCAGATGACTAACCTGCGATCAAGGTACCGAGGTTGGATACCACTGCCTTGGCACGTGGTGCACGTCAAAGAACCATTCCCATCACAATTGATGCATCGCGACACTTCTTTCTCATCTCCACCAAGCTCAACCGTCACATTCCCAGTACCCATGCAAAATCTACATCGCTCTGCACAAAATTTCAAAAAGTTGAGAGGCAATCTTAAATAGTATATTATAGCTATGAGAAAAAACGATTACTGATCCAAACGCACCATATAATATTGTGACCATGAGTCATGCTGGAACTAAAGACTTACGCTCACGTTATATCTTTTATAACCTCTCATTTGCATCATAATCATCAATGTTCAAACAACAATATACAAGAATTTCATCATATATGATATACCCATAACGCAAATGGTGAAAGAAAAAGATGGATTCAATTTTTATGATATGGATAGATATGTCGATCATTAAATTTTTTAAGTTAGTGCTTTCTGTGTAAGAGCTCTAGAGTGCACCAAAGGGTACAAAATTCATTATTACTAAATAGTGAGTTACTATGTAGAAGAGTGGAAGTACACATAATAATAAAACTTCGAAAATGAATGTGACTTTTCAATAGGTTGCAAGAAAATATCTGGTAGATACCAAAGAGAACAAAAAAATAAATGGACTCGTACGAGAATGAGGGCTTCATGAACATTACAGGCAATTCAGTACGTTCAAATACAAAAAATCAACTTGGCGTCTCAATTAATTTTTCTCAGATAAGCAGAATCAATTTTTCTCAGATAAGATTCTTCTGGTATGCGACTTGAGGGAGAAAAATAAAAGAAACAACACTTCTACACAGACCCGGAAAAAAAAAGAGGAAAAAAAGAAAGAAATCAGCCACAACACTATAAATTTGTTTCCATACAACGACTAATTCAACACCCTAGACAAAGTCGCGCACTTACTGCATCAACAAGCCAATTCGAATTTTTTTACAGAATTGATGGATAACCTATTTCATCATATTAGTTTGAAATAACTAAAATAGAGCATAAGCCATTTGATTAGATTCTTGGACTGATATTTGTTGTAGCATAGATGACATCTTTATTAACGAATACGAGGCACGCTGTTAAGAAAGACACAGTCCTTGGCAATCTACCATAATTTGAAGTCATCACACGTAATATAAACCCTAATATTGTGTTATTCAGGAAACAATGAAATTGAAATAGACATATCAACCTCTATCTAACTTTGTTCTCCCCTCTGCAATTGTATACCACTATAATGAACCGACTCTCCAAACATGCTTCCAACACGGTTGATGACTTGTCCGGCACATTTCGAATGGTGTGTTGGACACATTTCAAGACACAAATGGGTCTTTTCTTATATGTTCCAAAAAGCATATAGGGAAAAAGACAAAAAAAACTAACAAAATTCTAAATTTCGTTATAGTGCTTGAAAAATTAGTACAACCTCATTTAGATTCACTCTCTGTATTCACAATTCTCATAAAATAAAATTTTTTTGGCTAATACATATTCTAAGAAATCACATTAATAGAATTATGACACGATCACCGACATAAATTGACGTATAACTTTGTAATATCTCGAGATTTTTTCCATAAATTTGTTTCCAATAACAACTACTAAGATAATAACAACAGAAAAGAAGAGAATGACGTACGAGCACCGCTGCCATTGCAGGGGAAGCATGGCTGAGTATTTTCTCTTTTGGCCTGAAAAAAGTAGGTGCATTACATAAATGCCTCAATTTCACCCAATTCAACACCAAACTCTCAAAACAGACCAGTGCATAATCCCATTAGTCTATTCGAAATTGTAAAGGAGAACAATAAGAAAGAAAGCATAAACCACAATTAAAAAAAGAAAAGGGCATAAGGAAAACCTACAGCACTGTCAATTTGGGTTTCATAGAAAACAGGAATTCCAATCCCAACTGCAACGCTTACCACCCCAACTGTTATTGCCACTATCTGAAATTAACATCATCACCAAAATTAATGAATCCAAAACAATTAAAAACACAATAAACCAGAACAATGACAACTAAATAAACGTAATCAAAAGGTCATTTACTGTGTTCTGGTCAAGATCAACAGCCCTGACACATGGATATGAACCTGGAGACCGTGAAGTTTTAACGGATTTTCTGGAAGAAGGAAATGAGGAAGAAAGCTTGAGTGGGCAGTTGAGGAATGGAGTGTTGAGGCGAGAAGCTGAAGGGGCAGCTGACATTTTCAATTATCTCTTCTTTTTTTTTTTCTACTAATTTTCGCTCCCTATATTTGTGGGATTTATTTATTTGAGTGTTGAAATTTTGCTGATGAAATTGAACGAGAGATAGGAGAATCTTGAGTTTTCTGGTATTGTAGTTTCAATGGCGGAATTTTGGATTGTGTGGGGTTGGTTTTAATCTTCACCAGGAAAAAACAAAACGGAGTTTTCTTCCAAAATCTATCACCGTTATTATTTAGGGAAAATTTAAATTTTAGTACCTAAATTATACTATATTTTCATTTTAGTTGGGACATCATTTTTAACCCATAATATACTTTTTAATCACTTTCGCAAAATTTCCGAAAATGTTCATCAATTTTGGTACCTCATGTAATAATTTTTAATCACTTTATATGTGGTTGAAAATAATTGAAAAGTAAAATACAGGGTACCAAAATCGATATATACTCGTCAGAATGTGAAATGATTAAAGAGTAAAATACATGACACCAAAATTTATATGGCTTGAAAGTAGGGCACTAAAAGTGAAAATGATATAATTTAGGTACTAGAATCGAAATTATCCCTTATTTTTTATTATGATTTATGATGCTGGGCTTTAGGGCTTTACAATTTTGGGCGTCGCCTTTTTTTAATGGCCCAATGGACTAATTAGGAGTACGGGTTCCGAAGATAATTTTTCTGGATCTAATCCAAATATAACGAATCAGCATCTGATGCCAAGATCTGTCCAGTCCAATCGGATGACAATGGCGAAATGTGGACTTGCATTGTTTTATTTGGGCTTTTGATTTCGTCACCTCAGATTTAATATTTGAAATAAGGGTCCTTAGCCCGTGATTATTGACATTTTATTGATATTTGAAATAAGCATCTGATTTCGTCACCTCATATACCGACATCCATTTTTTTATTTTTTTTGAAAGCCATATATGATATACCGGCATCCATGACAAAATGCTAAAAGAGGTATAAAATTTTCATCTATTTCTTACGACACTGCTATCGTCATAAATAAGGTTATATGCAACTCATTATTGACGATCTTCTTGCGACGACTTATCTTTGCAAAAAAACTTTTAACGATGGTTTTTTTGCCTTTTATCATCGCAAAATTTTTCTTGTTGTGTCATACTGGTGGTTCCACCGATCATTTGTTTTTTTCAAATTTATTATCTGTATCCACATTATTATATTACTTAATCTAGTTTTAGTCTAAGAGAAAATATAATATCCAAAATAAGATAAATTTGTCTATGTTTAACAATTTTATAAATTATAGATTCTATAATAAATGCTCTTAGTTTAGGAAGGCTTGACATTTTGATTCATTTTTGTAATTAGTCATTTATAGATTCTACAATGTCTCTTTTCTGTTTAGGAATGTTCAACAACTTTATAGATTATAGATTTCATAATGTATGCTCGACATCTAGCTAGGATTATATAACTAGTTTAGGAAAAGATTGATCGGTTATTATAAAATATATGATTACATATATTTTGTAGATACTATAAAGTTGTCTAGTTACATATATAATAATCTAGAAATGTAATATAATATTTTGAATATGCAAAAATAGCATTTTCACACCAACAAAAAGAAAATGGAGGAAGAGCCGACCCTTAATCGGGAATCGATCTGTAACTGGGAGCTAGGAATCTGCTCTTAACCGCCTATTCTAATTCCTGGAACCAACAGTTTTGAAACGTTGGCCACCCTTAGCTATTCCTACGAAGAATCTATAGTGTTTGAATATACCATATGTCACGTATATAAAGATGGGGTAATTAGATGCTACCCAATTGAGTAGTACTCAACTCCATTGGGATGCTTACATGTGTCCAATTTTTATCTTCTTTTTTTAAAAAATACACTTGCTAATGTCATAATTGTACACATGTAAGCATTTCAATGGAGTTGGATGCTACGTACCCAATTGGGTAGCATCGAACTTCACAACTTCACATAAAAATGATGTTTTGAATAACATCGAACTTCCCATAAAAATGATGTCATCTTAATAATGTAATATTTACCTAGTGCTCAATGGCGGATGTAGGGGGCCAACCCGAGCCCCGACGCCCCCACCCCTTTAAATTTTTTTTTACTAGGCAATTGTTTTTTCAAAAAAAAATAGTTAATATTTATGTGTATTTTTTTTAATTTTTTTTATTTGGTCTACCCCAATTTTGTGTATCGGTTCACCCCGTAATTATTTCTGGCTACGCCATTGCTAGTCTTTTGAAACAATACTATAAAAAATAGTATATCCCATATTATATTCATTGCGTTGAACTCAAAATAGACTTCTAAGGATCAGCATGTCACTTGCTAGTCTTAATGCAGTCAATAGACAATAGCCATGTATCAAAATCAAACAAATACCATAACAATAAATTATAACTACAAACTCAACATAATTAACAACCTCGTAAAATAAAAACATTAAAAAAAGGGACCAACTAAATGTTGTATAAAATAGTGTTTTAAAATATTTCCAATCCCACTTTTAAGTTTTATTTTTACTTGTCTAGGATTCTTATTCCCTTCTCTTATTTAAACTAATTATCCTACTCCTTGAGCCCATCAACAAAAGATAACTGGTTACACTTTTTATTGGGTGCTCCTTATTTTATGTTAAATTTAGGTGGGTTGAGTCTTATAAAAACTACCTCATTTTTACAGACTAGAACCTAGAACAAAGAGGAACAAAAAATCTTCTTTCAATATTTTCTACTGCATTTTCTTTTGCTGGGTTTGAAATGAAACTGTCGTTCTAATAATTCCTGTTGAATCCTGGGGGATTATGCAAATAAATCCTTAAGAACAGTCACTACAAGAAAAATGATGAAAGACAACACGTAAAAGACAACGGTTATGCCTTAATTTGTTGTCGTTTGTCTCATCTACAACGGTTATCATGTTCACCGTTGTCTATTAGCACGTGAGTTGTCAAACACAACAGTTGTTATGGTCCTAAGACAACATATTTTAGACGTGTTGTCTATTAGCGCCCTTATCTTAATAAAGACAACAACTTTGAGGGTATAATACAACAGTTGGCAAAACCGTTGTCTGTGAGCGCACCTTTTTGATTTAAGACAACGATGCTTTCTGGCCTAAGACAACAGAACTTTGAACCGTTGTCTATTAACGTTCGTTGTTTTAGGCAACAGTTCTTTCAGACCTAAGACAACAGTTTAATAATGTTGTCTATATGTATTTTTAGATCACAACAATTTATTAATTATTGTAAAAATGTTTATTTAAAAAAAAAGACTTAATTGCAATTAATTATTATAGGGGCCTAGCAATTTTGGTTATATAAATATTTAATTAGTGATGACAATGGGGCGGGCGTGAAGACCCAAACCATCTCGCGTGCCTAGAACGGGAATGGGGGGTCGACGGGTCGTGGGCGGGGAGACAGCCGCCAATTGCTCGCCGCTTTTAAATTAAATTAAATTCAAAAAACTAAAAACCAATAAAACAATATTTTTATAATATATTTGAAAAAAAAATTATTAACAAAAGTTAGTATTATCAATTTATAAATGTTAGATATAATATAATAATTAATGTTTAAAAATTATATTATAATATATATTATATATGCAAAATATATATTAAAATATATTTTAAAATAAAAAATTAAAGGCGAGGCGGGTACGCGCGCGAGGGGCGGAAGTGATACCCAAAGCCGCCCTGAGTCACGGGGCGGGGTGACCCAAGTCCCAACCAGGTCTTTTAATATTTTACTTGTTCCGAAAATATCCTTGTCATTTAGCTAAAATATTCCAAAAATATCCAAAATACATATACAGGGCCGGTCGTAGGTTCCAAGGGGCTTGGAGCAAAAGAAAAAAAGGGACCCTTGAATTTACATTGAATAAATTAAAATAACAAAATCAATATTATAACTGTAATTTCGTTAATCTAACATATAAAAACATCTTATAATTATTGCTAATAGATATTTTTTTATAATTTTTGGGGGATAAAGGTGGGGCAGGGTGACTCTATTTTTAATTTGGAGGGATGACATATAAGAATAAATGAGGGCTTAAAGGTGGACGACTCTTTAAATTATTTAATTCTTTTTTTGTTGTTTTTCTAAAAGAATTCTTTATTTTTTTTGTTTTGTAAAAAGTAAAAAGGAATCAGTTTTTTAGTTTTGCAAACAAAAATTCTTCTTTTCTTCTTTTGGTTTGAAAAAAGAGAAAGGGAACAAAAAAGCAAAAGGCATAGAAACGGAAGAAATGCTAAAATATTTTGGTTCAGTGGAGAAACGATCCCAATTGTGAGAAATTGTTCCCAAACCTAATCAATTAAAGAGAGCACCTGTACCGTCGACCTTCTCATCACAATATCATCGCCGTTGGCCTCCATCTGTCCGTCTGTTTCCATTCGCTCGAATTGGCCACCCTCTGTCCGTCTGCTTCCGTCTATTCGCTCGATTTGGGTACGACTCTCGATCATTATGGTTGTAGAATTGGGGTTTTATGTTTATTTTGTAATAAAACATTCAGTTTCATGAATCGAGAGATGGTACATGATTTTCCTTAAAAGAATTTCGTTCTGTAAATCATTAGTCATGGTAACTACTCTCCACCAAACTATTTCATGAGCGTTGGGCAAACCGGGACGACTTGTTTCAGTGAATTAAAGCGTGTCCAAGTAATTGAAGGAAAACCTGCTTTAGATTTTAGCCAGAATTGAAATTGTCGGTAAGCATTCGAAGTAATTGAGAAGTACTTTTGGTAATTTCAGTTCTTGATTATTGGTATTTAGATTTTGGCTATAAGTTTATTTTTCCTTTTAGATTGTAACCATGAATACGTATAGAACTAATAAAATTGTTGTCTTCTATAAGTTGGCTTAGTTTACTGTAGTAATGCAAATTGTTTACTGATAAAAGGGCAGCATTGGATAATTCCACTATTCTAAAAATCTCCGCCCACTCCCGATTATTCCCCGCTAGGCGTTGGGCCCCTTGTCCGCCTACATTATTCTTCCAATTAGGTCCCGTCTAGTCCCCGTCTAATCCCGATTAGTCCCCGCCTAGGCGCTAGGCCCAAGTCTGCCGCCCGACTAGCGCCTGGCACTTTTTAGAACACTGGATAATTCTATTGTTATTATTGGGGATAATTACAAAAGAAAACCCATGAAGTTTGGGGTATTTACAAAAAATACCAAGAGAAATTTCAAATTTGCATAAATCACCTTGAGGTTTGTTTACATATTATACTTTACCCTTCGTGAGCCAAAAAAAAAAAACATTTCAAACACCTCTTAGTAGTGCATATCTAAGCTTGTACATTTACCTTAACAGAAGCATGATAGGAAAAAAGTTTCTCTCCCACAAAAAATGTCTGATAATGAGTTGCAAGCTGAAAGTATGCCTACATCTCTATGGGTGTTGTATTGTTTTGCCAAGAATGTTCTTGTTGATGGAAGGGGTATATGTATCCCTATACAGTCTGATGTCTTTGGCGATGATTCCATTATCCACATTTACCTTGACGACATCCTCCCGTTTTGTAAATTGGAGCCAATATCATATAATTGCATAGTTGGTTACATCTAGTATGATTCAGTCTACTTGAACCTTGATTATTCATTATAATAAGGTAACATGTATATTTATTGAATTGTTTTAGTAATTATTCATTTGTCCTTTTTGGAATAATAGTACTTTGTATAAAAAGATGAAGGCAGAAAACAAGGTGCACAAATTTAGATTTGTAGATCCATATCATGTGGGGCATCAACCATTATTAAAAATAGATAAAAAGCATCGCCATAGCCAGTTGGAAAGAAGAGCATGTGTTCTGGCAGAGAGGCTGAGCGGTACACCACTTGGTACTCTAGTTTTGGTTCCATGTAATGTAGGGTAAGTAATATTTATGATGTCACTTTCAATCGCATAATCTACGAAGTTGAAAAACTGAATGTTTCATTATGTAATTATATAGCTTTCATTGGATTATGACTGCCATTTTCCCTCACAAAGAGATTGTTTGTTTAATGGATCCTCTTTATGGCAAGCGCAACCGCGATGAAGATTGGTACCATGTTGTGAACATGTACGGATTGGAAATTTTTTAATGATTGTGTGTGAACTATATGATGATACCTGTCTAATGTTTTTCTTGTTTTAGGGTAAAGGGCCTTAAAAATATTCAATGCAGGGAATAAAAAGAGGGGAAAAAATATCCCTACATGGGAAATGCTTAAGGTATGCCTAGCATTAACGGTGATTCAAATGTGTTTTATGTATTTGGAATTAAGCAGATATGTTCAAAATTTATTTTTGGCATAGGTACCAGAGGAATCAGATAAACTACAATGTGGTTTTTTTGTAATGCGATACATGAGAGAAATAATTCAAAAAGGAGTTGCATCCGATAGCGAGGGTTCACTGCAGCAAATAGTAATATATATTATATTTTTTTTCATATTAATTTCGTACATTCAAAATTACTAAGCTTTATTTTTTTAGTTGTACGTTTAGTAGTTGGATCAGACTAATATTACATCAATATGTTTTTATTCACAGTTCAATCGAGCCGAGTATTCTTCAAGTGACATCATTGAAGTGCGAGTTGAGTGGGCAGAGTGCATATCAAGTTATATAAAGTAGAAAAGATTGGGGTCTCTGGATTCTGCACTCTCTTGATTACATACATTGTAAGTAATTAATCTGTTTCCTTTAATTTCTTACATTTCTTGATTACATACATTGCAGTGATTCTTTTTTTTTTTTCTTGTATATGCAGTAGTGTGCTTGTAATTTGGCTAAACTTGAGGGTGTAAACATGATTCTCAAATTCACAAATTCTCAAATTATGAGTTGACAACTCATAAATGTTGTCTGTTTTCTATCCGTTGACTGGTCGTTGGTTTCTTCATGTGTTCTATTTGTTTCCGGTTATGGAAGTTGGTTTGTGAATGGATATGGGTTGACCTTGTGTTCTGTTTCTATTTTCTGTTTTTTTCTGTCCTCTTAAATTTTGAGGTGGTTCGATGTATATGAAGTCTGTTGTTAAAAAGATGACGGCATGGTTAGAATCTTACAGATATTGCCTTTTCCAATTATCCAGATTTTGTGAATCAGTTCTACTGTTAAGATTCTTCTTTTGGGGCAAAGTTTGAATATGGTAGCATTAAGGTTTTGGAATCTATTTTCAAATTCGTTTCCACCAATTGTTTGTTTTGCTGCTAATACAACCTTATTTTACTCTCTTTTAACTGGAATAAATCCTTAGTACGTAATTCACTTAGGAGTTTTGCAAGTTTGGTTAAATCAAAATAATTAACAAATCCTAATTAATGAGAACCAGAAGTACTATTGAAAGATGAGATCAGAACTCAGAAGTCTGAAGTAACATTCGGACATGGAAATTAAGGAATCTAAGTTGAAAACATAGCATATCCAAATTAGTTAATCTAAGAAGATTCCTCCACCTGAAGCCCACTATTGTGTTAATTGTGCAATATGCAACTAGAAGTTAATCTAGAGATATCCTAACTGAGTTCAAGATCTCCTTCGCTAATTTCGAATAAATTCCACAGTTAACAAACGGAAAATTAAACGTCCACAAACTAACACAACTTATTTTTGGTTCTGTCTGATGTTTTTGCATATTGCACTTAATATCTTAATTACTCTTTGCTTTATGTGCTATACTTGTCTATCTTAGTTTATGTAACAAAGAATTTCCAAATTCAATAATTTGAGCGAGTAGAGTGTAGGTTACTCATCAACTGCTTGTTTGATTTCTAGTGTTTTTGCTCGAAACTAAAATTAGATCTTAATTTCTACAATTTTAACTACGCCAGTTCCCTTTTCATTTGTGAGATGTTTACATCTTTGAATCACTGACAACTCACAAGTAGAAAAGATGTATTAAGTCATCGTCACACTCATAATTGTTGCTAGAACCTTATTGACAACTTATAGAGTTATAGGTAATATCAACATGATTCTCAAATTCTTTAGAGTTCCTCAAATCAGTTGGTCCAATTTCCTTAATCTTATTGCTCATAAAGTACACCAGGAATAAAGTGTCATGGATTATTCAAAGGTCCAAAGTACTTCCAATCCAAGCATGACTAACCTATGCGTGTACATTTCGGGAAATCAATTCCAAGGAACAGCAGAATGGACATTTGATATTGGGGATCCCTTTCCAGTGAGATCCTTCCTATAAAAACAGCATAACTTGCTGTAGGAAGTTTGCTACAAGTTCTAAAATTTGAAATCCCAGTCATTCTCACTTTATCAATATTAAACAGTTGCTGAACAAGATAGTTTCAGCATCAACGAGATGAATATTCAGACATACTCTCAAAATACATCGCAATCTAGGCTTGTTACTCTCAAAATACATCGCAATATTCATGGTGTATTGTGTTGGATAATGGTGTGTTATGTTGGATGACTGTGTGAATTAGATCATCATAGATGATGATGAAAAGATTATTAAATGCTGGGTGATATGCTATACATTCTCATTGCCTTTTTTGTTTTGGTTTTGCTCATCATTATGTCTTCTTGTCCCTATTTTATTCAGTTCTGAGTGAGAAAGAATAGTCAATTTAAATGGTGTTTTCCTGATTTCTTTTGTTTGCTTTCATGTTTATAAATCTGCTTATACATATATTGTGTAGTATATTGTTGTCTTGTTTTATCTTCCTGACAATGATTTGGAATAATATTGCTGAGATGTAGTTCTTTTTTTTTTTTTTGCAGAATACATATTAGCACAACATGGCGAAGATGAATTAAGCTGGATTTTATTTTTCTGCTGGTCGGTAGTGAAAGATGGCAAAAATTTAATTAATGACTTCATTGTTTTTTGGTTTTGATGACTGAGATGGATCTGACGGAATGGTAGAACTCATCTTCGTAATGTTTCTTTTGTTGTAAAGATTCGTATTCGGAGGATTTTGAAATGTGGAATGAATTTGAATTTTGAATTTGTTTATTATATTATATTAATGGATTATATTTAGAGTTTTTAATTATTTTTGCAAAACATGTGTTGTATTATTTGAAAAGACAACAGGCATTAGCTTGTGTATTTGGTGGTACTAAATTGTTCTTTTAAAGTAATAGACAACGGTGATCCGCCGTTGTCATTAAGGAAAAATAAAGTGTTGTTGATATTTGTGTTGTAAAAGAGGGGGACAAAAGACAACTGGTTTCAACCGTTGTCTTATTAAACGATATACAATAGTTATGAAGAACGGTTCTCCACCGTTGTCTAATTACATGAACGACAACGGTTATGTACAACGGTTTTCCACCGTTGTCTTTGACGATATTAGACAACGGTGAATTACTGTTGCAGAACAGTTGTATTTACATTATTCCACAACAGTTTCGCAACAGTGGAAAACCGTTGTCCTATAATATAAAGACAACGGTGCAAAACTGTTGTCTTTGAGCGGCCTCTTCCACAACATAGATATCCACAACACTTTTTTTCCCTAAACGACAACAGTGGATCACCGTTGTCTATTAGCATTTTCCTTGTAGTGAGTGCTAATTTTCGCATGCCTCAGGAATTAATCTCCTTGTTTTTTCGAACTTCATCAATTTTCCCAACAATCTTAAGGATTTATTAGTATGATAGTTCGAAGAATAAAAAAAGAAACTAAATGTTTTGATGGGATTTAAAAGCACAAAGCTACAGCTTTATCTATCATAAAGCTACAACTTTTGGATTACAACCTTTTATCTCTCCTAATACCTCTGTCTGTTTTCTTCTTACTGTTGGAGAGTGTTGCAATCACCCTTATCTTGTGGACTCATCTGCACAAGAACTTTTGATTGCTGAGCACCGTCCTACTGGACATTGCGATAAAAAAAAATCAAATTGGAGGTGACCGAAAGTCCGGCGAGTCCCACGGACGCTCCGATGTCGAGTGCCCATCGATGACATCATATTCCGGCGAACCGTCTCGCCCTCGACTCCGAGTACCTGAGGGGCTCAGTGGCGGCGGTCCACTCAGTCCTCCGCCATGCGTACTGCCCGGAGCAGATTTTCTTCCATTTCATCGCCGGCGAGTTCGACCCGGCAAGTCCCCGGGTCCTGACTCGGATCGTTAGCATCCTTAATCATGGAGGCTGAGCGTGACAAGGACGACCGGTGGTGGAGCAGACTCATCGAGAAATGTCTCGGCTGCTTGAACGGCGTCGTATTGGTGGTGTTTGATGGCTGGTTTCGAACAACGTGATAAAAGTTGACAAACAAGAAAGTACAAACAAAGGAAGTTTCATCCTGCTCCTGCAGCTGCAGTCTGGTATTTCCCTTGATTTTTCCCTTTGCTTTCATACTGTTGATGAAGGTATGAGATGTGTTTTTATTTTTGGTGTGTTGGCTCTTATCCCTATGGAAATTGGTGAAATGCTGAATTATTTAGAGAAAAAAAAAACTATGTCACAAGGTAAAGATTACTGTGAGTGGAGTATAGCTTTGCTCAAGTCATATTATGACTAACTTCTTGAGTGGGGACCGATTAAGCATTCTTATCACACATATCAACTTCCCTTTTCATTTAATACTTTTCAAATCTCATGATTAGGGTGTTTCTGAAGTGTAGACTGTGTAGTGTGATTGATTTGTATTTTATGTCATATATACGAATATGCTATTTACTTTTAATATTTGAAGGAAATACCTGTGCATCCAAGTTTATATGGTGTTACTTGTATCTTTTGTAGCTCACATATTTTTGAGATGTTCAGCACATTCTTGATTGTGATTTTAAAATTCGGTCAGGATTTTATATTGCTGGGATATTTTGATAAAATTATATTTGGCTTCATATGTAATCTGTTGATTTGCCCTCATTGGTGTGACAAGTAGCAACTTGGAGGTCATCATATTTGTTATTAGTGTTAATATGTGTGACCATGAAATGGTTTATCACTGTCCTAATTTTTGGCATGCAAATATGCAAAATGAGATATAATGAGCATGGTGTGAATACCTTTATTGATGGTGATTAATTGGTTTGACATAATGAACAAATGTGAATATAGACATTTTGTTATATTAAAAAAAAACAAATTGAGGCGAAACATTTCGATGGAGAAAAACGTGTGTATATTGAGATTGTCAATTGTACAAGTTTTGAGTAAATGCAATTTTTTTTAAACTCACATTTGACAAGATCTTGGGTCAATTTATTATTAATAAATGCATAATTTGGATCTATTCTTCCTCGATATTTCTGAGTGGCGAACAAGTCTTCTTGCTTAATAACTATCATATCCTTGGTGATTATGTTAAGATAGGTAAGATGTACAAGTGAATGAATTATGGCATACAAAGCAATTAGGTGTGAGTAGATCATCGTAAAGCTCATAACTTCTTGTCCTCTGCTTTTGGTTGGTGAAGTGAGCAATGCATTTATAAAGGTTATTGGCTATTAAAAGATTTTGGTTTTGATAGCAAATGAATTCTTTAAGCTATTGATATAATAATAGCCTTGAATATTTAAAAATGTGGGGGTGCCTAAACAAAGTTTTGTTGTCTGATGGTTTTACTGTTGAAGCAGATAAATGTGTTTATACAAAACTTGTTGATGATGAGTATGTAATAATTTGTTATATGTGGATTACATGCTCACATTTGATACTAAGCTTTATTTAATATATAAAGCAAAGAGTTATTTGCTTCTAAATTTGATGTGAGGGATATGTGGGCGAAGCAAGTGTAATATTGAGTCTTAAAATCATAAGAGTGAATGATATCATAATGTTGTCTCAAGACCATTATGTTGAGAAACTTCTTAAGAAGCTTGGACATTTCTATGTCAAAACTGTGAGTTAAGAAGTTTGGACATTTCAATGTCAAACCTGTGAGTACTTCTTATGATGTTAATACTCAATTAAAGGAAAATCTTGTTGATCATGTGGCTCAATCTGAGTATGCACAGATTATTGGGAGTCTGTTGCATTTGATGAATTTTTCACGTTGACATAACTTGTGTTGTGTATCGATTGAGCATATATACATCATATAATCCCAACCGTGATCATTGGACTGTTTTCGTCAGACTAATGAAATACTTGAAAGGTACCATGAATTATGGTATTCTTTATAGTGGATTTTCACTCTGTATTAGAGTGATTGGAGATGATAACTGAATCTCTGATTCAGATGAGATAAAATCCGCTAGTGGTTATATATTCACCTTTGGTGGGGGTGAAATTATTTGGAAGTCAACCAAACAAACTAGCCTAACTAAATCTACCATGGAGTTTGAGTTTGTTGCCTTGGAGTTAAGCTGGCAATGAGACTGAGTGGAGAAGAGAACAAAAAAAAAAACTACTCAGAAAATATTTTGTTGGTTACCAACACCTTCAATGTTTGGGCATTGTGATTGTTAAGCAACAATTGCAATTGCGAAGAATGAAATATTTAATGATAAAAATAGACATACTCGTCTGAGATGTGATTTGATCAAATAAAAAATGGAGTAACATCCATTGATTATGTGAAGTCAGAAGTGAATTTGGCCAATTATCTGACTAAACTTTTGGGAAAAAATTAATTGTTGAAACATCGAGAGGAATGAGACTTAAGCCGATTCAAGAAGCTAACAGTGATAGAAACCCAACTTCTGTGATTGGAGATCCCATGAATGAGGTTCATATGGGTAATAACAAGTCACTTGTTAATTCTGCTAGCACAATAATTGATTGTCCATTCATATGGTGTGAGAAGTGCTAGAATGCAAGTATGAAGGGATGAGCTGATAAACTCTTAATGAATTTCATATCCCTTAAGGGTGGTATATTTACTTGCAAAATATACTTGATGAAATTCACCTATATGAGTGTGGAGTGGGGCCGCTCCTATGAGACTTTGGCATGTCTCTAGAGCACTCATGAATACCAGGCACGCGCATGGCCTATTAGCGCAAAACCGCATTGAACGACAAAATTTTGAGAGGGTGTAATGTGAATGGTAAGATTTTAACTTACAATAAAGAGTTATTGGTTCATAAATGCTACAAGCTTCACCAAAACTCTGTACGTTAAATCTTATCTTTCTAGGTCTGGTTCATAGTCCAAAAGATACCAGATTCGATGCATTCTACACTTATTTATGATAACCCAGCAAACAATTTCGTCTTATTCTTTATAAATATTTTAAAACATGTGAGGGATTGTTGTATAAAATAGTGTTTTAAAATATTTCCAATCCCACTTTTAAGTTTTGTTTTTACTTGTCTAGGATTCTTATTCCCTTCTCTTATTTAAACTAATTATCCTACTCCTTGAGCCCATCAACAAAAGATAAATGGTTACACTTTTTATTGGGTGCTCCTTATTTTATGTTAAATTTAGGTGGGTTGAGGCTTATAAAAACTACCTCATTTTTACAGACTAGAATCGAGAACAAAGAGGAACAAAAAATCTTCTTTCAATATTTTCTACTGCATTTTCTTTTGTTGGGTTTGAAATGAAACTGTCGTTCTAATAATTCATGTTGAATCCTGGGGGATTATGCAAATAAATCCTTAAGAACAGTGCTAATTTTCGCATGCCTCAGGAATTAATCTCCTTGTTTTTTCGAACTTCATCAATTTTCCCAACACTAAATGACTAAATCAATGTATAACATTATTACGGACATATGCCTATGATGCCCCGATAAGATGGGTTAAGTAGATATAATGCAAATTTGGGGTTGAGACTTGAGAGTGTGACAGGCCAACTACCTTTCATTATATAGCATGTGATGGAATCACCACGCCCTAGAGAAAAGGGGGACATTGTCCATCAAGAATTGTCCTTATTTTTTTTTCAAACTTTGAATAAACTTAGAATCCAAGGCTTTGGGGTAATTAACAACCTTCCCGCACATCCTTTCTTTTTTTTTTTAACTTTTTTAAATTCGATCATGTTATTGCAGAGACTCAAATCTAAACTTTTTTATTAAAAAAATACGCGTAGTCATGGGCTAAACCCAATGGTTCTTTCCTTTTTTTTTTAGAGTAGGTTTTTGCCTTCTTTTTTCCTCTTCAACAATTGTACTCCCTATGACATTTTAGCTTTTTAGCCTCTTAAGTGGTACGGTTTGATTGATGGGATTAATTAACCAACCATTTGCTATTCCCACTTCAGTATTATTGTGCACTTGGGTAAAATATAGGCCTAAGTATAAACCACGAATTTGCTGTAGCTTAAGTGATATCGTTCACACCATATAAAGGTGTTGATCAAGGTTCAAACCATGAGGCGTAGCTATTGGGAACAAAAAAAAAATATTTCGTTTCACTACAAAAAAAAAAAGCACCCTAAAATGTAATTGCCTACGAAAATTTCCAGAAAATACAATAGTCATTCACTCTCTTTTGTTCTCTCATCAATCACATCTACATATTTTTCTAAAAATAACAAATCATTATTACACAATTTCCCACAAATTTCATTATTCATCTACTTACATATTTCTAAATACTTTTCATATATTTGTTATTTTTATCACATCAACTTTCATCATTACATTTTTATCATAAGCAATCACTCAAAATCCATTCTTTTTCCGTCAATTTTTTTCCATCATTCTCTACCTGAAAAAGTATTTTCCTAGGGAAAATGTATTCAATCGCCCTTGAGTCTTTCAATTTTTTTTATATTTATCCATACTCTTCCAACCACTCCTCCAAAGTTACTAAAAAAAAAGGCAAAAACTTACGTGAGATCGTCTCACGGACTAATCCTTACAGAAAGTTTTAGAGTTTTTTAGGGTTTATTTATCTTAGGTTTATATTTATCTTTTTAGGTTTTATTTTTATTTTTTGGGTTTATTTATAACTGATTTGTTTTTATTTTAGGATTTTTAAATTTTTTTAGGATTTTTTTTTGTTTGTTGGGTTTATTTTTCAGGTTCATCATTTTTAGGGTTTATTTGTGTTTCTTCGGGGGTTATTTTTATTTTTATTTTTTTATAATTTATTTATTTTTTTTTTGTTGTTCATCTCACATTATCTCAGGGTTAGATCGTCTCACAAGAGACTTCCTCTAAGAACAATAGGTTAAATATAATACCTTTTTGTAGCTTAAATCAAAATATTTCAATTTCCTCAAGAAAAAAAAAAATCAAACTATAGTATGTAGAATTGACCGTTCTTGATCTGAATCCTCTCCGCATGACTCAGAATCAATAACTAATGAAATTATAATTAGTGTAGGGTGTTTAGCAATAATTAGTTACCTTGATTAGCGAACTCTTGGAACAAAAGTTTAGTATGACTAATGAATATATCTTAGGATGATGAGCACATAGTATCCTAGCAACCATCCTAGCTACTAATCACCTTGTTGATAAGATTGAGAATAATGTAAAATTTAAACTTTGATCACAAAAACCATTTTTCCTAGGTTTCACATGAGCAAAGACGGAGGGGGGCGCGTGCCTAGAGGTGTAAATAGGTCAGGCTGAACCAAGCTTTACGTCGAACAGTCTAGGCCTGGTTGCCATTATTTGGGCCTAAAACTAGCTTGTTAAGTACAATAGGCTTTTTTTAAGCCCAAATCTGACCTGTTTAAAAAATAAGTCTGGTTTGAGCCTATTAAATGCCCATTAAAAGCCTACAAAACTATATATTTTATTTTAAAATATATTTTATTTATTATAATAATAATAAATAATTATATAAAAAGAATAATATTAATAAAGTAGGGAAAATTGCAAAATTGGTCATGTATATATTAGTCCTGTAACTTTTGAAATTGTAATTTTAGTCTTATGACAATTATGCCCCTTAGCAAAAATAACAATTTTAATTATGTGATTTTTAGGATTTGACAATTTTATTTTTTTATTTTTTTAGTTGTGGTAATTTCGGTCCTGTTATTCAAAATAATTAATTTCGCCAAATTTTTTACGTGTTTTGTTATTTTCATAATTAGAAAATAATATTTGTAGAACTCGTATCTCGGATTTTGATTTTGATTCATAAATCTAATAAAATTCTTCAAGCATTAGGTAATCTATAGTATAATGATAAATAAACGCAACTCAAGTAAATAAAATATAGGTTCTAATACTATTTTATATTTGATCTTAGGTATATCGATTATTTATAGGACCAAGATTGTACAAATCTAAAACGTATGGGACCAAAATTGCAAAAAAAGCAAAACATACAGGACTAAAGTCGCAATATCAAAAGTTACAGGACTAATATTGTAACACCCCTATACATGGAGGACTGATTTTGCATTTTTCCGTAATAAAGTATACAAAATATATTGTATTTTTTATATTTATAGGTCATAAATAGGTCGGTCTATTAAGTCTTAAAGGCCTTTTTAAAAGCCTAGGTCTGACCTATTTATTAGATAAATCAGGTTAGGTCAGGGCGAAAGTAAGTCAGACCGTAGGGTCCTGTTGGGTAACCTGCCCTATTTCTACCCATATGTGCCCCCTAGTTTTTTTTTTTTTTAATCTTTTCTCTATTTATATTATTATAACACTATGCCTAAAATTATTATTTATAAAACATTAATAATATTATAACACTAATAAATATTTTAACATTATAATATTACAAATTAAAAAATAATAAATAAAATAATTAAAAAGTGTTAATAGTGTTATATATCATTATTATAAGTGTGATATAAATTTTAAACAGTAATTATTATTGATGTATGATTATTTTTCTGGTGTTTCCGTTATACCAAAATTCTGGATCTGACTTTGGATATGGCTTATGAGTATCAATTTGATAGTTGTTTAGGAATAGTTTAGTTTTGACAAACATGCATATATAATTTACTTCAATTGAAAAATAAATTGAGAAAACAATGCGTTTAATAAAATAGGTTTTGTCACTTGTCACTTCAGCAAAATAGTTATGCTTTCTTTCAAGCCCACCAATGTGGTTCTTGAAGTCCATTTAGATTATAGCCGTTGCTCTAAATTATTAAAAATAGTGTCTTGCACACAAGGTCCACTTCAATAATATATATTATGCCATAGTCGCCTTGCGTGACAACCGATGAGATTCTAACTCTAGAAAAATAAGATTGGAATTGTCCCCATCAAGGAAAAGTTATTAATTAGTAAGTAAATTAAACAAATTAAAATAAAAAATTAGAATTACGTACGTGTGAAAGCGACTGTGATTCGAGCTGGTTTGGGAGACCTGCCACTTGGCAATAAGGGGTTAATTTAGTACAGGAAGACCTGCCTTTGGGTATGACGCATTTTGGGAAGACCGCCCCAGGGTAAGACTGCCTGTCTTGAGGGTATGACTGCTTTTGGGAAGACTGCGCCGGGGTACCGCCTTATTGGAAGACCGCCCCTGGGTCGGGGTATGACCGCTTACAGGGAAGACCTGCCCCCATGGTAAGACATGTCTTCGGGGTATGACCTGCTTCTATGGGAACACCTGTCCCCGTGGTAAGACTGTCCTTCTTGGGTATGACCGCTTCTATGGGAAGACCGCCCCGGGGTAGACTGTCTTCGGGTATGACCGCTTATGGGAAGTCCTACCCAGGGTAAGACTGTCTCGGCATGGCTCGCTTACTTTTGGGAAGAAGCGACGCATTAAATGTGAAGGACATCTTGATGTGACATAAAGATAAAGGTGAAGTAGGCGCTGTAGAGAAGAACTACAAAATAGGGTAGACCTAATTAACTATGAGACTTTATAAAAGGGAGTAAAACTATCATCATCTAGATCATCTTTTTTACATTCAACTTTTCCATATTTTTTATATACATACTTCTTTTGTTTACTAACTTGATCGTCGGAGTGCTAACGCCGGAATTCTTCCGGTAGTCTTGTGCAGGAAGACATCGGATGATCGAGTTAGGAATCTTGGGAGGTCTCTATTTTTGGGGCCGATCAGACTGTCTCAAAGATAAATTCAAAGAAAACGTGACATAAAATTCAGCTTATAACTGATTAATTAATTGTGTTTTTTGTTTTATTATTGATTCTTGAATAATAGGAGAACAAAAATTAACTTTTTTATCTTAAAAAAAACAAATATATTCTTTTACAAAACTTATAATGTACACATAAATGGTGAGATTATGCACGTCAATAGTGAAATTTGTTATAAAATACTTTATAAATATCAATTATCTTTATTCTTCCAAGAACACTACATTATGTTTATGTCCACTACATATATAGCCCAGGTACTTTTTCTTTTATGTCAAAAAAAAAAAAAAAGGTACTTTTTCTTTTCTTTTCTTTTAATTTCTTTCTTTTAGCCATAAAAAGTGATGCATGCATGTAGGGAAACCTATCAGTCTATCACCTGGAATGCTAAAGGTGAATGAGTGAGAAGAAAGCAATTAGAGAAGGGAAATAATAATAAACTGTGGGACTGAAACTGAATATAAGCAAAAGTGAGAAGGATTACCATTATTTAATAAGAAACATGCATAAAGGGGGAATCTGCAGTTTTCGTAGCTTTTTAGTTGGTTAAATAATATACTTTGCTTCCCTCAAAAAAAAACAAAAAATAATATACTTTGCTCCTCAATCTATTTATCCACATTCTTTTAGGTACCTAAATAGTACATTCGATGTGGCCAATTAATGACTTGTGACATGGACGTTCTTTTTTATTCATTTTCAAGCATTTGGATTGGATAGACATTGTTAATGGATTGGATAAGGATTCGGTTCAGATATATACATGGAGTTCTATTACAAAAACTAAGTCATACATCCAGGGCGGAGCAGGACCGCTGGTTAGGGGGGAAGGGCAAGAGTAGTGGTGTCAATGTGTTCGCTGGTCGTGTTCTGACACATGTATTACAACATGAATTCACAACTTGTTTAATTATTCGTATCAAGATACACGACACGAACACGACCTATTTATAATACAGGTAACCCAACACGCCACGAAAGACCTATATAATTTAAAGTTGACACGAAAAAGAATTAAAAAAAATGGAGAAAGAAAAAAATACATTAAATATTAAAAAATATATTTAATAAATTTTCCATCATCATATAACCAAACTAAAACATCACAAAATATTAAAATAATATGTCAATATAAAATTAAATGGGTTACATAGGATTGTATGTACTTGCTAAATTTGTGTTAGGTTCGTGTCGGGTTATCGTGTACCTGCTAAGGGTTGTTCCTGATTTTGACCCGAATCTGTTAAGGGTTGTACCTAAATTCGTGTTAGGTTTGTGCTGGTTATCGTGTCGTGTCACAAATTGATGCCCCTAGCCAAGAGTAAAAAACAAAAAATCACATTTGTCTATATATACAAGATAATAAAGTTTAAATATATTATATTTGTATCAAAAGAATATATTAATATTCATTATTAATACTTACAAAATACATCATTAAATCTTTAACTTGTTTAGAGTCTCTTTTGCATATCACGAAAACCATCTACAATTTAATTTATCCTATTTTTTTTTTAATTTTCTTTTCAATATATATTAGCAAATAATTATGAGAAACTCATCTTTTGATGAATAGAAAATATATTTTTAGATGACAATAAGATAAAATAAGACCCAAAATATCTCCAATATATTTTCAATATATATTAGCAAATAATTATTGTGTTGACCGGCTATGCAATAATTTTTATACAACAAAAGTATGAGGGGGGCCAAAGTACTAAATAACAAAAATATAGATACTAAAAAGAAAAAAAGTAAAAAGCCGGGGGGAGGAGGGGAGCTGAGCGAGCATGTGGCTCCGCCACTGTCAACATCTATATTTTCTTTAATACAATAGGGGATAGTATGGGAGGGGACACTAGAGATAGGACACGCGCACTCAGGTGGTATCGAACCCGGGTCATCGCCCAATTTGTATGCAACGTTGACATTCACCTTCTAAATTATCTAGGTAAAATATGATATTGTTATACATCATTTTTTATTTTTTTTTTTGAATGCACGAATGCCCCAACAATTTGTTTTCTGGTTGAACTTTTATATAAAACTTCATTTCATGCCTTAGCAGAAATACTAGTAATGATCGTTTTTTGTAATTAATAAATATTATATATTTTCAAAACTCAATAGTTTGTCTCAAACCTTAGCCGCTTTTACACTCATCTTCTTCCTCTTTTTCTTCCTCCATCCGAAATAATTTCAATGCTTTTAGTAATTAGTTTCAATAATTTTTCCCCAATAGGTATTTTTTTCTTTTCAGTAAATAAATTTATCCCATTTGTGGGATTACCTGACGATATGCGACAGAAGCGAACTCAAGAGTTCTTTGGTATGTATTTTGTCTATGGGCCTTCGTTGCGAAGTTCTGAATCTATGGATCAGTTAGATCTGTTTATGTTTAATTTTTTTGTTTTAGATCTGCATATGTGAAGCCCCGATTTTTCCAAACATATAATTGATTCTTTTGACGTCTATGTATTGATCGACTATTTTACCGCGTCACTTTGACAGATAATTATTAATAATATATATATTTTGTATTGTATTTCATTTTATTTATTACTTATGATCATGATCATCATTACTTCTATTTCACATTTATGATCACTTGATTGATCATTATTACTATTTTTGTATTTATTAGTCACCTTAGAATTTTAAGAGACTATTTATTTTAGAGACTTTTACCTTATAGAATTAAGAATTTGATTTAGTATAAGTGATCATGAGACTTATAAGTGATCAAGAAAATCACTAATTATTTTGGAGATTGATATATTTCATCTATTATCATCAAATATGGGACCAAAAAAATATATGGAATTACCATAATACCCCTATAGTGGACGGCCATGGTGATGATTTTTGGGGTAGAAATACCATCCAACTCTTGTACACTTACACCTTATATTAGTCATCTTGTGTATAATTATACCATTAATTCAAACATTATACACATCATCTCATACATTAATTCTTTATTACTATTTTTCCCAACATGTTGGAGTCTTCCCAATATTCCTTCTCTTTCCATACCTTGCCCATACTTTGACTAGTCTAATTGTCTCAATGCAAGAGACAATTTGCAAGACACAAAATTAATCAAAATTCCTCTCCCCCCCCCCACGGTGGACGGCCAAAATGGCTTATTACACAAAAATTCATCTCATTTTTTCATCAAACACATTCTAACTCTCAAGCCTTTTCTCCAACTTCTCTCTAAATATTCATTCACATCTTCAAATCTTCAAACACAAAATCATTCACATCTTCAAACCTTCAAACACCAACTCTTCACATCTTCAAATCTTCAACATAAGCTCTTCATATCTTCAAGTACCCCTTCTTCACATCTTCAAATATTCAAACACAAGTCCTTCACATCTTCAAAACCATCTTCATGTCTTCAAGAACATCTTCTTCCTAACATCAAACATACTTTCTTTCTTCAAACATCTAAACCAAAACAAACAATCTTACCACTTAAACACCAAAAAAATTCGAACACCCCCTATCTTAAGGTAAGAAATTTCACTCCTCAATTCAACTTAAATTCTTACTACTCATCACCTTCTCCTCTTAACTTAAGGTTATATTTTGGATTTTGAGGTACTTAGAAGACCACTTGCAGACATGCATGCATGGTGGTGAAACTTGAAGACTTGAAGAATAACTAGTAGAGAAATTTAGACTACAAGGTAAGAATTGGACACTAGAACCCTTCTTTCTTCTTCTTCCTATTTTTTCAAATTTTAACACCCCTTTTTCATTTTTGAGAAATAGGGGCTGACCTTAGGCGATTTTGGAGTTGAACCAAAATTTCCAAATTTGAAGCTTCAACTAGTTTCAAATCACCTACTACACAAGGTAAAATGTAGTCTTTCCAATTTTCTTATCTCCTTCTTTTTCTCCTTAATTTTTCTCTCATTTTTCTAACTCCAAATTTTTTATATTTCTTGACTTAGGGGCTGACCTAAGTGACCTCATCCAAAGTTGTGAAATTTTCCCTTTTTATTTCACAACTTTCCAATTTAAGGTGGGTGGAAAAATACTTTCCAACTTCTAGGTGTTTTTATTAAAATGCATGTAGAAATTTGATCATGAGCCCTTGAGATATATAATCTATGTATTGCATGTCAATTTTATGTATCAAATCATGAAAATTCTCAAGAGTTGCTCAAAATTGCTATTTATTGAATTTTAGGTGCATGCATGTACAATTTAATGTTCTATTTGATGAATTCTTGTATGTATTGGACATGCATGTGTATGATCTTTGAAATCCATGTTTTGGATGACTTATAACCTGGAAAAGTCGAGCATAATTGATTAAATTTCAATTTTGGACTTAAAAATGCAAAAATGGAAAATTGGTGGACTAAATTGCAAGAAAATAAAAGTTAAAGGACCCCTCTACAAATTTCGATTTTTGGGACTGTACTCAGGTTCAAAAATGACTTTTGGACATTTTAATAAAGTTTTAAGAGTTTTAAGATAAATAAAATCAACCTTTAAAAGCCCAAGGACTAGATTGTAAAATTTTGAAAGTTTAAGGGCTACATTGCAAAGTTTGAAACTGTACCAGACCTTAACTTTAAAATTTGAAATTTTTACTCTTAAGATACTGGGAATGACATATTTAAATGTATTCCAAAAATCCAAGTGTTTAGGGCTTGGAAAGTAATTTTTCTAAAATTGAGGGACTAAAGTGTAAAAGACTAAACTTGAGGACCCAAATGAAATTTCTAGGACTTATGCAGCCCATGCACCTGGAAATACTAACTTAACTATAACTTAATTATATTTTGGACCCAGGGTTCAAATTTCATAATAATTGGACCCCTAAAAACCTTAAAGGCAATTATTTCAAAATGGGACAAAAATGAGATTTTCAAACGTTAAAGGACCTACACTAATTTCTTTTAAAAACAGTTTTTGTCCCAATATACTACTAAACTTAGTGACATTTTCCAACTGGAATCACATTAGCCCTTCCGGTTTGTGAGTTCCGATTATTTTAATCTTAAGGTCCGAATTGGCAATTTTTACAAACTTTGGGCCAATGTGAGAATTTTATAAAAACTCGACCTCAAAACTTTAAAAACCTGAATCTCTGGACAATTTGGAGAATTTAGAAACTGACCTCATTATTTTTCAAGCTCGGGATATTTATTTATTCAATTTTAACCCCAAAAGTTTTGGTTTTTACAAAACGGAGCTAAATTGTAATTTTTATTTTATAAAGGACCTAGCTCAAATTATTTTTCCTTTACCTAAAATAGCCATGGACCCTCTGACTTGGAGATTTAATTGAAGTATTTTATTTTCTCAAAAACCCTTGACTTATCGGATCGATTCGACCGATTAATACCCAATCGCGGGGCGACTTCCTCGTCTTGCGGTTTTGAATCTATAACGGGACTTATGTTCCACCTAATCTTTCAAGATATCGAAGATTGCTCATCCTTCCGATAATCATCTTCATCCAAATAACTCCACCAACGCCATATTTGCTACTCGTGAATTTTCAAAATTTTCCTGAACTGCTTCCCTAAATCAATAATACTCATTGCTGGTTATCGCATGTACTTGTATTTACTTTCCTGCCTGAGTCAACTTGGTGTGTCGAGCTCACAGTCGAAATGGATACGTCGGGGATGGAATCGGGCAGCTTGACTGCTATTCCACTCTTCCGGCCCCATCGTCCTAATCCCGCAACTGAGGGACGGAGTGTCCAAGGGAAGCGAGTCGTAGTACTTGAGGTATAATCATGATTATGACAGATCCGAGCCTTGCAAGCTCTACTGTGGATTTTGTCTTTGCCTATGGAGCGATAAGATGACCGGTCTTGGACCATCTTACCTGGGGAGTTACAAGGAAGAACGAAGGAATCGCTGTCTGATCCACACGATTCCGGAGTTATCGGACCCGTTTGGTTGGCGATATACATCCGTACGCAACCGCTACTTGTTTTGCATTGGTTGGCGCTACAAATCCGTACGCAACCATTATTTGTCTTGCATGGGATTGGCGTTACATTCCGTACGCAATCCTACCCGTCTTGCCTGAATCACATAGTGTCTGTGTGACCATGAACTGTTTTCTTGAACTATATAAGTATATTACTTAAATATATTTATCACGACGCTTGTGGACTGTGTGTGAATTCATGCATCATACTCACGCGTTTTCATACAACGGTTTTCTCGCATTAACTATATATATCACCACACTTGCACACGATCACCCCATCCACTGAGATTTTTGTCTCATCCCCACCTGTTTTCTAACCTTTAGATGAGGACTTCGTTGAAGATGCTGAACCGACTACGGATTGAGCCCTTGTACTCTGCTTGTTGGATTTACTATCTTATGTTGTTGATGTCGCTGGACTTGTTACTATTAATTGTCGTTGGACTCTTTTCTTGTGTTTGTTGTTGGACTCTTGTATTTCATTTCATTCCGGCTTGTAACTGAAGGGCGTAGGACCCTTTGACTTTTAAGTTGTTATCTTTAGATCATATCGGAATGTAATTTGGATTATGGATATTGTAGACTGTAAGTTGTAATTTGTAACGTGTTTCTTTATTCCGCTGCTATTGACTCTATTTCATTTGGTTCTCGATGATATTCGTCTACACTGTTTGGTTATTGTATTTAAGTTGTGGATCGTCGTCGCGTCCCGTTTGGGGCGTGACAGCATATATAAGTCTATGATCTGTAAGGCCTGTAATTATTTTTTATTTGATGTTGTAATCAATTTAATTTTCTTCTGTTAAATGAAATTTATTTTGATTCTAAAAGAAAAAGTTATTGGAGTAAAAGTTTTCTTTTTGGTCAATTTTCTTACTTTTGTATTCTCTCTATGCCTAAATTTCTTTGTTGGAATATATATAGAAAGATAACCATGGAGACATAGATGCATGTGCATATTATTAATGGAATACAAGATTATTCTTGTAAATAAATAGTTTTGACGAACCAAAATCCTGATTTTAGGGTGCTTTAAATTTTTAGTATATTGCAAAACTCAATGATCTAAACTTAAAACCAATTGTCTGGTTGAACCGTTTCGATCATGAATTGTCGGTTCGGTCCAATTAGCTCCCCAAATTATTTTTACAGTTGAACTGGTCAAGACTCAAGATCAATTAAACTGATCAATTGGGTTAAACTGTTTTTAAGTTTTCTTTTACTTATTTGAAACCTAAAATATAAAAGTTTAGTTTTTTGTTATATGTATATGACTATTAGCAAAGGATACGTTGGATATTTCTTAGTTGTTATTATTTGTTAATCTTTAAAATGTATTTGTAAGAGAAAATTGCATACTCATTCCCACAGGATTGCTAGATAAATGTTTTTATCGTAATTTTGATGATTTCATATTATTGATCAGTTTTAACAATGTCCCCAAATATTGTCCAAATACTTCAAAACGATTTAAATGATTGTTACTAATTTTTTGGAGTATTTCTTGAAGTTTATCTTTGACAAAAATCGGACAACACTTCTGTTTTGAGGCCAACCGGTCGCCCTCCGTGCCGGAAGACTTGAAACTGAAATAGAAACGAAACGAAAGGAAAATAAGAGGAGGCCGACCGATCGACCGGTGCCTGAAGTGATTGAAACTTGCAAAATTGTTTCTGTTTCAGTTTTTCAGTGTGATTCAATTTTTAACGTATTTTTCATATTAGAGGTCAACCGGTCGACCTAATGTTTTATCAGCAAACTATCTGTTGCACAACATACAACTTTTCATGAAATTAGGGGATTGATTTCTAATAGTTATAATCTCCATTTAATGTGCATTTTTTTACACATTTCAATCTCCAAGGAGCCTATTGCTGGGATTCAAATCCAAGACCTCTCCTATAAATAAATGAAGGCTTGAAGCAACACAATACAACAAGACAACACAATACAACACAACAAGAAAAATCTCTGCAAATATTTTGTTCTTCACTTTCAACATTCTTGTTGTATTAGCCTAAGCTTATCACTTTCACATCTTGCTTATTAGGCTTTCCTTCTTGATTACACTTGCACTTTTAAGTTGTAATATTTCATTTAAAGTGTAATCTTGATTGTATTTGTAACATTGTTAACATTTGGTTGATTTGATTGAAAAACTTGATGCTTTTCGTGTTATAGAGTTTGATGTTTTTCGAGGTGTTTAAGAGTTTGGTGCTCTTCGAGTTGAAAGAGCTTGGTGTTCTTCGAGGTGAATAGATTAGTTGCAAAAGTCATCCCACTGTTTCCAGATTTTGCACTTTCAGTCCCACAGTTTTAGAAATATATATAAATAGTCCCACATATTATACATATTGTAATGATAGTCCCAAATTACCATATTATGCAATGTATCACATGTTGTGAAAACTTTCATTTTCTGTCACCTGTTTTGTTCGTGGCATTGTTACACCTACTTAGATCCAGTCTCTATTGAGAGGTTTTAAGTGGATCATGTTAGGTTTCCAACCTATAAACTTAACATGGCATACTTTTGTAAAGGTCTCACTAACATGTATCCAAATCTTCAATTTGCCTATGTTTATTAACAGAAAAGGATATAGTTCATTACGATCATATCAAGCCCAATATGCTTCCGTAAAATTAAAATATCCCTTAAAATTCATACATTTCTTTGACCAAAACATCTTCGAGTTAGATGGCTCGCAACACCACCAGTCGGAAAATCATTACCCCTAGACCGTTTGACAAACGTCGTCGTTCAACCTCACCAATCAAGGAAAATGGTCTACAAGTTATCCAACTCATTCAGAAACTATTTAGCACAACCTTGGTTCATTTCCTACTCCAGGCGTACAAGATAATTCTTCAAAGGGGTAAATTAATAAAACATTATGAATACATGTTGAAACAAAAAGCTTCATTTTTTAAGAACTTGAAGAGATATTTATTACATTAGTAATCTCTTTTTGGGAGGAGAATACTTGTTTAGCCTTTCATTAATGAGGCTTGAACTTGAAAATACATAAAACTTAAAACTAAAACACTCAGATATTACAAATGAAACTCAGAATTTATTATAAGAAAACTAAGGAAATGTTCGATATCCTCAGCTTCCTTTAACTCTCGTTATTTATAGACTTGAATATGGACTTGAAAGGCGGACTCCAAATCTTGTTGAAGTATATGACGTCACTGCTTACATCATATTCCTGAATTATTGCTCGCCAGCTATTTCCTTTTTCTTCCACGTGACTCAGCCCATGTAATGGTTGTTAGGGAATCTTTTAATAATTTGGTTTGCGTGATCCCCGAGGATAACACGTCTTGTGAGTTGGGCCCTTATCCTTTCCAGTTTTATGCTCTTGTTGGTCGGGTTTGGGTCGGAATTCTTTCGCAAACTCAGGCTCTTTCTGTTCGGGGCATGTCTGACAGATCCAATCGATCCAACGGCCAACATGAGCCATGTTACAGAATTTTCGGTAAGTTTCTTTATTGGATGAAATCTTGTTTTCCCAGAGAATCCTTCTCTTTATCTCAAAAAGTTCCTCTGCAAATCCTATTGTTAATCCTGTCATTGAATTCAGAAGAAAAGATCCATTTGCTGGATTTTGGAAAAACTTGAATGGATAATTGACTTTGTCCATTTCAGTTACACAAACCCAGAGTCTCCATGCTCGCCTTAGAGAAGCTTCATCTTCTGAGATTGCTCCTACTAGTAATGATACTTATTTGGGTGAAGCTGCCTTAATGTATTTCAAAGCATTTTCATCCGGTCTTCTAAGCTTGCTGAAATGAAAAGCTTCATTTACTACAAGAATTTCGCTCAATGACAACATATATAATCGGTTATGTATTACAATAATCAACTGTTATCGAAGATGGTGTTGTAAAAAAACCCACTGAACAACAACGGTTTCAATCCGTTGTCTTTAATAATGAAGACAATGTTTGGAATCTGTTGTCTTTGGATGCTAAAAGACAACAGTAGGGACAACGATTGGTAACTATTTTTGAATTATGCAATACAACGGATTTCCACAACGGATAATATCTGTTGTAATTTATAACAGTTCAACAACGGATCAAATCCGTTGTGGCTTTAAAGTATTGCAATAGTTCTACAAGCCTTAAATCCGTTGTAATTTTGGACCACGGCTAATGCAGTATTTATTTGGTGTCCATTATTTTTTCACCTATGGTAATATAAATTTTGATTTCATGCATGAAAAAATCAAAACAACATATAACTAATTAAATAGTACATGACATTCAAGTGATTGTATTTAGTACATGTCTGCAAGTGTTTAACAAAATAATATCAAATATTTAACGAAACGTATCTAACAAGTGTTTAACAAAACGTGTAACAAGTGTTCTCAAAGCTACACTAATTCTTTCATTGATGCGCAGCTGCAAAGCACTCCAATATCAAGTTCATGCCTGCAAATCAGAAGTATATATACATCAATATTGAAACCTTTCTTTGCTGGTTCTGGAGCTGCACTGATAAAATACAGTTCCAAAATATCTCCTCTGGCCAAATGTGGATTATTGGCACAAGTCTCGTAAACTGCTTCCCCAATCCATTTTGGTAACTTGGAAATTTCTGAGAATCTTAGTGACACAGTATATATTGAAGCTAAAGCTCCAAAAGTATACCATTCGTTTACTTCATTTGGATGACTTCCTTGTTTCATCTAAACTCTTGGGTATTTGCCTGAGATATCAAGCACTGTTTTTTCTAAAACCTTTTCTTATAATCAATTTCTCACATTGTCAATGATAAACCTGCATTGGGAAAATCTTAATCTCGTCAGTTTAAACCTTAGATTTTCCTGTCTGTGGCCTAAGATTCAACTATCCCTCTTTAACCCCATATGTGATGGGTTGACTTGAAAACTCGGGTTGTGATACCGAAGCTTCAACATTAGTTAAAATTTATACACCTCAGAGGATGCATCACCTGCAATACTTGTGATTATGGTATATGAATCCATAACCTCTGGGTTAGAGCCTCGTTCTCTAATTGCCCTTTTCTGCATCGTAGGAGATTATGTGGCCTGGAGGAGAGGCCCTTTGCAGTGCTAAGAATAATTGTCCTTGAGCAAACTGACATGCTTGTATTTGACTAGAAAGGAGTTTGGTCACTGTTGAAATCGTCGCCCAAAGAACGCGTCGCATTGAGACATAATGTCCAAAAATCTCGTTCTAGACTCTCCAGGTTTTCTCTGAGGTGTCTTACTCGTTTAAGGACCTTGCTAGTAACACGTCCTTCCATCTCATGTTAAGAAATCTGTAAGAATATTTTCATGAGATTTTATATTGACAATATCATAATCATAATGACATTCAGCTTGCCATATAAGTAATCTAGCCTTTTCTAGTTTAGATTAAATTTTATTTTTTTAAAAATCCTTGACACTTGAATTATCAATTTTTAAAGTAAACTTTTTAGCCTTAAAAAATAAAGGCAATTTTTTGAAAGCTTTTTTGACTGTAAAACATTATTTCTCGTTGATATGCCATCGATTTGTTTCACTGTCTGTAAATATACCGCTGCAATATCTGCATGGCACTTCTCCATTTGGTGTGGCTTTCGTAAGGACCACTGCCTAGAGCTGGCAATGGGTTGGGCCGGGCCAGCCCATCTCGAGCCCATCGGGCTTTTGCAAAATTTTAGGTTAGGTCGGGCCGACCCAATTTTGGTCGGGCCACGAAATTTCATGGACCAGCCCAGCCCATATACACATTCTATGTATAAAAAATTTGGGCCGTCCCAAAAACGTTTGGCTAGCATGGCCTGTCGGGTCATTCGGGCCGAACAAATCAGACCCATTGACCCAAACCTTGGGCTACTTGGGCCGGCCCATGGGCTGGGCTGGATTTTGCCACCTCTACCGCTGTCCACCAATAATCACTGGCATCTGTATATAGAACCAGTTCATCCTCGTCTTGTGAAATTGCAAGTTTCGGAAGCCTTTTACAAACTTCTTTGAGTTGTTTTATCCATTCTTGATGTTCATCCTCCCATTTGAATATAACATCTTTTTTGTGTAGTGGGCTGAACACCTTCCTGTAATGTGTCAGATGTTTATGAACATTCCAGCAAAATTAACAACTCCGAGAAAACTTTGAAGTTGCTTCTTGTCTTTGAGTGTATCTGGAAATCTTTGTATCTTTTCCACAATGTGGCTTTGTAGGATGATTCTGGATTCGTCTATTTCAATTCTGAGGAATTCAATCTGTCTCGTAGCAATCACTGTCTTCTTCTCTGAAAACACTAATCATTCCTTGTAACAAACATCTGAAAATCTTTCCAAATGTTTAAGATGCTCCTTCATGAATATATTAACTACACAAGCAAGTCATAAGCAACAAATCCATACTACATAAGCAACAAGACTATATGGAATATTCATACTGATTGGAAATTGATACCCCTGGGTAAGGGTTACTTTTGTGTCAAGTTTTCAAATGCTCAGGATCATGCCCGGGCTCAGACTCGTGCTTCTTGGGCTCTTAATCCTGGTTCGATTCGTCTGTCTCCTTGGGTACCGGACTTTAACCCTTATAAAGTTAATACTTCCACGGCCAGTGTCTGGGTTCGTATTTTTGAACTCGGTCTTGAGTATTGGGAGCGTAGTTTTATTATGGGAATCGCTAAAGCAATTGGTTCCCCGGTGCAAATTGATGAACGTTCGTTGAATGGATCTCTAGGATATTTTGTTCGGGTCTTGGTTGATATTGATATGTCCATACCTCTTCAGGATTACGTCATGGTTGAAAGGGCGGATTATTGCTCATTTGTTTCGCTTAGTTACGAGAAATTGTCGGAATATTGTGCTCATTGTTGCATTACGGGACATTCTTCTGCATCTTGTAATCAGGTTATGCCTACTAATCTTACAATAAAACCTCTGGTTCGGGCTTCCTCTAGAGGTCGATCTAGGGCTAGAAAGGTGTTTTAACTAGTTAATATTACACAGGATAATGACAAGACAGTTGGCGCCTCAAGGGAAGAAGCGGCCTCTACTAAGTATGATGGCGCCATTTTTGAAATTGTGGCTCATTCTCCTAGGCATGTTGATGGTTCTTCTCCTATCATCGCTTTGGAGAATTCTTTTGCTGCTTTAGAGGATGCAAATGATTTAGTGGACGACAATGAGGTTCTAAACAAAGCCATAGCTTCAAATTCTGTGAAAAACTTTTCGGGCATGCCAGTCAATCTTTGGCTTCGCCTTCTCCATTGGCAGCTTTGGCTACTTTAGATACACATTCAGAATTGAATCACACCACATTGAATATACCTACTTTGTCTGATATCAAGCGGCATCCGATGACAGTCCCGTACAAGTTGGCCAAGTTGTTGACGTCAACTTTGTCAGGCTATTCGGGATAAATCATTAGATGATGCTAAGCAGTAACTTATTCGTGATGTTAATCAAGGCCAGACGCCTCCAATTCATAGCTTCACTATTTTGGATGATGCTCAGTCAGATAATTTGAAGTTCCCAAAAGTGGATTCTACCAAGAGGTGGGAGGATTATGCTGACGAAGTAGATTCTTCCGATAATGAGGATTATGGATGACTATGGGTCATCCCCTGGATTTCGGTTTGATCTTGTGATTAGTGATCCTTTTTGCATTTTTGTGGATGTTTTTAATGCATTTTTGTGCGGACGTTTTGGCTTTTTCAGGAGTACTCATTTTCTGCCAAGGGTTTTCTCCACAAGGGTGAGTTTAACCTTGATAGGATTTAACAAGGCCCATATTTGAGCTACCTGATTGGCTTGTGATCAGGACTCTTTTCCTTTCTTTTATATATTTTCCCACTTATTCAAAAAAAATATCTAGTTCAGAATGTACAACTTTGAAACTTGAATATCAAAATACATTGATAAATATAAAATAATTTCTATTACTATAAAAAGTGCGTTAATGTAAAAAAATAGTTTTCTACATAAAAAATACTATTACGAATATAATATCATATTAAATAAATTGTAATTTTTTTATACATAAATATATAATGTTGTTTTTGATATATGTGATATATAAAATTTGGATACATATTTGAGATATTTTCTTCAATTAAAATAAATATTTCTAATTGAATTTAATAAACTTAAATATAATTCTATATGATTATAAAGAAATGTATCTTTTTGTAGAACGTGTTTATCTATAACAAAGAAAAAGTTTAAAAAAATAGTAATTACTACCCAATGATGATTTTTTCACTACCACAATGTTGAATATTTAATAAATTATATTTTCAATATTATAATAAACAAAGTCATTTCAAACTTCGATATTTTTGGGTTTTAGAAAGCTGAACAATTGTAGAAATTATTTAAAAAAATTAAATAAAAACAATGTTTAATACGTATTTTTTAGGGAAAACAAAAAAAATATCAAAAAAATACTAATTATATTTATATATACACATATATATATAAAATATCAAAAAAAAATTAATATCTAGTTCCAAATAAGGATGGCAATAGGGCGGGGCGGGGGGGAGAGTATCTCAATACCAGATCCGCCACGGGTCACGGGGCGGGTCGCCCCGTGTTGGAATCTTTTATTGTTTTAATAGTTTTATCTTGTATTTTATATCATTGACAACTTTCTAATCTTTTATTTTGTATGTAAATGCATATTATTTATAAAATTTATCATTATATATGTTAAATATGATATTAAGTACATAAAATTATGTTCTCTTATATAATATAAATATAAAATATATATTAAATATCTTAAAAAAATTGCACGTGGCGGGGTGGGTACCCACGGGGCGAAGGTGATACCTAGACTCACCCCACCCCGCCATGGGTCACGGGCCGGAATGCGTCTTGATCAGGCTGGGCGAATTGCCATCCCTAGTTCAAAATGTACAACTTTGAAACTTGAATATCAAAATACATTGATAAATATAAAAAATCTGTAATATGTGTATCAAATTAAAGATCGTAAAAAATTGATTAATTTGATATGTTATACTTCAAAAATGGATTAAAAACAAAAATAATATTAAATTTTAAAAAGAAAAAGAAAAAACAAATATAATAATAAATTCAGTACACACACAGATTTGGAAAACTAATTAATTCAGTACATACATATTGGAAACCATGAAATTACAAAGATATTTTTACCTTTTACTTTATTCCAGATTTTTATTGCTTTTTATAGCAATGTGAAATGAGCGGGAAATTTTTGGGTTACTATTTCCAGAAGCTATTGTTATTATATATATAGATTCTGAAAAATAGCAACTTAATAGGTTAATTATTAAAAATACGAGTTAATTGCATCCTTGGTACCACATGACTTTTTTCATTACAATTTCAGTCCCTAGGTTGCGCAATAGTCCCGTGGTAAAATTCATATTATTGCAAAAACAGTCCCAAAATCCTACATTTTGCATGTTTGGTCCCATAATTCTCAATTCTTGCACTTTTGGTCCCAGATTTTTTATTTTTATATTATACTCAATTTACCTTAGATAATTGACCGTAAATGGTATCAGAGCCTAGGTTTATTAAAAATTTTATATTTATTATAGTATGTAATTAATATTTGGAGATGCAGTTGGTCCCTTACCGAGAAGTTCAGGAGATCAAAAGCAGAGTCAAGAGAGAAGTTGCAAACACACTCTCATGGATTCACATATGAGCCATAAAAGTTATTATTAAAGCAACATTCAAGGAAGAAATTGATTCGCCACTCAATCTAGCTATATTTGATAAGCGAATCTCAAATCTCAAGGATTCATGCATTAGAGTGGTCATAGAAAATTTGTATGCAGGAAAATTAACATTTAATGTCTATCCTAGAATTGCATACAATTTGAGATATCGAGATTTCAACAGAGCCTTAACCTTTCATCAAGATTTCAAAAGAGTCGATTTGATGAAAGAAGGAAATAGACCTTACTTGATCACATACAAGATTTCCTATGCTCTATCGAATACACATCATTCATAAGTATTATTGAGAAAAGAATTTATTGAAGTCCCAAGAATTTTCTAGGACTTTGCCAATGTAGTTCTACCAGAACTTACTGAGTCTCCAACTATAAAGGAGATAGATGTGAAAATTAAAGATCAACCAATCTTTAACAAAAGCCGAATTCTTAGAGTTGAGCCAAGAATGTCTTTGTTTGATAAATATTTTTATCATGATTTAATGATTTTGTTTTAAAGTATTTTTACACCAAAACAATGTTTCAAAATGTTGTCCAAATACTCCCGATCGATTTAAAATGTTTTTACTATTTTTTTGGAGTACTTTTTGAAGTTTATTTTCGATATAAATTGGACAACACTTATGTCTCGCGTTGGACCGGTCGCCCTATAGGGCAACTCATACCTGAAGATGTGTGTTGAAACAGAAAACAGGACTGAAGAAAAAAGGAGGAGGTCGACCGGTGCCTGGGATGCCTGCAAACTCCCTGTATTGGTTTTTCAAGAAGGCAACCGGTCTAACATAGGGTTGACCGGTCGAACCCTATGTGGACCGGTCGCCCTATGTTAAAATTCAGTGTTTTCAATATTTTCTCATTTCTACGCAATCGGTCGCCCTATCATTTTGACAGCAAAATTCTAGCCGTTGACAGCAGACACATTTTCCTTAAATTGTGGGATTGATTTCTAACAACTATATTCTTCATTTTAATTGTATTTTTCTGTAGATTTTCAATCCCCAAGAGGAGCCTATCCATGATCAATCATCTCCTATAAATAGAGGAAGTTTTGGAGCAACAAGATAACCAATTGATATACAACACAACAAGATATACTTAAGCAAATACTTTTTCTTTCATTTTCAATATTCTTGTCGTAATAGCCTATGGCCTTACACTTTCACATCTTGAGGTCTAGGCTTATTTCTTGATTACACTTGCACTCAAAATTGTATTATTCATTATCGATTTGTAATCATGAATTTTTTGGGTTCATCATTCAACACAAGATATCCTTGTGAGTGTTCTTGTGGTAAGAACACACTTGGGTGATCTAGATGTTAGGTGTAAGAAGATTGTGGTAATCTTCGTATTAAAGAGTTTGGTGTTCTTTGAGGTTTTGAAGAATTTTATGTTCTTCTAGGTTGAGGATTGTGGTAATCTTCACAAGGTGCCGTTGAAGATTTTGGTAATCTCCAAAGAGGTGTTGTAAGGTGTTGTTGTATTAATTGTGGTAATTAATAAAATCTTTTTTTCTTTTAGAAACCCATCCCGGATATACTGGGGTGGTAGATCACATAGTCCCTAGGTGGGGTGAAGCTCTATAAATCGACGTGTGTTGTTTACTTCCCGCACTTCCATTCTTGTCTTGGTTTATTTGATTCGAAAAAGAGGGCATAATCGCAAAAATGGGTATAATCTATTCACCCCCCTCTAGATTATCGTAGCCACTTGGACTTACAGTCTTTCCAACAAGACAGAATGATAAGCAGTAACCGTTGGGAATAAAAAAGACCGATCTTAGTTCAGTGAATCCCAGATGTTCTCAAAACAGAAGGAGAGCTGAAATGTCTAGAAGGATGGAGAAAAGTTGAAGCAATATTTGACATCAACCAAAAGAATAATATTTTTCCTTGTGATATTCTATATTATCTCCAACAACCTATAGTTGGAAGGTATCAATGAAGCTTAAAAATGGGTGAAATTGAGTTGTACTATCATAGGAACAACATGAAAAATCCCAGAGCAATTAATATTGGGTATTGATTTTCTTGAGGATCATAAACCTTGGGAAAAATTACAAGATAGAATGAAGTTCACAGTGGCTAATAAAAAATATAAAATCAGATGATCACTAGCCCATTCTCTATATACATTTCTATCGGAATGTTATATGCTGAATATAAGGCCGGGTATTTCGTTGCCTATATTAATTCAGATGCTAGAATATGTACTGAAAAACTGGATATTTTTTCTAAAGAAATTGAAGAAGATTTACCAGCTATTGCAGGAAATGATTTCTCTAAAAGGATTCTAAACCTGAAATGAGGAATTAAACAAGCAAAAATCATGATCGGAGGTGCGGTGGTACCCCGTGGTACAAAGTGAAGACGCCACCAATCTATTTTCATGATATAGGAGTAGATGTTTTGTTGGAAAATAATTTTCTACAAACATTCAAAAGATTTACACAGGAAAATGAGACAAGAAGGCTTATTTTCACAACATTATGTGATCATAAGATAATTGTCCAGAGACTGCAGGAAGTATTTTATCAAAAAGTGCTAATTAATTTTCGCAGCAAAAGTGGTGATGAAGCCAAACTTCGAAATCCAAAAATGGCGAATAAAAGAAGATTTGGTGAGGCATTATTATCCTTTCGACAATATGGTTCAAAACAGAAAGATACAAAGAAGTGGGATAATAACTTGTATTTATTCAGAATACAAGGAGAAGAACGAGTACCTCTAGAGGCTATTGCAAAATTGATGATGAGCCTAATGGAGAAAATACAAAGTGATGTTACCATAGAGGAACAAATGTCACTCGACGATGTCAAGAAGAAGAACCAAAGGAACTACAATGAAAATCCTTTGGCATGTTGGGATAAGAACGAGCTCAAAGCATCCTTAAAAGTCAAGCCATGGAAGGAGTACAAGTTCGTGAGGTTCAAACCAATCCTTATGAACCAGGAGGATCGTGAGGATATGCAAAAGATACTTAAGGAACATCTTGACTTTAAGTTATATTTTTGACAATTGTTCAGCTTTCTAAACCCCAAATATATTGTAATTTGAAATGACTTTATTTATTATTATATTAAAAATATAACTTATTAAATATCCAACATTGAGATAGGAAAAAAATCAACACTGGGCAGTGATTAATCTTTTTTCATATTTTTACTTTGTTATAGATAAACATGTTATATAAATAGATACATTTCTTTATAATTATATAGAATTATGTCTAAATTTATTAAAAATTAAATTAAAATACTTATTTTATTTGAGGTAAATATCTCAAAATATATATCCGGTTTTTATATATCACATATATCCATAAATAGCATTATATATTAATGTAATAAGAAAATTAAATTTATTTAATATGACATTCTATTAGTAATAGTATTTTTATATAGAAAATTAGTTTTTTTATATATTAAAGTATGTTTTATGTTAATAAAATTAAATTTTTATATTTATCAATGTATTTTGATATTCAAGTTTCAAAGTTATACATTTGGAACTTGATATGAATTTGTTTGTTTGATAATTTATATAAATATAAAATAAATTTTTTAAATATTTTATTGTCCCTTACAAATACGTCGCTAAATATAAAACATGAGTTTTATTTAATTTCTTCAATAATTTTGACAATATTCAGCTTTCTAAACCCCAAAAAATTGAAATTTGAAATAACTTTATTTATAATTATATTAAAAATATAATTTATTAAATATTTAATATTGGGGTAGTAAAATAATCAACATTGGGTAGTAATTAATTTTTTTTAAACATTTACTTTGATATAGATAAACATGTTCAATAAATAGATACAATTCATATTCACATAAAAAAACATTTCGTATTGAAAAGAGATATTTTTATTGTTTATAATTTTTTTTATTATTTATCTGTATGATTTATAATCAAGTTAATTATCTTTATATTTTAATTATTTTTTGAAATTTTAAAAATTTTGCAATTACTATTTTTTTAAATATAGATAACATAAATCTATAATTTGTAAAATAAAAAATGAGAACAAGTAAAATTGTAAAAAATCTTAGATTTAATTTTTAGAATTATTGAAAAGAAATTATAAATAGAATTAATATTAGTAATAGATAAATTCAATATGTATATTCGGAGAATGGAGATGAGAATAGAAAATCACTATTTTATCTATCGGAATAAGAAGGAGTGATAAGTGCATTTTTGTTCACATTTTTTTTAACCTTTTTAGATAATTTCTTTAACTTTTTAGTTCATTAATCAATAAAATCAAGAAAAATCACATTGGCTTGTTTTGAATGATGAAGGTAAAGACTTGAAGCAAATTCGTATGATTTCGTATAAAAATACGAACAAAAACAAAGTCTAAAAATAAGGCAAGAAGACTCAATCTCGTGCAGAACACACCCCTAGTGTGTTGGGAAACATGGCCATGCTTCAAAAGGAAGAAAACAAGAAAAAACAGAAAAACACACCCAGGCCATGCTTACAAAGCACGGCCGTGTTTCACACGCAAAACATCAAAACACGCCCAAACCGTGTTTAAAAGCACACCCTGCCAGAAAATCCCCTTTTTGCGAAGAAAACACGGCCAGGTCGTGTTTTCTCTCCAGCTCAACAATTTTTCTTCTTTTGGCGGAAATAATGGAGACTTTTGCTTTTTGACAACCTTTGAGCAACTTTCACACCTCATCTTGCTGCACCAAAACTCAATTATCTCCTCAATTGTCATGTGGACACAATGATTCAACCAACTCAACCAATGGAAGTGAAGTATTGTCATGTGTATATAATGATTCAACCAACTCAACCATGAATGTGCACACAATGATTCAACTAACAAGCATGGAAATGGAGCATTTGTTAATATGGTATTTCACAAAGATGGTGCCTATAAAAGCCAAGAGTTTGAGTTGGGAAATTCATTCATGTAATATTCATTCATATAGAGATTCATTGTGTATTCATCATAGATACTTAGAAAATATTCATTGTGTCCAACATTTTGAGTGGAATTGGGATCAAGAGGTCTTGGAGGAGTAAGCTTGTAGCAACATTGGAGAAGAAGGCTTGGATCAACATCATCTATCAAGGAAGAAGTCATTGAGATTTTGAGAAAGATAAGTACACCATGTCTACAACACTTAAATCTTTTTGTGTAATTTATTCTTTTGTCAAAATCATGAGTAGCTAAACTACTAGTGTTTGAATGTAATGAACTTTAGAATGGATTTGTGATTAAGGTTTGTATGTTTTTAATAAAATTCTCATGTCTTGTGTGATTCACTTATATCATGTTTAATTCATTCAAGTTACTATTTCGGTATATTAATTTGATATCTATTCCTCATCGGATAATCGAGAGATTTATGGTGGGAAAGAACCTATATAAGTGAAAAGAGTTGCATGCAATCCTAGATATAGGACGACATAAATCTTCTGAATTAGGGTCAAACCTAATATGGGAATTCATAATTCTTGATAATGCAATTTTGGGGGTTTTAACTAGAAAGAAATTTCAGTTAATCAACTTGAGATTAGGAGTTTTTCGCCTTGAAAAAGGGTTTAACTTAAATCGGGAATTTCTACGGTCCACATAACATGAGATTTTATTAAAAGAGGTTGGTTTTTGCTTAAGGGTTTATGGTTGTATTTTTATCTTGTTGAATCACAAAAACATTCTAGAGGGATTTACATTCAACACAATTTCTATCTCTTGATTTCTCATTCTACAATATATTTTTATTTGATTTCTTTTTGTAAGTTGCAATTATCTTAAATTCTCTATTTTTCATTTTCCATTTTAACAAACAAAACTCTGAAAATTGCTAGATTAGATAACAAAAAGACGGTAATTATTAGTACTTACAATCTTCGTGGGAATGACACTCGGTACTCAATAATCTATACTACAAAACGATAGGTGCAGTTGCCTAAGGTTTTCTAGAGTAGCGTTTGAGCCATCAAGTTTTTGGCGCCGTTGCCGGGGATTGTAATATTAAGAATACCTTATTTTTGTTAATTTAATCATATTTTTTTATTATTTCATCATTTGTCTTTCTAGGTATCTATCTTTGTAAGTCTTGTATTATACTTATCCTCCTTATTTACCGCAGTGCATGCCTACTCGTCGCCGAATTTGGAAGTGCGAGACCGCCGGTAGCAACACAGAGGAAAGTATTAGTACAGACCACGAGGAGAATACTAACGAAAGCAAGGATCCCGATATGGCGGATGAGCAACAAAGAACCATGTATGACTACGCCAAGCTATCTATGGACGGTACATCGTCTAGTATCGTAAGGCCCGCTGTTGCAGCCAATAATTTCGAAATCAAACCGAATGTCATTCAAATGGTGAAACAATTTGTTCAATTTGACGGCCTACCGGACGAAGATCCAAATAATCATATCGCGAATTTTCTCGAAATGTGCGATACTTTCAAAATAAATGGAGTCTCCGACGATGCCATCCGTTTACGCTTGTTCCCATTTACTCTTCGAGGACGGGCTAAACAATGGCTAAACACTTTACCGAAGGGAACAATCACAACATGGAGCATTATGGCGGAAAAATTCCTTCTAAAGTATTTTCCACCCGCTAAAACCGCACGGTTGAGGAATGAGATCTCTTCATTCACTCAAGAGGACGATGAGACCTTGTACGACACTTGGGAGAGATTCAAAGAATTCTTTGCGAAAATGCCCACATCATGGTCTCCCCATTTGGATGCAAGTCCAAATATTTTACAATGGGTTGCTCTCATCAACAAGCGAGATGATTGATGCGGCGGCGGGGACATTGAACAATAAAAACACGAAGCCGCCAAGATCTCATAGAAGGAATGGCCATGAATGGCTATCAATGGCAATCCGCACGAGGAAAAACCAACAGGCGGTGGGAGTATACAATGCGGACGCGGTGGTTACACTAGCCGCACAGGTCGAAACTCTGACTCAGAAAATTGACGGGTTGGCAGCTCCAAAACCACCACCACAACAAGCCTTCTCATGCGAGACTTGTGGAGGATCGCACAACCACCAAGATTGCCCTCACGCAATACCGCCGCATGAACAAGTGGATTATCTAGGTAATCAATCTCGACCCTTTCAAAATAATCCTTTCAGTAACACTTATAATCTAGGTTGGCGTCAACACCCGAACTTTAGTTGGGAAAATCAAGGTCAACAGAAGCCTAATCCAAACACACTCCCCAATTCATCTGCACCTCCCGGTTTCCAACCGCGAAAACCAAGTTTGGAGGACTTACTGTCAAAATTCGTCCAAACAACGGAAACCCGTTTCACGGCCACCGAAACATCCTTAAGGAACCAAGAAGCATCCATTCGCAACTTGGAAAATCAAATCGGTCAAATTGCCAAAATGATCTCCGAAAGGCCACAAGGGAGCTTACCTAGCAACACCGAGGCCAAATCAAGAGAACAGGTAAAAGCAATTACTCTAAGGAGTGGAACAAAGCAAGACAATCTGGATGCGGAGGACGAGCCCACGCCCATACAACAAAAAGACGAACAGGTATCCAAGGAAACAAAGAAATGGTACTGGAATTCCAACCACCTATTCCGTATCCAAGTCGATTGCGTAAGGACAAACATGACGACCAATTTGGTAAGTTCTTGGATTTATTTAAACAATTGCACATCAATATTCCTTTTGTTGAAGCCCTTTCACGAGATGCCAAAATATGCCAAGTTCCTAAAAGATCTTCTTTCAAATAAGAAGAAGCTTGAAGAAATATCCATGGTGCAATTAAATGAGTAATGCTCGGCAATTTTGCAAAACAAGTTACCTCAAAAAATCAAAGATCCAGGGAGTTTCACTATTCCTTGTCATGTCGGTAATTTGATTGTTGATCGGGCATTGGCGATCTAGGGGCTAGCATTAATTTGATGCCTTATGATTTATTCAAACAAATGGGTCAGGGAGCCAAAACCAACTAGGATGAGCCCGCAATTGGTCGACGGATCTATTAAATATCCTAGAGGCATTGTTGAAGATGTTTTGGTCAAAGTCGATAAGTTTATATTTCCTATCGATTTTGTAATTCTTGATATGCATACTGGATGTCGAAGTCCCCTTGATCCTGGGCGTCCATTTTTAGCTCTTTTGCTAAGGCAATCATTGACGTGCACGATGGCAAACTAATTTTAAGAGTCGAAGATGAACAAGTCATTTTTAAAATCGCTACATCAATGAAAAATACGATAGATAAAGATGACTCTGTTTTTGCTATTGATCTTATCGATATGGAGATAACCAATTCTCTACCAAGCATGATTTCTAACGAATTCTTGGAGACTTGTATTGTTCAAAGTGCGGTATATCGGATGAAAACCCCTTTCTTAGGGAATCTGTACTCGCATTGGAGGAAAACGCACCAACGTAAGCGAGAAAGAGTTCGAAAAAATTGAAAACTCACAGGTGGGGCATATCAAACCATCCATTGAGGATCCACCACTTGTTGGAGCCGAAAGAGTTACCCGAACACTTGGAATATGCATTTCTAGCCGAGAACGCCAAACTTCCCGTAATTATTTCCTCCGATTTATCTTCTCATCAAAAGGATAGATTGTTGGCAATATTACGGGGAACATAAAAGGCCATCGCTTGGAAAATCTCCGATATTCAAGGGATCAATCCTTCCTTTTGCACTCACAAAATTCGATGGAGGAAAATTTCAAGTTCGGTTGTTCTACCACATCATCGTTTAAATCCAAACATGAAAAGAGGTAGTCAAGGCGGAGGTAATTAAATTACTTGATGTTGGGCTCATCTATCCAATTTCGGCCGATGGTGGGTAAGTCGATTCAAGTGGTCCCAAAGAAAGGTGGGATGACGGTGGTACCAAATGAAAAGAATGAACTTATTCCAATGCGGACGAATATGAGTTGGCGAGTTTGCATTGATTACCGACGACTCAATGATGCTACTCGCAAGGACCATTTTCCTTTACCTTTTATTGATCAAATGCTTGAAAGATTATCTGGTCACTTGTATTATTGCTTCCTTGATGGCATGTCAGGTTATTTTCAGATCCCGATAGCACCGGAGGACCAAGAAAAGACCACTTTCACTTGTCCCTACGGTACTTTTGCCTATCGCCGCATGCCTTTCGGATTGTGCAATGCACCGGCAACTTTTCAAAGGTGCATGCTTGCTATATTCGACGAACTTGTAGAAGATATCATGGAAGTCTTCATGGATGACTTCTCGGTTTTTGGGGACTCATTTGATCTTTGTCTTGAAAATCTTAAAAAATTCCTCATTCGTTGTGAAGAGACTAACCTGGTTCTTAACTGGGAAAAATGTCATTTCATGGTACAAGAAGGTATTGTTTTGGGACATAAAATTTCTTGCAGGGGCATTGAAGTTGACAAGGCGAAGGTTGAGACAATTTCCAAATTGCCTCCACCCACCACGGTGAAGGCAATCCGAAGCTTTTTGGGGCATGCCGTGTTCTATAGGCGATTCATCAAAGATTTTTCAAAAATTGCCCGACCACTCACTCGCCTCTTGGAAAAGGATGCGATCTTTCATATCAATGATGAATGCCTTCAAGCATTCAATACTTTGAAAGAAAAACTCACTACTTCTCCCATCATGGTAGCTCCGGATTGGTCTCAACCATTCGAACTCATGTGTGATGCCAGCGATTATGCGGTAGGTGCGGTGCTTGGGCAACGAAAAGATAAGCATTTCCGACCAATTTACTACGCAAGCAAAACTCTGAACCCAGCTCAGTCCAATTATACAACTACAGAAAAAGAGTTACTTGCAGTAGTTTTCGCCTTTGACAAATTTCGCTCATATTTGATCCTATCCAAAGTCATTGTCTATACGGATCACTCTGCCTTACGTTATTTGCTTGACAAAAATGATGCAAAACCACGACTAATTCGATGGGTACTCTTACTCCAAGAATTCGATGAGGAAATCAAAGATAAGCGGAGTGCGAAAATCTTGCCGCCGATCACTGTCAAGGCTTGAGCACTCCGACACCGACAAGCAACACAAAGGACATATCAAAGATTCTTTCCGGATGAGCAACTCTTTTCCTTGAACTCAATTTCAATTGATAATCCTTGGTTTTGCAGATTTTGCTAATTATCTTGCGAGGAAAAGTTCTACCGAAAAAGTGACCCATCAACAAAAGAAGAAATTCTTTTCGGACCTCAAACACTATATTTGGGACGATCCCCACCTCTTCCGAATTTGTGCGGATCAAATCATACGAAGATGTGTCGCACTTCCTGAAACGATCTCCATTTTGAATCATTGTCACAAAGGACCCACCGGTGGGCACTATCAAGCGAATACCACGGCACGAAAGGTCCTTGAGTCGGGTTTTTATTGGCCTACACTTTTCCAAGACGCAAAACGGTATGTTGAAACTTGTGATAATTGTCAACGAGCGGGAAATATTTCTCGAAAAAATGAAATGCCCCAAAGCGGTATTCTTGTTTGCGAAATTTTTGATGTTTGGGGTATTGATTTTATGGGACCATTTCCTGCGTCTTTTGGCAATAAATACATTTTGGTAGCCGTTGACTACGTGTCTAAATGGGTAGAGGCTAAAGCCTTACCTAAAAATGATGCTCGAGTGGTGGTACATTTTCTCAAAAAACTTTTTACCCGGTTTGGTACTCCACGAGCCATCATTAGTGATAGAGGCACTCACTTTTGTAATAGTCAATTTGACAAAGTGTTAAAACGATATGGTGTCACACACCGAGTCGCCACCGCCTATCACCCTCAAACTAGTGGTCAAGTTGAAGTGTCCAACCGCGAATTAAAAAGAATTTTGGAAAAAATGGTTGGACACTCTCGCAAGGATTGGTCCCTCAAACTCGACGATGCCCTTTGGGCTTATAGAACGTCTTTCAAAACGCCAATAGGGACTACTCCATACCGACTCGTTTATGGTAAGGCGTGTCATTTAGCGGTTGAGCTTGAACACAAGGCCTTTTGGGCTATTAAAATGCTTAATTTTGATTTGTCAAGTGCAGGAGATAACCGTTTATTGCAGATTAACGAACTCGAAGAATGGCGAAATTCGGCATACGTGAACTCGAAAATTTACAAAGAGCGAACAAAGCAATGGCATGACAAACGCATTAAGCAAACAAGAGAGTTTCAACCTGGTGATCAAGTATTACTCTTCAATTCCCGACTCCGACTATTCCCAGGTAAGTTAAAATCCCAGTGGTCCGGCCCATTCACTGTTACTCGAGTGTTCCCTTACGGGACTATTGAAATCACGCACAAGGAAATGGGAACATTCAAGGTAAACGGACATCGTCTGAAGCTTTATTTTGGGGGCACCATCGATGATAGTTATCGAGATTCTATCCGTCTTAACGACCCCCAAAATACATCACAAGAGTAGAGGTAAAATGGTCCAGCTATACGACGTTAACGAAGCGCTATCCGGGAGGCAACCCGGCATTTTGTGAAAAAAAAATTGGGTAAAAAATTCGTACAGAACATGGCAAGAGCGTGTTAAATAACACGCCCGTGTTTTAAATCGAAAAAAAAAGACTGAAACACGTACCGAACACGGCCTGGCCGTGCTTTGAAAGCTTCTGCGGCCGTGTTGTCTGACAAAAATGAGGAGGGTCCGATTTTGGCCCTATTTTCTTCCCCAAACCCCCTTCTTCTTCTTCCTTTCTCCCCCTTTTCTCAAACCCTACCCCAAAATCACCAATTTCTTTCTCTTTTCTTCCAAAATCTTCACCCACACCACACACTTTCACATCACAAGGCTCTCATCTCTTCCTCCTCACAATGTCTTCAAGGTATGTGTTGTTCTTCTCTTCTCTTCTTTTCCTTTCAATTTCGAATTTTGATTTGTTTAAATTGGTATATTTGTGTGTTGTTGTGAAGATTATCCTATGTTGTAGTTAGCAAATTCATGAATTTGTATTGTCAATTTTTCATGCCCTAAAAATTGAATGGTAGGGAAATTAAAATTTGGATAGTTGATATTAATGGTAAAATCGTGAATTTCTTTTTGTGACATATTTCTTGTGAATTTTTGTGAGTTTAATTGAGTTTGTTTGTGGTAATTTCTTGGTTCTTGTGGTAATGATGAGAAATTAATCTTGTGATGTTTTTATCTTGCTAAATTGAGGAATTGGTCATTTGTTCTTGATATTCATGAACTCAATTTGAAGAGTTAGACTTGGAGTCATATGATTAATGTTCCTAAATTGTTGTTGAGATATCTTTGTTTTAGTTGAATTGCTATTATTGAGATGTTGTTGAAAAGGGGATGTTGTTGAATCATTGTTGCAAATGGAGTGTATAGCTTGTGAAGATGGATTCTTGTTGAATAAAGGTGTTGATATGGTGGAATTTTAAAAAATTGATGCTTTTTCATGCCTGGGATATTGTCTATGTCTCTTAGAATGGTTTTTCACGTTGTTATAAGTTTATGTTGACATAGGAATCCCAGGTCAAAACGAGGACGTACCGGTGATGTTTCATCCTCCGCGGCCCCCACACACGGTGGTCGCCGAGCCATTCGTACTGACCCACCGGTCCCTACCAACCCGTTTGGTATATCTTTCCGAGATAATGATCATGAAGCTCAATATCATCGTCTGGCCCAACGTCACATCATTAACACACGATTCTCAGATAACCCTACTTTGGATGGGCTCGGGCTACGTACAGATGTGGATTGGATGTTCAATCAACTTTGGTGGGGCTATTTCATGAATCTAGCCACACCCACCTACATCCGTCTCACATTAGAATTTCTGAGTTCCTATGACGCTGAGATCACATCAGGCCGACACGCTGAAGAATGACGTATGACATTTCGGCTCTTCAACAATGATCACCAACTCACATTGGCAGAATTTAATTCTATCTATGATTTACCCACAAATGGGTTGCATATAAAGCCATTGGGGTTCCGTGATAGACAATTTTGGCAAGCAATTACGCATGAGCTGGAATATAATCCTTCTTCATCAAAATCCTCATGCATTGTCAATCCTTGCTTCCGTTATATCCATCGGGTGCTCTCGAGTACACTATTTGGCCGGGGCGAAAGCGAAGGAGTCGTCCGACTTGATGAGCTCTATTTTCTATGGTCAATGGTGAATTCTTCTTTGGCTGACACGGGTTCTTATCTCGCCAAGCATTTTCTCAAAGTGAGCAAGAAAAACCGAGGTAAAATCGTCATTGGTGGCCTTATTACTCCTATCGCCACCCATTATGGTTATAACCTCGTAGGACTTGAGCAAGCCCGGGGAACAATCTGGATCGACTTTGAATCTTGTATTGCTATGGGAATGATTCAACGGAGCGGGATGGGTTATGCTTTAAGGTTCAAAAATACAGACTACACACATCCATTCGGACCCTTTCGCGCCGGTTCGGGACCCGGACAATTGGAAGATGATGTACCCGCAAGGTGATAACCCGGATGCATTCCGATTACCCGCACCGCCGGCCTCCGACACAGATGCCTATCAAAGTGAGGAACCAGATATTGATGCTCCCTCGGCGTCACAACCACCAAGGCAACCACCGACCCCCATGGATGATACTAGATCTCTTCTCCACGCCATTCGCTTGGAGCAAATGGAGCAGCGAGCTATATTGGATCGCCAAGGGGAAATGATGACGCAACATTACGCTCGAATTGAAGAACGACAACAACAATTCTTCATGAATCTTTAACAACAGCAACAACAATAATACGACCAACAACAGTCCTATTTTGCCATGATGGATCGTATCCAACAATGACATATTTCGCAAGGACATTTCCCACCACCACCACATTGAAGGTCGTATTTTTCTTGTTTCATTTTTTTTACGTTTTTTAATCTGGACTGTATCACATCTCCTTCTTCACATTGGGGACAATGTGACCCTTGAAGTTGGAGGTGGTGAGATTTATCAGCATATTTGGATAATTTTTACTGTTTTTTTTTTTTAGTTTTGTGTGGGATTGCGTTTTTAATTATTTTGTGTGGGATTGAGTTTTTAATTAATTTGTGTGGATGTTTTATTTTTTTATGCACTTTTAAATCTCTTGCAAATAAACATGAGATATTTCTTTTTACAATTCGATAAGTTGTTTGTGAATTTGTTTTAACCATTTTTTCTCCCAAAAAAGTCATCTTTTTGAACTCAAATCACCAAAATGTTTTAAAAACCGTGTGACTCTAGTAAAAGGATGAATTTGGCCAAAAGAGTTTAATGTCATGAAAATAGTTTGGACTTTGCTTAAAATTAGATACTTTGTGTCATGATCATTGGAGAAATCATTATTCGGGTTTAAAAAAAAAATCGATAATCGAAAAAAAAAATAATTTTATAAAAAAGGATAAATCGAGGGTATACTCCTCTGTTTGTTGCTGCTTAGTAACTAGGATCATTCATGAGCCCCATGTTTGTCTTTTACGTAAAACGGCAGCACAAATATGAGTATGGGAAACCACCCTAGGAGTTTTTGGAAAGCATTCAAAATTTAAACCTAGTGGAAGTTTACCTCAAAAAAAAAATGTCCTAATTTATAATTATATGCACTAAAAAAATAATAATAATAAAAACCCGATTTTTTGAACATCTTCTTTTATCATTACATTCTTGTATTTGGTCTAAGCGAATGATTAACAATTCCTGTGATATGACAACTGTGATGATTAAACGATTCCATTCTTGAATTCACCTCTTTTTAACAAATTGGTTGACTTGGAAGAACGAATCGATTGGCTCAATTGGGAATAAAAAGGTTAGCGATTGACTTCAAACATGTCGAAATTGTGAAAATAGATACCTCATTTTTGTTTTCAACCCCACTCTTTGTTTTAAAAATTGCTTGAGGACAAACAAAATTTCCAAGTTGGAGGCGGTTTGATAAGTGCATTTTTGTTCACATTTTTTTTAACCTTTTTAGATAATTTCTTTAACTTTTTAGTTCATTAATCAATAAAATCGAGAAAAATCACATTGGCTTGTTTTGAATGATGAAAGTAAAGACTTGAAGCAAATTCGTATAATTTCGTATAAAAATACGAACAAAAACAAAGTCTAAAAAGAAGGCAAGAAGACTCAATCTCGTGCAGAACACACCCCTAGTGTGTTGGGAAACATGGCCATGCTTCAAAAGGAAGAAAACAAGAAAAAACAGAAAAACACACCCAGGCCGTGCTTACAAAGCACGGCCGTGTTTCACACGCAAAACATCAAAACACGCCCAAACCGTGTTTAAAAGCACACCCTGCCAGAAAATCCCCTTTTTGCGAAGAAAACACGGCCAGGCCGTGTTTATAAACACGGCCGTGTTCGTCACTCCAAGACCTCTTGATCCCAATTCCACTCAAAATGTTGGACGCAATGAATATTTTCTAAGTATCTATGATGAATACACAATGAATCTCTATATGAATGAATATTACATGAATGAATTTCCCAACTCAAACTCTTAGCTTTTATAGGCACCATCTTTGTGAAATACCATATTAACAAATGCTCCATTTCCATGCTTGTTAGTTGAATCATTGTGTGCACATTCATGGTTGAGTTGGTTGAATCATTATATACACATGACAATACTTCACTTCCATTGTTGAGTTGGTTGAATCATTGTGTCCACATGACAATTGAGGAGATAATTGAGTTTTGGTGCAGCAAGATGAGGTGTGAAAGTTGCTCAAAGGTTGTCAAAAAGCAAAAGTCTCCATTATTTCCGCCAAAAGAAGAAAAATTGTTGAGCTGGAGAGAAAACACGGCCGTGTTCGTCGAACACGGCCGTGTTTTCTCTCGACTCAACAATTTTTCTTCTTTGGCGGAAATAATGGAGACTTTTGCTTTTGACAACCTTTGAGCAACTTTCACACCTCATCTTCTTGCTGCACCAAAACTCAATTATCTCCTCAATTGTCATGTGGACACAATGATTCAACCAACTCAACAATGGAAGTGAAGTATTGTCATGTGTATATAATGATTCAACCAACTCAACCATGAATGTGCACACAATGATTCAACTAACAAGCATGGAAATGGAGCATTTGTTAATATGGTATTTCACAAAGATGGTGCCTATAAAAGCCAAGAGTTTGAGTTGGGAAATTCATTCATGTAATATTCATTCATATAGAGATTCATTGTGTATTCATCATAGATACTTAGAAAATATTCATTAGATCGTCCAACATTTTGAGTGGAATTGGGATCAAGAGGTCTTGGAGGAGTAAGCTTTTGTAGCAACATTGGAGAAGAAGGCTTGGATCAACATCATCTATCAAGGAAGAAGTCATTGAGATTTTGAGAAAGATAAGTACACCATGTCTACAACACTTAAATCTTTTTGTGTAATTTATTCTTTTGTCAAAATCATGAGTAGCTAAACTACTAGTGTTTGAATGTAATGAACTCTAGAATGGATTTGTGATTAAGGTATGTATGTTTTTAATAAAATTCTCATGTCTTGTGTGATTCACTTATATCATGTTTAATTCATTCAAGTTACTATTTCCGGTATATTAATTTGATATCTATTCCTCATCGGATAATCGAGAGATTTATGGTGGGAAAGAACCTATATAAGTGAAAAGAGTTGCATGCAATCCTAGATATAGGACGACATAAATCTTCTGAATTAGGGTCAAACCTAATATGGGAATTCATAATTCTTGATAATGCAATTTTGGGGGTTTTAACTAGAAAGAAATTTCAGTTAATCAACTTGAGATTAGGAGTTTTTCGCCTTGAAAAAGGGTTTAACTTAAATCGGGAATTTCTACGGTCCACATAACATGAGATTTTATTAAAAGAGGTTGGTTTTGTAAGGGTTTATGGTTGTATTTTTATCTTGTTGAATCACAAAAACATTCTAGAGGGATTTACATTCAACACAATTTCTATCTCTTGATTTCTCATTCTACAATATATTTTTATTTGATTTCTTTTTGTAAGTTGCAATTATCTTAAATTCTCTATTTTTCATTTTCCATTTTAACAAACAAAACTCTGAAAATTGCTAGATTAGATAACAAAAAGACGGTAATTATTAGTACTTACAATCTTCGTGGGAATGACACTCGGTACTCAATAATCTATACTACAAAACGATAGATGCACTTGCCTAAGGTTTTCTAGAGTAGCGTTTGAGCCATCAAAGAGGATGGGGATATAAATATAGTCCTTAACCCATTCCCAGTTCTAGAGAAACTCGGTTATAGATAAACGGGAAATCCCTATCCCCAAATTAGTGTTAGATAAATGTTTTTATCATGATTTTGATAATTTTTTTAAATGTGTTTTTAATCCAAAACAATGTTTCTAAAATATTGTCCAAATACTCCCAATCGTTATAAAATATTTTTACTAATTTTTCGGAGTATTTCTTGAAGTTTATTTTCGACAAAAATTGGACAACACTTCTGTCTCGTGTTGGACCGGTTGCTCTATAGGGAAAACTGTGTCTGAGTTGGTTTTTAAAACAGAAAATGGGACGGAGGAAAAATCAAGGGGAGTGACCGGTCGACCTGTAGGTCGACTAGTGTGGGCGACCGGTGCCTGTGTTGACTTGCATATTATAGAACTCCCTATTCTTATTTTTGAGGAATGCCAACTGGTTGAATAGGGGGTGGACCGGTCCAACCCATGGTGACTGGTCCCCCTATGTATTTTCGTGAGAAGTCTTTCAAACCCTTGTTTCTATTCGACCGGTCGCTATAGGTTTTTGACAGCAAACTATTCGTTGGGTTTACAGACATCTTTTCCTCATTTTAGGGGGTTGATTTCTAACAGCTATAATCTTGATTTTAATTGCATTTTTTTTGTAGAAATCAAACTCCAAGAAGGAGCCTATGTCTGGAAATCAATCCAAGACCTCTCTTATAAATAGAGGAAGCATTCAAGCAACAAGAGACAACACAACAACACAAGCAAATACATACAAGCAAACACTTTGTTATTCATTGTCATACTTCTTGTTGTAACAGCCTAAGCTCTTGCACTTGCACATTTTGAGGTCTAGGCTTTTATTCTTGATTACACTTGCACTCAATATTTGTATATTCATTATCGAGTTGTAATCTTGAATTTCGTCCATCATCCAAAACAAGATATCCTTGTTGTTGTTCTTGTGGTAAGAGCACACTTGGGGTGATCTTAGGTGTTGAAGAGTGTGGTACTCTTCATAGGTGTCGAAGGAAGATTGTGGTAATCTCCTTGAAGGTGTTGTAAGAAGATTGTGGTAATCTTCAAAGGTGGTGGTGTAATAATTTTGGTAATTATAATAAAATTTATTTTTTCCTTTTCGAAACCCATCTGGATATACTGGGGTGGTAGAGCACGTAGTCCCTAGGTGGGGTGAAGCTCTTTAAATCAACATGTGTTGTTTATTTTCCGCATTTACAGTTTTTATCTTTGCTTGTTCACTCAAAAAGGGGTGAAAATTGAAAAACTGGCATAATCTATTCACCCCCCTCTAGATTATCGTAGCCACTTGGACTTACAAGTGGTATCAGAGCCAAACTCTTTGGCAAGCTCGTTTAATCTTTGCGAGTAAAGAGAAGATCCATAGCTACAAATGAAAGCAACCTCACCACCGGCACCTCCACCAACAAGCCACCGTTTTTTGACGCCAACAACTACGCATTTTGGAAATACCGAATGGAGTGCTTTCTTCAAGGGTGCGGGTTCGATATATGGAATGCGGTCATTGAAGGCATAGCTCAACCAACGAAGAAATTGGAGGACGGCTCCTTGGCCCCCAAAAGTTTCAAAGAATTCGATGATGCCGACATGAAGGCCTTCTTCCTAAACAGTAAGGTTTTGAATATTTTACATTGTTCACTCACTGCCACCAAAACAATCGCATAAGAGGAATAAGGTCGACACATGATGTATGGGAAAAATTGGAAACCATCTATGAGGGCACAAAGAAAGTAAAGCAAGCAAGAAAAACAATGCTTGTAAAAGACTTTGAAAATTTCAATATGCATGATGGTGAAAGCATATCAAAAATGGTGGAAAGGCTTGAAAACATTGTCAATCCTCTTGTGGCTATCGGGAAGGTCATCTCCGAAGAAGACAAGGTGACTAAGGTATTAAACGCTCTTCCCGGCTCATGGTCCGAAAAGGTAACGGCTATCACAGAAGCACAAAATCTCGAAACACTCAAGTTCGATGAGCTTATTGGGAACCTCCTCATTTATGAAGTCCGAAAAAGAAGGCTCTAAATGTGGATGTCAAAACTTGGGATGAACTACTCGCCACATCCGATGAGGAAAGAGAAACTGAACATGGTCTTATGGCCATAGACATTGAAAATAACGAGGTACGCTCTAACTCTTCAACTTCTTCCTTAGTTGATGAATTGCAATGTGATTTTTGATGAATTGCAAAATGAATTTCAAAATTTGATTGTTAAATACAATACTTTGAAAAAAGAGCATAAAAACTTAAAATTGAAAAAGATAAATTGTTTACTTCTTATGAATCTCTTGACAAAGCTCATGCTATTACTCTTATAAAAGTTTGTACTCTTGAAACCGAAAAACAAACGCTCACAAATGATCTTGAATATTTGAAACATGATGTGCATCGTTTTAACTTAAGTACAAATAAAGTTACAAAAATTTTAGATGCACAAGGAGGTGAGAATTCTAAATTAGGACTTGGCTATAAATATTTTCAACGTATTTCAAAGAAAAATTTCCAAAGTCCGACTTTTGTACGTGCTAGTAGTTCCCACAATCTTATTTGCTTTTATTGTGGTAAAGTTGGTCATTATGCTACTCATTGTAAATTGAAAAACAATTTTAGATATTTTTGGAGACTCAAAGGTCTCAAAACTAACCCCCATGGACCCCAAATTTATAGGGTACCTAAAAGTGCTTCATTTGTAGGTAATAGGGGCTATAACAATCATGGACGATTCAAAATGACTCGTGGACAGTGGGTGTTCGCGCCATATGACCGGAAGGAGAGAAATTTTTACCAACATCAAGCTCCAAGAAGAGGGTATGGTCATGTTCGGGAATGGCAAAAGAAGAATTCTTGGAAACGGAGAAATTGGCAACTCTTCTTTCTCTCTTAGTAATGTTCTTTATGTTGAAGGGCTTAAGTTTAATTTGATAAGTGTTAGCCAACTTTGTGATTCAAATTATAATGTTATTTTCAATAAAGAAAAATGTCTTATTGTTAAAAATGATGAAATTATTTGTGAAGCAAATAGAAAAGACAATCTTTGCAAAATTTGCATAAGTGATTTGGTTAGTCAAAATGTTTCTTGTCTTGTCGCCAATAATGATTTAACTAGTTTATGGCATAGGCGACTTGGACATGATGGATACAAAAATTTGCAAACTATTTACAAAAACCAACATGTAAAAGGACTACCCAAATTGAATTTTGAAAATCTTGGCTTATGTAACACTTGTCAAAAGAACAAATTAGTTAAAAGTAGTTTTAAGTCCAAAAATAAAATTTCCACAACAAAACCCCTACAATTACTTCACCTTGATTTGTATGGGGATATTGGTACGGCTAGTTTAAGTGGAAAACATTATACCTTTGTTATAGTCGATGATTTTTCTAGATATACTTGGACTATTTTTCTTGCAAATAAGCGATGTCGTTAATGACTTTGTTAAGCTGTGTAGACTTATTGAGAATGAATAGGAAGATACTATTAAGTCTATTCAAAGTGATCGATGTGGAGACTTTAGAGTCTTTTGTGAAACCAAGGGATATGCTCACGATTTTTCGGCTCCAAGGACACCTCAACAAAATGGAGTAGCTGAAAGGAAAAATCGAACACTTCAAGAAATGAGTCGATCGATGCTCAATGAATTCTCATTTCCAAAATATTTTTGGGCTGAAGCCGTAAGTACCGATTTCTATGTCATTAATCTTGTTTATCTTCGTCCTAAATTGAATAAAACACCGTATGAGCTTTGGAAAGGAAGAACTCCAAATATTAGTTATTTCAAAATATTTGGATGTAAGTATTTTATTTTGAATACTAAGGATCAATTGGATAAACTTGATCCTAAGGCCGATGAAGGAATATTTATGGGGTACTCTATCAAGAGCAAAGCATATCGTGTTTACAATAAGACTAGTATGGTTGTTGAAGAATCTATTCATGTCAAATTCAATGAAGCTTCGGGTGTTGAAAGGATACCCAATGATGATATTGATGAAAAGGATGTTATTGAACCTATTGTTCAAAATGATGCTCAAAATGATCAACCTTCAACCTCAAATGTTCCTCAAGAAGACAAAAGTGATACTTCGGATCTTCCCATGACATTGAAATTTAAGGGAGATCACCCAAAAGATATCATTATTGGTGATGACTCGAAGAAAATTTGCCGAGAAAGCTCTTATATCTCAAAAAGAGCCTAAAAATGCAAAGGAAGCTATTGAAGATGAGGATTGGTTTTTAGAAATGCAAGAGGAGTTGAATCAATTTGAAAGAAATGATGTTTGGGAATTGATACCTTGTCCTCCATCTCAAACAATTATTGGTACAAAATGGGTATTTTGGAACAAGCTCGATGACCAAGGCAATTGTTCGAAACAAAGCAAGGTTAGTAGCTCAAGGGTATTGTCAAGAAGAAGGTATCGATTATGATGAAACTTTTGCACCCGTAGCTCGTTTAGAAGCTATTCGTATTTTACTTGTCTATTTTTGTTTTAAAAATTTCAAGCTTTACCAAATGGATGTTAAATCCACTTTTTTAAATGGTTTTATTCAAGAAGAAGTCTATGTAAAACAATCTCCGGGGTTTGAAAATTTTTCTAGGCCTAATGATAGACTTAACTCTCTTCTTTTGCAAAATAGATTTACAAGAGGTAAGATTGATACAACTCTCTTTGTTTTTGAAAAAGGGCAAGATAGCTTATTAGTACAAATTTATGTTGATGATATTATTTTTGGTGCTACTAATGAATCCTTGTGCAAGAAATTTTCTAAGTTAATGCAAGGGGAATTCGAGATGAGTATGATGGGGGAGCTCAACTTCTTCCTTGGACTTCAAATTAAGCAATGCCAAGAAGGTATTTATATTTCACAATCAAAATATACAAAAGAACTTTTGAAGAAGTTCGGCATTGAAGAAGGAAGAACTGTCTCTACTCCTATGGCAACCAATATCAAGATTGACAAAGATGAAAAGGCAAGTCGGTTGATGAATCCAAGTATCGAGGTATGATTGGTAGTTTACTTTATTTAACCGCAAGTAGACCGGACATTCTTCATGTCGTATGCCTATGTGCTCGTTTTCAAAGCAATCCCAAAGAATCTCATATGAGTGCCGTTAAAAGGATTTTTCGATATTTGAAAGGCACTATTCAATATGGTTTATTTTATCCAAAGAATGAAAATTCTTTCTCTTAAAGGTTATAGTGATTCGGACTATGCGGAAAATATTGAGGATCGTAAAAGTACTTCCGGATCATGTCAATTTTTAGGCGATTGTCTAGTTTCTTGGTTTTCAAAGAAACAAAATTGTGTTTCACTTTCAATGGCCAAAGCCGAATATATTTTCGCAGCTTTTTGTTGTACTCAACTTCTTTGGATGAAACAAACTTTAGAGGATTACAAATGCTCTTTTGAAAATATTCCTATCTTTTGTGATAACATATCCGCTATAAATATTGCTCAAAACCCGGTTCATCATAACCGTACTAAACATATTGAGATTCGACATCATTTTCTAAGGGATTATGTTTCAAAACGAAAAATTGAGATATCTTTCCCACCATCTCAAGATCAATTAGCGGACATCTTTACAAAACCGCTATCTTCCGAGACTTTTACTTCAATACGAGATCGGTTAGGCATAATGCATATTGAATGAGGTCTATGTTTGTATTTTACTCATTTTTTTAAAAACTTAAGGGCGAAAAATTGGATTTTTGGATCAAATTTTGGATTTTTCAAACACAGACTGATCCAGTGGCAAAACTGGGTTGAGGTCAACCGGTCGGCCTCTTCGTGGAACGGTCGCCCTCAACCCTGACCGGTTGCCCTATGCCATTTTCTTGGTTAAAATGCTTTTGTTTCCCAGACTTAGCCATTTTGGCTCTACCCCTCCATTTTTCGACCCCTTTGACAATTGCACACTCAATTCACTCAAAATGAATTTTATTGTATAATTCTTATATCTTGGACTTCATAGTGCTCGATTATCATCATTCTTGCTCATCATTACTGATTAAATGGTAAGAATTCTACTCATTTATCTCAATTGGGTTGAACCCTTGAGAACTTGGCTTAAATGTTAATATCTTGATGCAATTTATATATGTTTGTGATGAGATTAAAAAATTGTTGTTGATGGATGTTGTAGAAGTTGATTTGGTGATGAAAATTTTGGTTTGATTACATTTACAAGGGCTATATACATCTTCCTCAATTTTTTGACGCCCGCCAAGTGTTCGATGAATTGTTTCAAAGAAAATTTCATCAATTTTTAAAAGTCTTATATACTTATGGAATCATGTTTTACCAATCAAACGAGCTTTTGCATTTCAAATGATCGACTTCTCCCTTTTTATTTGTATTTTAAGCTTCTAATTTCAAAAAGCTCGATAAATCGATCATATTACGCACTTTGATATGGATAAATGTTGTTTTTATCATGCTAACATTCTTTTTGATGATTCCAAAGTGGGAAAAACAGGAAATAAGCTCTTTAGCTCAAAAAAACTAATATAAGCTTGTGAAAGAAGCTATAAGCTATGGCTCTTTAAAGCCAAAAACTGTGAAGAACACTTAGTCCATTGGATGTATTATGGACTTATATGCACGTTTAATGATTGTTTGTGGCAGGGGGAGCTTCTAAGCTCATGATATTATTGTTTTTATTGTAAAAGCTGAGATTTTAGCTTTTGATCAATTGTTTCTATATTTATCTTGATGTGCATGTTGATAGGGACAGCTTTTGCAAAATATTTTTGAAAATCTTTACTCCCTTCCTTATGGCTATTATGCATGGAATGTTGCCGCTCAAAACGGATAATTTTTTTCTTGATCGGAAAATTTGTTTCGTTTTCAAAATCGTCCTCTTAAAATTTATTTTTGTTTGTAATCATCAAAAAGGGGGAGTTTGTTAGATAAATATTTTTATCATGATTTTGATGATTTTTTTTAAATGTGTTTTTATACCAAAACAATGTTTCTAAAATGTTGTCCAAATACTCCCGATCGTTATAAAATGTTTTTACTAATTTTTTGGAGTATTTCTTGAAGTTTATTTTCGACAAAAATTGGACAACACTTCTGTTTCGTGTTGGACCAGTCGCCCTATAGGGCAACCTGTGTCTAAGTTAGGTTTTAAAACAGAAAACGGGACGGAGGAAAAATCAAGGGGGGCGACCGGCCGACCTTAGGGCGACCGGTGCCTGTGTTGAGTTGCATATTACAGAACTCCTTGTTCTTAGTTTTGAGGCATGCCAACCGGTTGAATAGGGGGTGGACCGGTCCAACCCCATGGTGACCGGTCCCCCTATGTATTTTCGTGAGAAATCTTTCAAACCCTTGTTTCTATTCAACTGGTCGCTCTAGGGTTTTGACAGCAAACTATCCGTTGGGTTTATAGACAACTTTTCCTCATTTTAGGCGGTTGATTTTTAACAGCTATAATCTTGATTTTAATTGCATTTTTTTTTTGTAGAAATCAAACTCCAAGAAAGAGCATATGTCTGGAAATATATCCAAGATCTCTCCTATAGATAGATGAAGCATTCAAGCAACAAGAGACAACACAACAACACAAGCAAATACATACAAGCAAACACTTTGTTATTCATTGTCATACTTCTTGTTGTAATAGCCTAAGCTCTTGCACTTGCACATTTTGAGGTCTAGGCTTTTATTCTTGATTACACTTCCACTCAATATTTGTATATTCATTATCAAGTTGTAATCTTGAATTTCGTCCATCATCCAAAATAAGATATCCTTGTTGTTGTTCTTGTGGTAAGAGCACACTTGAGTGATCTTAGGTGTTGAAGAGTGTGGTACTATTCATAGATGTCGAAGGAAGATTGTGGTAATCTCCTTGAAGGTGTTGTAAAAAGATTGTGGTAATCTTCAAAGGTGGTGGTGTAATAATTTTGGTAATTATTAATAAAATTTCTTTTTCCTTTTCAAAACCCATCCCGGATATACTGGGTGGTAGAGCACGTAGTCCCTAGGTGTGGTGAAGCTCTTTAAATCAACGTGTGTTGTTTATTTTCCGCATTTACAGTTTTTATCTTTGCTTGTTCACTCAAAAAGGGGCGAAAATTGAAAAACTGGCATAATCTATTCACCCTCTCTAGATTATCGTAGCCACTTGGACTTTCAATTAGCTAGGGGATTTTCCGTCCCATTCTATTCGGTTACCTACGGGGATGGTTCCCAACGGGGATGTTGTCATCCCTAAATGCAGAAAATATAATTCATAGAACTATTAGAAAAATATACATATAATAGTACAAAATAGAGGTCTCACAAATATACACCAAGTACTTCGCATAGGTAAAAGACTAGTATATATATATAACAATAAAATGTATTTGTTTTTTTGTTAGATGATAATTGAATTAGTACAACTGGCGCACGGTTGTTTTTTCATCGATCTATTTTTTTATATATTGTTAGGTTTCATTTGGATTGATGAATTTGGAGAAGGATTTCAAATCCATAATAGCTTTTAAATCATTCGAGACTATTTTTGGAGTCATTTGTGAATATTTCAAATTCATCTTAGATCGAGTTATTTGCAATTATTCCTTTAATTTCCTCCCCAAATCCAAATCCAAATCCTCCTATCCAAATATAAATTTACAGACAAAACTAGAAATTCTTGACTTGAGGATGTGATTGAGGTTTTTTTTTAATAAAAAAAAGGGCGACGCTATTAACACCCCCAAAACGTAATCAATACACCCCCAATCTTTTTAAAATATAATATATTTACTCAATGCACCCCAAGCCTTTTCCCAATTTTCCCTTCTCCAATTTAAAACCTAATAGAATTATAAATCTTTATCTAAACCTAAAGTTAATAAATCTCTGCGATCTCAATTTCCATAACACTCACAAAAATACAAAAACATGCTGACAAGGTTCAAAGCAGAGACAAAAATTGACCTAATTAGTTTACCTTTGTCATGAATTAATATTGCATGGCGTCGACATCAACGAGTAGGAGCAATCATGTGATTTAAACATCATCACAAGGAATTGGAATTTTATCAGAATTGAATTTTTTTTAGTTTTTCTTCATTCGTTTTCCGTCGTTCCTATCAAAATTGGAATTTTGTAATTTTTTCGTCACTCGTCTTTTCGTTGTTCTTTCTTTTTATCAAGCAATGTTTTGTTCTTTCATTTGTTCTTCGTCCTTTTTTTATTCTCTATTTTTCTTCTTCCTTCCTATTTAAGATATTGTTATGGATTACACAGATGTGTTTACGATGCACGAGTTTTTTTCATCTCGCAAGAAATTATTTGATTGGGTGCGTGATATAGGAAACGAACATGGCATGGTGATAGTAATTAGCAGGTCAGACAGTGGTTTGGGTAAGAAAAAACCTCGGTTATTTTTAGCTTGTGAACGTAGTGGGTATTACCGTGAATTTAAGGGAAAATCGTATCAAGAAAATTATCAGGAGGAAAATTTCAAAAAAATTGATGCGAGTAAAGTAAAAAAAAATGTTAGTAGGAGAGAAACTGGAACAAAGAAGTGTGGTTGTCCATTTCGTTTGAGGGGTAAACAAGTATCAGTTGATGGAGAATGAGCATTGGATATTATATGTGGTGTACATAATCATTCAAGTGCAGAGTATTTGGAGGGCCACCCATATGCTGGTCGGTTATCAAAGGCTGAGGAAGACTATGTTATGGATATGTCACACGGAAATACTCGTCCGACGGATATTTTGTTTGGTTTACAACAGAAATTTGTAAATAATAAATCGACGATAAGGACTATTTACAACGTTCGTACGAGGAATAGAATTATTGAGCGTGATGGTCGATCGCAGATGCAACAACTTATGTGGAAATTGAAGGAGCATGGATATTTCTATCATCATAGGCGCTGTGAGACGAGTAACACTGTTAAGGATATATTCACCTGACGAGCGTTGAGTTATTGCATTCTTTTTCGAAGGTCCTCTTCATGGAATGTACGTACAAGACAAATAGATGGAGATTGTTGGTGTGACATCGACACATATTGCATTTTCTATTGCAGCCGCATATTTGGAGTTCGAGCGGGAAGACAACTATATATGGGCGTGCACAATCTTGAAATCATTGATGGACCCATCCTCCCTCCCAACTGTGATTGTTACTGACAGAGAAATGGCTTTAATGAATGCAATCGAGAGAACTTTTTCCACCTCGAGACATTTTCTTTGCCGGTGGCATATTAATAGGAACATTATGGCAAACTGCAAAAAAATGTTTCACACAAAACAGGATTGGGATTCATTTAATGTGTGTTGGAATTTATTGGTGATGGCAGATACCAAGTCATTATTTTACGACTTGCTTAAGAGATTCCAGTCAGAATTCACAGAATATCCAGCTGCCATTAATATGCCATGGAACAATGGGTGGGACCGTATAAGGAAAGATTTGTATCTTATTGGACGAATAATGTTATGCATTTCGACAATACCACAACAAGCAGGTATTTCACCATATTCTCGCATTTAATGTTTTATATTGTTCATTATACATAACCTAAAATTGTAAGTGATTATATATTATTTTAGGGCGGAGAGTCACCATGCATTATTAAACAAACAACTTGGATCGAGTCAGGGTAATTTTGAGACATGTTGGGAACAGATTCACACCCTCATTGAGATGTCACATAATGCAATCAAACAGTCGTTTGAGAAGAGAAAAAAATGTAGTCCTACATAAATACAAATCAATGGTATTCATATCATTGCTAGGTATGGTGTCTATACATGCATTGAATAAGATATATGAAGAAATGAACTGTATAAATGAGGGTAATGTAGACCCTTTGTTGTGTGGGTGTATACTGAGAAAGACGTGTGGATTGACATGTGCTCATGAGATTTCTGAATATATGAGATTGGAGAAGCCAGTTCCCCTTGACAAGGTTGATGCATTTTGGAGAAAATTGGATATGCTACCAACTAAAGGAGATGATGTTGGTGTTAGATACGAAATTGGGACTCGGTGGACTCATTATGTCAGTAATCTTTACACCAAATTCGAACAAGCCTCTGAATCAGAGAGGTTGTTAATGCTGAAAAGATTGGCGGAGATTGCGAATCCAACAATGACCTCCCTGATTGAGCTAGAGATCCGCAAAAGTTAAACAATCAAAATCAACTAAACGTGATCCGAGTAAGTTTAAGTATGTGGAGTCAATTAAAGATAGTTGCTCGCAACATGAAGGGGTAATCTACGAGGTTGGTCCATCGAATCAACCTCTTCTACTCACGACGAGGAGGCCAAAGCTACAGGTAAATCTAGTCATTTTTTAAAGATGTAAATATTTAATTTATTTATGCTAAAGTGATTTAACTTTAATAAGTTGTGTCTCAATAGGTTGTACGCCGACAGACCCGATCTTAGACTGCTAGTGGTTTCATGGATCAACTACCATCCTACCTACACGGTTATATTGTTGGGACGAAGAATGTTGACAGTGATGGTCATTGTGGTTTTCGTGTCGTAGCCGACTTACTTGGCTACGGTGAGGAATCATGGGGTCGAGTTCGAGGAGACCTGAAAACAAACAAAGACTTGTACACCCATGTTTTCCTTAAACTTGGTCGTGTTGATAAAATCATGAAAAGTCTCGATTGCTACGATGAGCGTGCACCTAAAAAACATTGGTTTTGTTTGCCGGATATGGGTTATTTGGTTGCATCGGCTTACAATGTTGCTTTTGTATGTTTGGATAAGAGAATGTCCCTCACATATCTACCTTTGAGAACAGAAATCTCATGTACTCCGAAGCTGATTTGTATTGGATTTGTGAACAGAAACCATTTTATTGAGGTACACATGACTCCATTTCAATCAAGTAATTTATGGATACCTTTAGTGATTTATATTTCATTTGTAGGTGTTCTTTGCAACAGTGCCACCAATTACCATCCGTGGCAACCATGTGGGATTCATTTCATCATGAGTGTGCAGCAGGGTGGAAGGATTTTTAGAGTCAGCAACTTGATTTGTATATTGAAAGTGTAGGAACCAGTCGTGTTGTTCGTAGTACTGACACGATAAATTTGGACTAGCAAACTTGTAATTTTCTTCCATATGTTCACTGGCTCATTTTTTAGTATTTGTTCAACATGAAATTATTCCGTGCAGTGGGGATGAATAGAAATACCGGAAAAATATTCTTAAACCATAATTGCGAAGAAATTCTTACTTAGATCATACCAATTGAAAAGTTTACTGTTCGATTTCAAATAGTTTTTTAATTTCGGATTGATCTTAATTCTTGGTAGCTTTGTTCTTCAAATTTCGACAAACTATGATGAGAATAAAGACTCGACTTAAAGCGCGTAATCAAAGTAGAGCTTGATAAACGTGCCCCCAAACTCATACCAATATGGTGATAATGCTTTAGGCCGATAATGCTCATCTGTGTCTGCTTCTTCAATTTCCTGAACATGCCTAGACAATTCTTCTGTTATGTATGAAGTTTCATCTGTTTTTTTGTAAAAAAGAAAAAAATATTTGAAAAATGCATTGCCCACCGTATTTTTGTTAATTCTGCAGGATTCTAATTTTAATTAATTGGGGAAGGGCAAATTGATAAAAGGTTTGGGGTGCATTGATTAAATATATTATATTTAAAAAGGATTGGGGGTGTATTAAAACATGGGTGTATTGATACGTTTTGGGGGTGTTAATAGCGCCGCCCTAAAAAAATGAGTAGGTCTCCTGTAGGACCGTCTTACGGATCCTATTCTGTAAGACGGATCCCCCAGCCCCAGCCCAACGCACGCCCCGTCCATGCCCAACCCACCAGCCCGCACCTCTTATTTAAAAAAAAACCATGCTCCACAACGGAATTGAACTCGCGACCTTAATAGATTTAAGGTGGTGTTCTACCACTACACCACTAATACTTATTGTGCAATTTAGTATAATAATTCATATAAACCCATTCATAAATACGCCTGGTAATTAAAAAAAATTAAAAACGCCTATAAATGTAAAGACTAAGAATCGAACCCAAGTCTATTAAAAAAACATGATACATTATCTCAATAAATGGATACTTATAAATATGTTACTTTAACTACATCATATTTATTTTTTATTTTTCCTCTTTTTTTGTTCCTAGTTTGTAATCAGATAGCAACTGATACGTTATCTCAACAAACGGATACTTTTACTTATAAAAGTGTTACTTTAACTATATCATATTTATTTTTTATTTTTTCTTCTTTCCTTCATTTCTAATTTGTGACTATATTAAAAAACATGATACTTTGAATCATGAAGGAAACAGAGCTAAAGTAACACTTTTATGATTAAAAGTATCCATTTTTTGAGATAAAGTATCATGTTTTTGTAAATAAATCACGAAGTATGAATTCAGTATAGTGAAAAAAGAAAGATAAACATGACAGAGTTAAAAGTATCACTTTTATGAGTAAAAGTATTCATTTTTTGAGATAAAGTATCATGTTTTTTTAATACAATCGCATATTAGAAAATCAATAGATTGAAGTATCACAAATGTATCATATTTAACATCAAAAGTATCACTATTTCCAACACAAGTATTAGTTTTTCAATGGTAAAAAACACTAGCTATGAGACTAGAATGAGTACATGAAAAAAAATTATCTTTTGAATAATGTTCATCTTAAAAGTATCATATTTCTTACTCAGAAGTATTACTATTTTCGAATAATATATTACTTTTTATTCATAGAATTTAAAATTTTAAAATGTCATTGTCCATCATAAAAGTATCATATTTAATATCAAATGTATCACTATTTCCAAAGACAAGATTTCGCTTTTCAACGTAAAAACATTAGCTATGAGACTAGAATGAGTATATCAAAAAATCTTATTTTTTGAATATGTAAAAATTAAAGTATCAATGTTCACCTTAAAAATATCATATTTATTACTTAAAAGTATCACTATTTTCGGATAAAGTATCATTTCCTATTCTGAGAATTTAAATTTTTAAAATGAAGGGATTAAAATGAAGTTTTATATTCATGGTTATACTAATATGCATAACAACCACCAGTGGTCTAGCGGTAGAATAACACCTTACCTTGGTATAGACCAGGGTTCAATTTCCAACTGGTGCAAATTTGTTAATTTTTTGATTAAGCGGATCCAGCCATCCTCGCCCAACTTGGGCTGGGTCTGTTGGGCCAGCGTGCGGGTCGCGGCGGGTCGCGGGTGGGGCGGGCAACTTGGGTGGGCGGGCCCGGCGGACAACTTGTATTAAATGCAGTTTTCTATTATTATTTTTTATATCGGGGGCGGGTCGGGCGGGATGGGGATCCGTCTTACGGAATTCTATTTCGTAAAACGGTCCTATACAAGTTTTTGCAAAAAAAAAAATCACCACTGTTGAAACATTTTCGTTGTTTATAAAGGGGCACAACTTTAAAATTATTAATGTCTTTTATTCCCCCACTCCGAGTATAAATAAACTCAAAAGTTCAAATGTCTTTTATACCCCCATTCCCGAGCAGTGCCGTTCGTGGATAAGATAACCATTAACCAGATAAGATTGTTTTCTTTCTAGTTTTCTACTATATATATTAATCTAAACCATGAATATCTAACGGCTACAATAAAAAAACGCCCACGCTAAAACCGTGCACCCTTTCACACAGGAAGCCTCCCCACTCATCTTTTCTGAAACTCAAATAAATAGAAGTCTGGAAAACAGAAAAGAAATTCAAACGGCACTTGAAAATTCCCGTATTTGCTTTCTCACTCTCAGCCGCGCCGACAAACTAACGGTTCACCGTCGTTCAGGGGCGGCGCAACTTGTCCGTACGACGGTAGAATCTTCGAGAACCTCTCAATACGACTTCGTTTATTAATCTCTGTATTTTTGTTTTGTGGCGCTCAACGACGGCAATTTCCTATATTTTCACCCTAGGATCTTTGTGTTGTATAGGTATTTATCAAATATGTTACTGAATTCTCTTTATGAATTTACTTTTTTGGTTAGTTGTTTGATTTTTTGCGGGGAATTTATTGTCTGCACTTCGATAAATCTGTGAAGATATTTTTCTTTGCAAAAGAGTGTGCTAGCTGTCTCTTTTCTTTTTAAGATTTCTTGGACTAATTGATGGTATTTATGTGCTGGACTGGTATGATATCTTGAATTGCAGCTTAGGGGCTTGACATAGTGGACACAATTTTCTGTTTTCAGTCCTTATTATGTCTATGTTTTGAATTTTTAGTTGGACAAATTACTGAATCATAAGTCGAAGGAAAGAAAATGGAAAACTTGAATTTGCAATTATTTTGTGATAATCTGTTTTGGATATTGGTTTCTAGTGATGAAAATGAGAAGAGTAGAACATGTGAATATGTGATGATTGATAATATATGCTATTTTTGTTGAGTTTTGGTGTCAAAAATAAAAGAAGGGCTTTTGTATCCCACATTGGTTGTGGAACAAAAGGGGTGGGAATCTTGAGGTTATTTAAGGAACCCATGTGTGGTGTTATCAAGTGTACCAGTCAAATACACTTTAACCTTTGTGGTTTGACTCTAGTTAAATTCTTTTCTTGTATTCTCTAGTATGGAGAGTTGAGAGAGAGGTGTGACTTAGTCAAAGGTTTGTAAGAGTGTGGGGTACTGGGGTCGGGAGAGAGAATGTCTGTGTGATTGTAAAAATGTTTCACATAGTGGAATTTCTTTCTTGGTGGGCCCGTGGTTTTTCTCCGGTTTTGGAGTTTCCACGTAAATTATTATGTTGTGGATTGTTGTTATTTTTATTTTATTTCTCGGTTATTTCTGCTTGTCCCTAGGAGATGAATGTGGGATCCGATTTTTCCCAGCAAGTGGTATCAGAGCCCGGGTTGGGTCTTTTGAAATTCTGAGTATGCTCTGCGGTCGCAACGATGTCTGACCTTCCACATCAGAAAAGATTTCTTGAGCGGTGTCCGGGGGGTCTCATTTGGAGGCGGGTTGTTCATCAAGCTAGGGTGGTTCAAGCAGGTGGAGAAATTTGATGGAAGGGTCGAGTTTGGCTTATGGCATGTATAAGTCAATGATGTGATGGTATGATCCAAGGTTACACAAGGCTTTGAAGGTTAATCGTCGAGGTGGAGGTGGAGTTAATCTGGCAAATAACTCCTCATCCGGTCTAACATTGTGGCAGTGAGGATTTTCTCTGATGAGATAATGTATGTCCTTTTGGCATATCAAGTTGCCATGAAAGAGGATGTGATTATGTTAGCGAGTCCATGAATTTGCACAGGCGTTGACTTGTCATGAAAAGATGCAGGGTGTGGTGGAATTTCACACGGGCATTGGTTTGACATGGATGCGGGGTGTGTGGTGGATTTTACACACGGGCATCGGTTTGGCATGGATCTGGTGTGTGTTATGTCGATGGTCAATGACTTCCGGGAGGGCCAAAAGTCGGGAGTTACACCATAAATTTAATGCGGGTTTTTCGACATGTGCGAAGAAAATTCTTAGAATGGGTTATTCTAAGTGGTCTACTCATATGGTGGAGTAGGGTTCTCTGATTTGAGAATGATGGTTCTCTGGTTTGAGAATCGTGATTGTCGGTGAAGACAATGGGGCTTCTTTTATTTTTGCCAAGGTGGAGTTTGTTGAGTTTTGGTGTCAAAAATAAAAGAAGGGCTTTTGTATCCCACATTGGTTGTGGAACAAAAGGGGTGGGAATCTTGAGGTTATTTAAGGAACCCATGTGTGGTGTTATCAAGTGTACCAGTCAAATACACTTTAACCTTTGTGGTTTGACTCTAGTTAAATTCCTTTCTTGTATTCTTTAGTATGGAGAGTTGAGAGAGAGGTGTGTAGTCAAAGGTTTGTAAGAGTGTGGGGTACTGGGGTCGGGAGAGAGAATGTCTGTGTGATTGTAAAAATGTTTCACATAGTGGAATTTCTTTCTTGGTGGGCCCGTGGTTTTTCTCCGGTTTTGGAGTTTCCACGTAAATTCTTGTGTTGTGGATTGTTGTTATTTTTATTTTATTTCTCGGTTATTTCTGCTTGTCCCTAGGAGATGAATGTGGGATCCGATTTTTCCCAACAATTTTCTTTTTCTTTTTTATCCCAAATTCGAATTTTGATTTGAGTATGAAAAATATAAGACAGAAAATGAGAGGAATTACATTGCGATTTTTATAAAGTTGATTTTATGTTTGCACATATAAGGGCCCATTTAATTGCACAAATCTCAAAGAGAATCCAACAGATTTTATTAAGAGCTTAGGTTTGTCAATGGAAAGTGGTGTTTAGATGTGGAAACTGGATTAATAGCACAATGTTTGTCTTTTAAAACTTGAGATTTGCAAAGTCTAGGCTTGCAGGCTCATTCTTCTATTTAACCTTTTTCTGAGGCAGTAAAGTGCTACCCTTGATCTAACATTTGTTATGTCTGTGGCAGGGATTCAAGATGATTGGATCTTTAATCACTAGAATACTTGTGTATGTGCCACACCACTTTTTCATTCCATTAAAATTAATCCCCTTCATTTCCATTGCACATGTTTCTTAGTTTCGACATTTGTTGCAGGCTGATATTTGGCTATGTGTATCCTGCATATGAATGCTATAAGACTGTGGAAATGAACAAGCCTGACATTGACCAACTTCGGTTTTGGTGCCAGTATTGGTATATTACATGTTCTATTTATCCACCAGATGATTTAGTTACAAATTGTCAGGTGTCACTTTATTTTAAATTTTCAGGATCTTAGTGGCTGGGTTGACAGTTTGTGAAAGGATTGGTGATACGTTCATTGGCTGGTAAATAATCTGAATGCTCAAACACTTAAATACTTTATGCTATTTTTTTTATTCATTTTAAAGATCTTGTTTTGTAATATTGTCGTGAAGGGTTCCAATGTACGGTGAAGCTAAGTTGGCCTTCTTTATATACTTGTGGTTTCCTAAAACTAAGGTCTGTGATCTTCTATGGAATCCTTGTGTGAAGTTAGTTAATATCTCTCATAGTGTATTCTAATTGTATTGTTTATGTACTAAATTGATTTCAGGGAACAACATATGTCTATGACTCCTTCTTTAGACCCTATGTTGCGAAGCATGAGCCAGAAATTGATCGTAATTTATTAGAACTGAGATTAAGAGCTGGAGATATGGCAGTCTCGTACTGGCAGAGGGCTGCGAGCTATGGTCAGACTAGAATTTTTGACATTTTGCAGTATATCGCTTCACAATCAACTCCTCCTAGACCAGCTCAGGTATGTATTGGAATACATTATTAGAAAACTATATCGAATTTGGGTGTACCAGCTGTCTTGGATTTGGCCTGCTAAATTTTGCAATTTTTATAATTGCTTTGTTAGTAGCTCTGTGATTGAATGCTTTAGTTCCTTACTCTGAATCCTCTTGTAATGTCAAGCAGGGCAATATGATATGCATAAGACTTTGTTCTCTTGCCCTTTGTGTTATCTTATACCCAGAAGATGCAGCTTATGAAGTTTGAGACACAGTTTATTTTTTGCAGTTCTGAATTTTGAGAACACATTTTTTATTTATTGATACTTGTACAATTTACTTTCTTGGTATGATTGTAAGGATATATAACCTTGTGTAGAAATACTTAATGTGCATGTGCTCCACTTCCTGGTCTCGTAAGTAAAACACATGATTATACTTCCAATTGAACCTGAACCATAAAGTAATTTGTGTTTTTCTTTCTTTTTTGGGATAATTACAAAAAAAAAAAAAAAAAAAAAAACTTCGAGGTTCGGGCTAATTTCAAAAAATTCCAGATGTTTTGAAAATTGCAAAAAATCCCTTGAGGTTGATTCCGTCTTACATTTTCCCCCCTTCGTAAGCAAAAAAACATCTCAAAACCCCCTTGATATTTATAGAAATATTACAGTTACCCCCAAAAATTTAAGACATAATCAAACCCGAGGGATCTTTTTGTAATTTTGAAACATCTCTGAATTTTTTTGTTATTACCCCAAACCTCAGCGTTTTTTTTTCTTTTTTTGTAATTAACCCTTTTTTTAATTACATTTTATTTTTACGATGTTTTGATATGATTCCAATTTCCAACTTTGAATTGAACTCCTTACTGAAGCTCACTCCAATTTGTAACATTTATATACTGCTCAGATCACAAATGTTTGACCATGCCGTTAGGTTCTAAAAAGTCGCTAATCTGTCTAATGTCTTCTGTTAGATTCCTCACTGAATCATTCAAACTCATTTTGCGTTTTCGTTTAGCTTTAAAATCTTCTTTCTCAATTTAAGATTTTCCATCTTGGTGCCACATCAGCAGGGTACTAGAGTCCAGAAACCCAATGTGCCGTCAAACCTAAGATCAGCCTCTAGGCCCTCTACAACACAGCCGCAGGATGGACAGCCCTCTTCTCCTGTTTCGAATACATCTTCAAACGAGCAGCAAGATGACACAACAGAAGAAGCTGGGCTTTCAGAAGATTCAAAAGCAGCAACTGCTTCCACAGCTTTGAATGAACAAAAATCGACACCATCACAATCCGTTGTTGAGCGTAGTAAGTCTTCAGTTTCGAATGAAGCGCAGGTAGTACAAATTGATTCAGTGCCTCCACCAGCAAATGAGAACAATGAATCTCCTTCACTAGATGCGAGCTTGGCTGTAAGAGTGACACAAGCAAGGTCTAGGAGAACGCGTGGAGCATCAAATCACGGAACATAGAGTGGTAAATAATTCCACATGTAATTAGGCTGGTAGGTGAATAGATAATGTTCTTGATTATTGATGTTAATGTACATTCTGTCACTTCATAATTCATCACTAACAAATAATAAATTCGGGTTTGAATATCCATTTCGATGGATTGATTTGAATTTGTGGGAAGGATTTCAAATGACTCCATAAGATGGATTTGAATGAAATTCATTGTATTCAAACAAGATCAATGGATACCACGAGCTTTGTAGCTCAATTGGTATCATTCACCTTTTGCAAGGGTATTGATGAATGTGAGTCTTTGAGGTTTATCACCTTCACTCCTCCCAACTCATTAAAAATTACAAGCCCAATGGATTTGTGAATATGGATTGAAATTCTTAGCTTCAAATCTATGAAGGCAATTGAAACATTTTTAGAAATAAACCTGTGATCTTTCTTCATACCTGATTAAAAAGTAGCTGGGGCTTGATTGTGATAATTCAATTTGTTCGGGGGGCCCATGGGGTGTGAAAATGACAAGTAATTGAACAGAAATAATAATGTGCAGTGCTGGTGAAGTGTTCCCAATGCTTTCATGGTAATGCTTTGTTGAGTCTCGTATCATTCTTTTCTTTTCGTTTCAATTTCCTAGAAATGATGCAGTCAGTAGATGTCAATGATGATTTTTGGAAGGTAAGTCATCATAGGTTTCTTATTCCCTTTAAAGATATATATATATATATATATATATATATAATTGGTCTGACAAACGTATAACAGTTATTCTTGAAAAGCTAAGGAAGAAGACCAAACCAATTTTGTTCAGTGCAAACAGATTACTCAATCCTGTCTGATTTCGTTGAGCCCATCTTTTACGAAATGGAATTTTTCTGTTTGGTTACAAATTTCATCCAAAATCCAATTTTTGGATAGTTTGGAGTTCGTTTGGAATTTGGATAACGAATCATGATTTATGAACACCCTACGTTCCGACGGTTGTTTACTTGAACTTATAGGAAAATGTCAAGCTAACATTTGGCTGAGTGTAACATATTATGCCAACAAAAATATGAATTTCTTATTCACTCATGTGGGCATATATTTATTTTTTTTCAAAAAAAGAGCTATTATTTAACATATAAGTTTTTTTTTTATATCATCACTAAATCCCAAGTTTCTTATTGTTGAAATTATTCCAAGAAAAATTCCTGGCACCATAAATAATGCAATAAGGGACCCAAATTTGTAATGTCGAAAATAAAGCAAATGCAACATGCAAAACTGAAAGCAGAAAAAACAGACGCAAAAATAAATAAGTGCAGAATAAACTGCCGAAATTGATAAGTTAACAATTAGGCCTTAGTTGCTACAGATTTACATTCTATTTTCTAGCTTTTAGTAACTAAGAACACCTATTGGAACTTTGGAAGAGCTCCAGCAATAACCCTTCTTATTTTCTACCTAGAAACCCATAATTATTTTATAACCAAACGGTGAACTACCAGTCTACCACCAGGGTTTTTCACAACAATTTTTTCAGGAGTAAAGACAAATTATCAAGAATTATATACAAAATCCAAAAAGATTTATCCTTCATATTTCCCTGATGTTGGTTAGAAACTGGAACTCCGAGAATCAGCACTCCATTAAGAAGTAATAATACTACAACTCTTCTGTGCTCCACAAATCTAATGCACTCACCTCATGATCTGATCTCAACCAGTAGTCATCATCAATCTGCAAATAGAAAAATTAATGGCTAGTTAAAACGGGCTGAGGGAGGGATGGAGTCAATAACTGAAGCCCAAAAACGAACTTACACCACCATCCAATGGTACTATTTTCTGGACCCCATATATTTTTGAGCTTGTTGAAGTATCACAAGGACTTGAACACAAATCCGCATCGTCGATCCTACTGCTACCGGTCCACGCCAACGGATCCATCAATTTTGCGCGCTTGACGGATATGTCCTTGCTTTTCTTTTCGTTTTTCCTGAATTTGTTTATAAATTGACAGTCAGAGGGTTTATGTGAATGTCCCTCAATAGATTGTTCTCACTTAAAAATACTAGTTTCCTTCAGTGAAAATCGTTCGAGGTGTCTAAACGTACGCATACATGAGATGTAGGACATAAGTGGAACACTTCAAAACAATTATTTTTGAGTTACAGGTTCGACATCTCATAACCTTGCAATAAATACCTTAGGAGATACACACTAATTGGTCCAGTGGTGCTTCTTACAATAAGTCTATACTGCTTCTGAGAAAAACCAATGTCCTGTGGGGACAATAATAATAGTACATTAACATATAAGCAAATTTGTGAACCAGGATTATCAAAAATACCAACCTCGTCAGGATCCGGCACTTCGACAAAGCTTGCACGAGGAGCTTCAATGGCAATGACAGTTTGATTCTGTGATGGTTGCAGCAAAAAAATGCAAAGTTAAAAGAGCGTGGAGTGCCGTATAAAAAAAATCTCGAAGTCATGGGAGTTGCAAACCCTGAGATGTGGAACACTCATTATATCATCCTCTGTCAGAAAAAGGTTCCTGCAGAAGTCCAAGTTCACGGAGAATTAAGAAACCAAATCTCACTACTAATATACAGAAAAATTAATCAGAAAGCTGCATACTTTTTACAATTCTGATTGGACATCAATTCCCTTAGGCTATCTAGTTTGTCCCTGAGTAAAGATTAGTTGTCAGGAAACCACCTTAATCTATTCGATTGTAAATATCTGTACTTCCTTTAATTACTCAAACCTTATGCGAGCGTCAAGCCTGCAATCTTCGGCAGATAAATGTTCAACTTCGGCCTGTCATGACAATAAAATGATCTGTTGCTCAATTCAAATTTGATAAACTTCGAGCCGTGCCATTTCATATAAACAATCAAAACATAAAATAGAATCACGTTTTTGGACAAAAGAAAATCTTGTACAATTGCAGCTAATGATCAAAAGTACACTTTATTCATTAAAATAACAATTGCCATCAGTTGGAGTACTATAACTGCACCTTCAAGTGAGAGAATTCATCCTCTCGCTCTTTTCCGAAGGTGCCAAATCCTCTGTGACAACACATCTCCATGGATTATAAGAAAACAACTAGATGAGAAAGATACAAGTACACACAGATGATAGTAACGTACTTCCAACGTATGTGATTCTTAGTCGTCTTTTCTATCAACCCAATCCCTTCAAGAACATTTGTAATATCATAAATTCTCCTTTTCTGGACCTGTACAACAATAAAAAGGGAAGTGGCACTAGTTTTTATTTATACAAGCACTCCATTGCAGTATGACGGGATTTAGGCTTCTTTCTAACCATCAAGTCAATAAAAAGTGATACCTCCAAAACATCTGCAGTCCTGTTTAGATCAAGAGTTCCATCCTTAGCCTCCCGGATCAGTTTGATAAATTTCTTTGTCAACAAGCCTGCGAAAAAGCATTTTTCTTCTATCACTTTCTAAATTCTAGTTGCAGTAGCAACTCCATTCACAAAACCAGATCAACGCCGGGTTTAAAACAGTGTATGTAAAAGAAGGCTCACCTAAAGAGCTATCATACCGACAGCAGCCAGTTAGATTAAAGTTATCAACTGGCTCTGCAAGAAAACAGGTATCAGTTAGAAAATAAATTCCAATTAATTTATGATAAATCATACACGTCCACATGGTGTAACTTCACTTTACCTAACTTTGGTTCTTGAGCAACAGTTTTGGCATGTTTTGCAGATTTAGCTTTCGTGCTACATCTAGCACCCATGCAAGACGCAGGTCCAGAAGAAAAATCGTTCACTGAGTTCTCCTGTTTAGGAACTTGGACACGTGCGTTTCCACTGTTCTTAACCTCAACGCGTCCTAGTTCATTTGACTGCTTCAAGAATAATTAAAAGCTTCAAAATTGATGTATTGGAAGTTCAATGAGACATACATCAAGTGTAATTAACCCAAGAAACTTGAGTTACTAAAATAGTTACCAGAAGGAGTTGGTGACATTACACCCCTATCATACAGAAAAGTTGTTGATATTGGAGACACAGGAGAAGATCATTTTCTAGTAGCCTTTTTTTGGAAGTTGTGTCTGATCCTAACAAATTCTACTGATAATTTCTCTCTTTTATTTTAATGTATATCTAACTGAAGTCTCCAACAAATTTGAAAGTGTAAATGTAGCTCTGAATACAATTATAGATTTCACACGTGTCAGACCGTCTGGCTTAGGGTGTGGTAATATAACTGGCAATAACTTTACAAGGTGAATCATCAAAATAACTCAAGAAATGACAAATACTTGACCTCCTTAATAACTGCAGTAATGTGAAGCAGATTCTGCAATTTGTATAAATTTCCATCCAGATGGCCTTTTCTCAGAGGCACACCACAACTCATAAAGATTTTAGCAGTTTCAAGTTCATGGTTCTCATCCAACAATATCATTACACAGCGGACGTAATTGTTCCTATAACAACCACCAGACATTCCAAGCATATAGGCATAACATTAAATAGCTTTAAATATATTCCTTTCACAGCATGCACAGATTATCTTCCAAGCATCACCACGTCAAACAATCATATCAAAAGCTCCATTGACATAAGATAAGTCCACCACGCTATTGTAACATCACACAGACTTGAGAACAGAACCAATATGAAAAAGGATTTGAAAGAAAATTTTCGCAACTTCAATTAATTCAGAAAGAAACAGAGAGTAGTTCAGTACCACTCTGTGGACTCCACAATGTCAACAAACAAATTGTGACACGCCGGAAAAAACATTGTTGCCACGTATCCGATATACACATACCTATACATTTATTAAACTCTAGGTAAGACCGGGTGCAACAGTACACGCGTATTTTTAGAGTCTATCCCCTTTCACACACAATTATGTGTGGTCCACAGATAATGAACTTCAATTAGAGACAGACACCATGAGCATTAAGCCCAGTTTATCTATAGAAATACTCAATGCACACCCACCCTTAAAGGAATTTTGACATGCATGATCATTTTGTCATCTTGAAAAACTTGGAACACTCATAATTTATACAGTCCATTGCACTGATTTTATTTTCTTGTGCAACTCATTCAATTCCATTGCCACAAAAAATTACAAATTAGACAAAATTACAATTTACTATTCTTCTAAATCTAAAGGGTTTAACCATGTACCGATAAAATAATAATCAAAAATAAGAAGGAAAAAACTTAAAGAAAGAGACATAAAAGAATCTTTAACAACCATCTTTTCTCCAACAACTAATGGTACAAAATAAACCAGAACCCTTCACAAGTACCAATCACTAAAAAACACAAAGATAAATAAAAAAGAAAAAAATAATAAAAAAGTGAAAGAAGTGAAAATACAAAAACGTATTGCAAAATAAGTAAACACCTACATGCATACAAGCGAATACGCTCACCTCAGGGACATAGATAGGATGAAAAAGCGCTCAACACAAATCAGTGAAGTCAAACACAAAAAAACGTATCAAAAACCCAATTTTTCAGCCATATGCATTAAAAAAAAAAGGCAACGGCACCGAGCCGCAATTTAACATGAATAATTAAGAACAGTACGCACCGCATTGTTTCGAGGCACCGACTGCAACTTCGGAAGCGGCGCACGATACTGCTGAGCGTTCAAGCCATTGTTATAACCAGTAACGAATTCATCAAGGGTGAGTTTACTAGAGTTGACGGGGCTGGAGGGTGGCGGAAAAAAAGTGAAAGCACTCCGCCGCACATGCCCCACGCGCGGCACCGACGAGTGAGACTGTGTCTCCAACTGCATTCTCGACAGAGGCATATTTAAGCTCAGATTAAGGTCTAAATTCTCGCCGGAAGCCGACATAGCATCAATTTCAATCCCCACCCAAAAATCAAAATTTAAAAAAAAAAAAAAACAATGCACGTGATTGTACGGAAGCAGAGGACAGGCACAGAACTACAAAAGGATTCTAAAGAAAAATGAAATGAAAATAAATAAAAACCTAGTTTGAAGAAGAGATGAGGTTTTTTTTTGGTGAGTGGGGTTTTACAATTGCAAAACAAAACAGCGGCGGGAGTGGAGGTGGTGAGTTCGAATCGGCGTGGCCCGCCGCCTAATGCCAATTCTAATTCTCTTACGAAATGTTAAATGTGTAGCTGTGTGGGCCTGGAGTGGGGTCTCTTGTAGTTATTTTTATTGCTAAATAAAGTATTGGGCTTCAAACGGGCCGGCTTGTTAGGCATTGGCTTTACTCTCCATTTAAGGATATGATAAACGTTACATTTTGTCTTGTCATTTTTACCTAATTCAAAATTTAATGAACACTATTCATTCTGTTCCAAGGAAAAAAGAAAATATCAAATTTAAACCACTACTTTTATACGGTCTCTTAATTAAATTCGTATCAGTTGCCAAGTTATATCGAGTTTATGGACCCCAAGGCATCAAGGAATGGACCATATCAACATTGGAATTCGGATTGGGCCTTTTCAGAAAGATCTCAAAAGTGTAGGCATCTGGGGTACATGAAAAAGTTGTTTTAGCTCAGCACCCAACTATGCATTAGTATTGTAGGGTAGCGATTGCTTGTGAATATTTTTCCCAAAACTTTGTGGGGTGTGCTTGTGGAAAAAATAAATATTTTTTTAAAGAAAATCATATTTCTCTCCAAAATTAACTTATTATTTTCTTAGGTAATTTCTAAAATCTATCACAATTTTTATTATTTTTTCTTAATCTTTATAACAAAAGATATAAAAAGATCCAATTGCTTATTTTCGATTCAAATTTTGTATTTTTTATTCCATTTTCTTGCATTATATTTTATTAGTATTATTTCAACAAACAATCAATATCTCTAGAAAATCTCATTACATTCTCTACACATCCAACTTTCATGTTAATAAAAAATATCGACACTATTAACTCAAAAAATGAAAGTAAACGGAATGAAATGACAAGCAATCATAAATTTCAAACATGTATAGACCAAGCTATGGTCTATGGCTACGGGTATGTAGATTATGTTATATTAGTTCGAATTTTCACAAGTATATAAATTTTTTATCATAAATTTATCATATCCTAAAAACTTATTAAGACTTGTTAATTATTGATACAATTATTGATCTTTAAGATGTCTTCCTTTGAAAATTCCAAAAAAATAAAAGAAATCCCCACCAAATAAAATCAATTCAATCTAATCTCTGTACAAATGAACCCCCATGCATAAGGTGATGAGCATACACTAAACAGTAGTGAGAGAAAATCATTAAAAAACTTAATATAATTTAGGAACCATAAAAGAGAACCTATTCCAAAGTTGTTCTGTCATTGTATGCAATGTCATGTTTTTTCAGTAGTAAAAGTAATACAACAAAATATAAAATAGTTTACCCAAATCATATTACGTACACTTCTAACTAAATGAATGATAAAATACATTCCATCAAAACTTGATTAAGGTAAAAGAAGGTAAAAGGGACCGTATAAACTAATTTGGTTGGGGTTGATCAGTGGCAGTTATCCGAATGCCACTCAATAAATAGCCTCCAGATGAGCTCATCTGCATATGTGGATGAGTTCTTGATGGAAGAACCTGCAAATTGTTGAAAATAAATAAATAGATAAAATAAATAAATAAAATTTGAAGTGACATTTCACAATATTCAAATATTTCATTCATCATATCCCCTTTTATTTGTAATTATTTAAACTGATATGTAAGACAACCTAAAATGAGCTGAGGATTAATCAAACCTGATATTCACGTAACCAAGGTTCTGAAATTTGCATGCCGATGGCCATTTTCTCCGTCTGCAGATTGTGCATGCACGTTGCGAGAGGCTACAAGAGAAATAAAAATAATACGTAAATTTAAACCCGCCTTGAAAGCATAAAAGAGCCCGTAAATCACCAGTTACGCAAAACTTGATTCAACTTTTACTTCCCATCTTGCTTGTTTAATAAAGCATAACATGCAATAATGGATCAGTAAGTATTTAATCAGTGCATACCAATAAAAACATATCCTGTCTTATTAACACAATTACCTGCAAATACTGGTGATATATCACAAATGGGGCCGAGTATGACAGAAGTGGTACAAGTTCTTTCACAATGCTCCAAGCATCCAAGTCTGGAGCAGCAATAATCAAACTGAAAATCAAAACATCAAAAAAAGAAAAAAAGGTTAGGACATTTAGAACATTAATATAAAATATCTTCACATGATTCAGAAAAAAAAATTACGAACTGTAATTACCTGGAAAAGCCATTTTCTTTCCAAGACTTAATAGCCTCTAGGGTGCCTTCTCACCAGCCTTGATACTTTTACTAGTTTTTGAGCAGCAGCTAAATTACTCTCAGTTTCTAGATTTACATTTGAGCTTTCTTCCATATTAACCAAGTCTGAAGCAGGAGACAATTCTTTCTGCAGAAAAAATAAATCTAACATTGTGATCTAAAAATAGGAATTTGAAATAAATAGATATGATAACAAGCCCATCACACACATTTTGTTGTTTACTGACATCACAGGCATCTTCGAGCTGGTCAATGGATGTTGAAGTTTCACTATGGGAGGGTTGTAATTCAGCGAGTGAAGCGTGCACAATCCTGGACCAAGGAAAAAAAACCATTAAGGTCATAATTCTTAACTCAAACCATGGCAATTAGAAGGTCATAAATTAAAAATCATTAGCATTTAGCACATAGCTTTTACTTGAATGAACTAACGAATTTGATTCTAACAATAACAAGATGCACCTTTTGCATGTCTCGTCACTGAAATTGAACATTCGCATAATACTAATGGGATATGGATTGCTTCCGCAATATGTATTACATACATAACCCATTCCTGGAAAGAGAACATAAAATTCAAACTCAATAACGAGTTAATAATATGAAAGATTAGGAACACATTAGATATGTGATACCCATCTTTACAGCAGTTATCCGACATGTTAATTACATTTTGTTATCTGTTAGCATGATTTTGACACAGTTCTCATCCAACTTTTTGAAGTTGGTGGCAATTAACTGTTTTCAAATGGTTTCCTTGGGGATAAAAAATTGGTAGCAATAGATTAACTGCCATATTTGTAAATTTTATTCCGTTTTCATATGAAGATTTTAGACAGTATTTTTGCGAACGCAATCAAATAACTTTTTCATAGGGGAAAAAGGAAAAGATTAGCCAAAATATTCAAGGAGAAAAAATTATTTGAACTGAAAAGGTCAGATACCTCCCAGGCGCTCAGCAACAGCACCAGTAATTATACCATCAAGCATATCCAATACAAGTACATCTGAGTTGGACGTAACATTAGCCAAGGAAAGCAGAAGAGACAGAGTGTCCACCCGCAAAAACCTGGCAATCATAGATGATGTCTAAGTGGGGTGTAAAAGAATCTAATCTTTTTTATTCAATTCCATTTTCGAATTCATTTATTAACATTCAAATTCAAAAAATTAGAATATGAATCCAAATAAGAATATTTATTCAAATTAAGATATTATGTGAATACGAATATAAATATCATTATATTCAACTCGAGATTCAAAAGAATATTTGAATAATATTATATATATTTATATTTCTACAAATCACGTATATAATCTTTATATATAAAAGTATATATCTATTTATTATGTAAACCATTAATATATAATTAGATATGTTAGAAATAAACTTGATTTGATCCAATTAATATTGGACTTGAAGAACAATTTTGAATCGAAAATTAAAAAAAGAATCCATTAAATATGAGAGCCCAAAAAGCCCAATTTCTAAAACCTCTTTAGAAATGTCTTGAGAAAATATTTAGATTCTTTGGAGAAGAAAAGATGTAGAGAATTTTAGAGTAATATATATTTTGTACCAAGACTGTAGAGAATTTTAGAGTAATATATATTCTACTTAATGACTTGTACCCAAATAATTTCTTGTCATAGTTACATAGTTGTCTTAGTATAAATAAACGGTTGATCATTTTCTACCAAGCCAAAATTGAATATATCATCACAAGAGAAGGTATTTACCCAATTTTCTCTGCGTGTTTTTTGAAGTATGCTTCACATATACTGAAAGGAACAAGACACAAAACATAAGCAATGGAATCATCATAAAAAAGCAAAAATTTGAAAATGGTGACCAATTAACTGTTGCAAAGCAACTGCAAAACAATCAGGGAATGAACCTTTGTACCTTCAAACCCCTATTTAAATGTGTACAAATAAAAATGATATCTGGACCATGTCAAGTTGAAATGAGAATCAACATTGTTGCATATGACGAAGTGCTTGATTAAAGGAGTATAAAAAAAGCTTACACATTTAGAGAAGTACTGAATTTGAGATAGAGCGAAAATGTAGTTAACAAGCAAAAGTTGAGAGTACTTGAAAAGTGATGCTGAAAAGTAAAATAAGTTAAAAAAGAGTGTTCAGTAAATACGCTGTACAATTAGATAAAAGTCTAAATCGCCTTTACACTTTATGATATAAATTTATTTTTAATGTTTTATCATATAAATTAAATCAAATTAAATTATTCCTATTGGCCATAAGGCCCACGATGCTTTATGGAGCAGAATGTTGGGCGACTAAATATGAACACGAACAAAAATGAGGGTAGCAGAGATGAAAATGTTAAGATGGATGTATGGACACACTAGATTAGATAGAATATGAAATGAACAAATTAGAAACAAAGTGGGAGTAGCACCAATAGGTGAGAAAATTAGAGAAGCGCGATTAAAATGGTTTGGACATGTTTACGGGAGACCTTTAGATGCACCCGTGCGATATGTGGAAGGCAGAAAAGTATTCACCCAAATAAAAAAAGACAGAGAAAGACCTAAAAAGACTTGGAATGAAACTATTAAAAAAGACATGTTATATCTAGAAATAAACAAAAATATAGCTTTTGACCGCAAACGATAGCGTTATATGATTCATATAGTCGACCCCACATAGTGGGATTTAAGGCTTTTAGTTGTTGTTGTTGTTGTTGTATTCATATAAATTATATAATGATAATTGTAATACACGCAGTCGGACTACCATATAAAAATTGATATAATAAATATTTGATTATTAATTATTTTTAATTATTTGATTTTTGTGCTAATATATTTGCTTTTAATTATTTTAATGATTTAAATAAGCACTTTAACTTAATCTAGCTTGAAAAATTAAGTGGGAGTTAGATTAATTAGTACTTGAGCTATTAATTTTGGAACTTAGGACCTGCATTTGAAATTTTAGTTTATATTGTTTGAAGTATTATTTTTAGTTAGATTAATTTGTAAGTTAAGACACTCGTTGTAATAGCTATTGTAATAGTTATAATATACTTAGTAATATGTACGTTGGGTTGCAACGAATTTTGTAGACTTTACTGTGGACCACTGTTCTAAAAATCCCCGCCTAACTCCGATTAGTCCCCGCCTAGGCGCTAGACCCTCCTTGTCCGCCGACGTTATTCTTCCGATTAGGTCCCGTCTAACCTCGCCCAAGTCCCGCCTAACCCCGCCCGGACTCGCTTTAGGTGCTAGGCTCCGATCGCCGCCCGACTAAAGACACCTAGCGCTTTTAGAACATTCTTTGTGGACTTAGATTTTGTTATACTATATGTTTTAATTATCGTACTATTGGACAAATGCTCTTCTGGGGCCTAAGTTTTTAAATACTCGGAGTCATACTCTGATAATTAGGATTTTTTGTAGATTTTTTTATTTATTGAATTTGGTGCGTGACAATAACTAAAATCAGCAGTACAATATTGACAAGAAATAATTGATATATTTAATGAGTGATAAATTTAATCAATAAATTATTAAAAACATAAATTAAGTACTCATATATATTTCTTATATAAACATATGTAGTCGTATACATAGTTGTCAAAAGCGCGCCTAGGCGTCGCCTAGGCGACGCCTAGGCGCTAGGCGACACAATACCGCCTGAGGGTGACTACAGGCGACAAAAGTGGCGAAGCGGTCGCCCGGGGCGCCTAGGCGTTGCTTTTTCTTGAGGCGATAGGCGAAGAAAAGCGACGCCTGGCACGCTGGGCGTTTTTTTTGTGTTCTCCATTTTTTTTTTTAATACAAAGGGCTTTTAAGTAAAGTGTCTTTTAAAGTCTTAAACCCTAAAATATAACCCACTAGTCCACTACCCAGTCAAAGACCATTTCACTGCTCTCTCAAAGAAAGAGCAGTTCAGCGCTACAGTACGCCGCTGCGCTACAGTGCACAACCCTGGTATTTTTCCAATTTTTCAGTGTTCTTTTTTTTTATTTGCAACTACATTTGGATTTCTGTTTATGATATATATTTATTATTTATTTATTTTGCCATACCCTTTTGTGGCTATATTTTTTTGTGTTTTAACTTTTAACTCTTTTTAAGTCTATGGGTAGTTTTTTTTTTTGTGTTTTAAGTGTTAAAATGAACTTAGATTTCTGTTTATAATCTATATTTAATTATTTATTATTTATCTATTGTACCTTACCATTTGTGGCTGAAATTGCTAGTAATTACCTAAATATAGCTGTAATTGCTGAAGTTTTTTAAGTATTTTCTGAATTATTGTTGTTGATGTTTAGGAGAATATAAATATATAACATGTTTTTCTAGTTGTTGTCGCCTTGCGTGGCAAGGCCATGGCTTTTTGTCGCCTAGGCCATCGGGCGCTAGTCCATGGCTTGTCGCCTTGGCGTCGCCTATCGCTTTAACAACTATGGTCGTATATATATAGAGTATAAACATGATAGATGTAATATTCATATATACTATATCAAATACTCAAATAAATATAAATATGTTTATATATAATTTATACACATTGTTTCATATATAAAAATTGAAATGTAAATATAAATATAAGTATACATAAAAATATATATATTATAAATATTACAATTAATGAGATACATGATAAGTTTATTTTATTTTCAATTATTAGATATTCTTTTAATTAATATTTGGTTGGTTTTCTGACATTTTTATGCATTTTTTTTCCGACGTATTACGAAGAAGAGAATAAAACCTAAAAAAGAAACAAAAATTGAAAAAATGAGGCTAGATTAGAGCCAAGGACCCCAAGATTTATAGTCGCGGCCTTGAAAATCAACAAAAAGATTCCAAACGGTTTGGAACCTCGGCCCCACATACCTGAACAATTTTTAAACTCAAATGTGGGGCTTATTTTGGATGATATGAAAGGGCAACTTCTTTCATAGTTAGGAGAAACTTCCTTTGGGCGAAAAACAAAGAGAAAAAGGAGAGGAAAACAAAGCAACAAATTGAAGATTAAAGATTGGTCTTTCTTCATCAGAGTTTTAAAGTTCTTTTTCTCTTTTCTATTTCACTTAGGTTGGACTGGATGTGTTTTCATTAGGGAAATATTTTTTCTATTAGAGAATAGTGATGAAAATTTTTTTGAAAGAAAAGAAATGAATTTTGGGATTGTGAATGAAAATGAGATGAAAATGTATAATGAAAAGTTGATTTAATGTAAAAAGCGAGAACTGACGATTAGATATGATTGGTAGTTGGAAATATGTGAGTGGATGAATAGTAGAATTTGTGGAAAAATGTGTAATAATGATTAGTGATTTGATGGTTTTATTTATATAAGAGTAAATAGATGCGATTGATGGAAGAAAAAGTAAAAATGAGATAATAGCATTTTTCCAAAAATGTTCATTTTCATTCACATTTCTTAGTGAAAATTTCTACTAGCAAAAAGTTTCTTGAAATTTTTTATATCCAAACACAACCTTATTCTTCGTCATGATCTTACATCTGCTTTTGGGTTCTTCAGTCATACTCATAGCCTAAGTTCGTATTAGGGTTTCAAAGTAACCTAACAATATATTGTCCCTACAAATTGTCAATTCTGAGCAACAAAAATTTGTAATAAGGATTATACTAAGAATTATGAAACCATTAAAACGGTATAGAAGCATGAAAAACCTTCGGGCAAAGGGACGTCTCAGAAGTACTCTGGGTGCATATTTTTTCTGCTTTTTAATCCGGTACTTTTCCTGCACACAGAAAGATATTCAGTTTTGAAATAGATTATTTATATTTCATAAACAATACGAACCTGTGAAAATGCTGTCTTCTTTTCAAATGTTGCACTGTTTGCAATAAGGGCCTCAACTATTTCATCTCCAGTTGCTCCCTTTCTGCAAACAACTATGAACTGTCAAACACAATGGAGATACATACAACACTTGTGCGGTAGTATTAGGTAAAAACAAAATGATGGTATATATTATACCTAATAGATCAACTTTTGACACGAACACCATAATATTTCCTGATTCAATAGTAACAGAGGAAAAAAAGGAAACGATAAAAACTTTCACTTCTCTTCTGCCTTTTACATTATCATATATATTATACGTGTAAAACACAGATTAAATACATTTACGAATAAATAAAAACATTAGCCGAGACAGGGCGGAAGTGATACCCATGCCCGTCCCCCGCGGGTCACGGGGCGGGGTGACCCAAACACGGCGGGCATGACGGGTCGGGCCAAAATTGCCATCCCTACCTATGAACTTCTAAAGTTTTGTGAAATCGTGTCATCTTAAACACTATACGTACTATGCCATTTAATATTTGAATCAACTATAGCAGGTTAGAGAGACAAGACAAACTTTTTCAGGAGAATACATATTAGGAAAAACAGCTGAATACGTGAATTCTTAATGAAGCAATGCTAACATATACGACCTTTAAGTTAGGCATGAAAGACGTATAGGCTCTCTGCTAAGCTCATTGAGTGCTATCCTATTGGTCCATCCAAGAATATAACAGCGTAGAACTTGAATTAGAACTACAAGAAAACGACACAGCAATCTCTTTAACATTCATGGGCATATAGTTCCTTACAGAACACATATGAGGCAAACCAATCTTACAGTAACAAAAGTTGAATGAATTAGTTCCTATCTGACTGTAAAGAACTGGTCAAACTAGAGGCATAGAATGCATAGTTCTAACTTCTAACGTAGAAAATACCAAATTTACCTCCGCATGTCATCTATGTCTTCACCTGTGAGACTCTGGGCCGTGTTATTATCAACTAATGCGCGATTATCTCTGCACTCCTCCATATTTTGGCAATCCATTTTCTCCCCGAGATTATTACCTGAAGAGAAGTTCTATGAATACATCAGCAATTCCAAATGATGTTGTAAGCAACTAAATCCATCCAAGAGGATATGTAAAAGTATTCAAAATTAACCAGGGGATACAAAACACAAGGACTTTCAATATACTTTAATCCTCACCCTTGATTTAAACTTACTTGGTTCACATTATACCACTTCTAACTGCATTCAAATGGAGATAATGCTACTAGAAACAGCATAAAACTAAGCCATAAGAGTGCAAAAAATTACTGACAACATTTGCATCCTCTCATGCAATGAATTGGTTTCAAGCTTATTAACCGTTAAATATGAATTTGAAATGATAAAGAACACATTTGGCATTTTTCAATTTAACATGATTCAAAAGTATCTGAATAAAGATTGCAAACCTTCTGTAGACGGAACAACCCGAGAGAGAAACGGCCCATCTTCTCCAACCTCTACCTGAAACGAAGATCCGAACGGGCATCCAATCAAAGGCTGCAGAGAGCAATTCTTGTTCCCTATCTTTACTTTCCTAAACAACAGGAAATTGGAGTGACTCAAAAAAGTGGTTGCATATATACTATACTTATCATGCACAGGGTAAATTATAAGAACATGTAAAATCTTACGAGCCCGCGGTGAGTCGAGCAAAAAGCACTCTATCGCCATCATTGATGTCGAGCAATACGCTGCAGCCTTCCCAGGTGATTCTAGGGTTTTGGTTTGCGCTTAAAATTTCTTCTGAACTCTTAGTCGACATTCCTGATTCGTTTGTAGAATTCGTCGTTTTTAAGGGAAAGGCCTTGATTTTGGAAGAATTGGAGGATCAATTAGATTGAATTTTGATTTCCAAGGTTTTTTGGCTGAGAAATCTATATATATATAAAAACAAAAAAGTCTCAAAGATGGAAAGTTCCCGCCTAAATGCAGGTGACAAATATGGAAAGTATTGTTCATCAATTACAAATATATTCTGTCACTTTTTTTACTTTTCTATTTTAGATTTTGAATAAACCCTTCGTAATTCGTGAAGGTTAGAGCCTTGGCTTATAAATTAAATATGTTTGATGAAGATAAAGTGATTTCAACAAATCAGTTACCACGACCAGAATGTTACAGAACAACATTTTCAGCAGAAATATAAACTAAATAGAAGAAGAAAAAGTCGGATTCAAGCATTGCAATTTCACAGGGTTGGGCATGTAAACATTAAAAGCCAACATTGTAAGTGTAAGAACATGAAGATCGCAAAATCAACTACGATTTCCAACAAGCATAAGAGGATCAATGTTCCAGCAATCGGTAAGTTTTTTAATTTATATTTACCTGAGATGCTGATTGATTTATAGTAGATGTGTTGTTGGTATGTCGAAGCACTAGCTATAGCAAAAAATCCACACTCAAGGATATTAAAAGCTTAAAGTACTTTTAAGTGTATGAAAATGTAACGAGATAAAGAACACATATTTTTTGCATACTTCAATGAGAATATTCATGAATCTAATATGTAGATACATATCATGCAACTGATATGATAAATAACTAATATTCAGATTCTTTGTTATCTGTTTTAAAGAAACAAAAAACATAAATGTTTTCAAACTAAAAATACTTCGGCTTTAGAGTTCGTCAAGAACATCTTCTAATAGTATATAATTTTTTAGACAAATAGAAAGCCTAAAATAAAAATTCCAGATAAAATTAATCGGATCATATAAAAATAATTAAAATATCTATAGCTCATATAAGAGTGGGATCTTATATTTTTGGCCATATACTGAATATACAGAGAACATAGAAAAAATTATAGTTTGAAATGTCTTTCATGACAAGGAGGTCAGCTTATTGTTTTTTTCCTTTCTTTATATCTCATTCTTTTTTCAGCATATGCAGAATTTTATATACTACTGTCAATTTACATTTAAATCAAACAATCAAGGCTAAATTAGAAAAATATACATAAACAATATATATTTATATTAGCTGCGTACACTGCATATGCATATATTTATTCATTTATCTGTAATAATACACCTAAGATTCTGTTTCTGTATGCAACAACATACAATGATTTGTGTAAGTATATGTAAGATATAATTGGAAACACTATTAGTATGAGATACACAATTATGCATCTATGTTTGTGTTTTCTGAAATAATAATTCGTGACTACCAATTGTCTCATAAACACCACATATTTGAATAGACTAAAGTGAAGTAAACCCAATTACCAAACATAGAAGGATAAGAGTCTAAAAATACAAAAATGTGTACAGTTAAATAACAATTTATACATTGAATATTGAGATTGATTCTCAGAGAGCAATTTCACATAAATAATGAAATAAAAAAAACAAAAACAAAATGTAAAGAATATGATAATAGCATAAACAATCATTTTAAATCACATTATTCATCAACTTGCAAAAGAATAATACGTGGATTCAGTGGAAATTTGCAGAAATGTAAGATGACTTCCAAATTGAAATTAAATTGCAATAAATATGAAAATGGAATTCGAGTTATGTTCTCCCATAGCTTGGTATCCCCTTAACATGAATACATTAAAAAATGCATTTTTGCCTAAGACTTTTATTTCGTTCGTGAATCAAATGGTTTTACTTCACCAATCTAAATTTATTTTTGTGAATCCAGTGCATTTTTTCAATAAAAAATACAAATATATATAGTATTTTTTAAAAGATTAAGTTTCATACCTGAGCATTATACGGATCAATTATAGGGGTGGACATTCGGTAAAACAGTACTGTACTGAAATTTTGGCATGACATACTTGTGTAACGATTACACAACCGAAAATATAAGGAAAAATAACATGCTTTGAAATTCAAAAATGCATCGTACTAAACTGAAATCTAGAAGGACATAAGTCCAAAAAGTACTTCAAACAGAAAAGATAAAAAATGAAATCAATTGATGAACCATTTACAGCTCACAATAGTACCAACTCTAATATTGATGATAACAGCTAACAGGACCACTGAACCTAATCCTCTTCACAATAGCAATAAAATTACTAGAACCCAACTACTCTGTCATTTATTTTTCATACACAAGATGAAAGATCAAAAAATCTTTCAAAGAGATTAAAAAAAAAAAAGAACAATCAAATACCACTGAAAGTTCATTTACCCAAAATTATTGAATGCATATTCAATTAAAGTTAATTACGTCCTCAGTATTAGTCAGAAACTAATTAGAACTTCTTACATCCTCAGTATAGTATTTTTGTGAAGATAAAACTTCTTACCCGATCAAATTTGTTGACATCAGATATTGAGGTATTTCACTTTTTGGAATGCGAAGTGAAATATGGCTGAGGAAGAAACCAAGCAACGGCGGCGAAGTGAAATGAGGTTTCTAAGGTTTTCTTGAAGTTTGTGTGAAAAAACCTAAAAATGAAAGTGGCAGAGAAGTTTTGTATTTTCAGCCGTTTTATTTCTTTTTTTAAGCTTTTGAACCTCTTCATATGACAGGCTGCAAGTCCTTTGTGTCGTTTTTTATTTGTTTACTTTTCCTATAAACCGACGGAGTTGTTGTTTATGCTTTGGGGCTATACATCTGGCCCAAACAAATAATTTTGTTGCACAATTCGTATTTTAAGAAAAATATGGTTTTGGTCGTCAAATGTTAGGCTCACACAATGGTTTAGTCTTTTAATGGTCCAAGCAAATAAAATATGGATTTGGGTCACCAAATATTAGCCCACAATATGGTTTAGTCTTTTAATGGGGATGAGATATCCAAGTACATATTCCGTTCAACTTAATTTGGCCAGATTTTCATATTTCTTGATTTATGTCCTTTTATTCTTCTGTTTTTTGTGTGTGTTTATTTTATTCAACATTTCAAATTTAATTATGTTTGCATGAAATGCCAATTTTGATTGGTGAACTGTAGATAGTTATATGAAAAGCGTTTTATATTCGACCACAAATGGCATGATTTTTATCCAATTAATTAATTAATATATGGATTTAATTTTTATGGATTTATAATGGTAATTATTTTATTTTTGTATTTTTATTTTGTAACGGATTATAGAAAACTATCGTTTTTTCGTGATTACTGTCATTTAAAGCCACAAATGTATGTACTATTATTCTTTTAACAAATGACTAAGATTGTCCTAACACTTCCATTAGTATCACTTGGAACAACTAACAAGAATATACTATTAGATAGAGAATCATTTGTGACTCAATCTAAAATTAAAAATATATGTTATATTTTAAAATTCATATGATTATATTGTATATTTAATTTATTTTTTCTTAATATACACTCCGTGCATCGCACGGGTGGAATACTAGTTTCAAAACTAAAACCCTAGCAAACGGGAATGAATGCAGTGGACGACGTCGTTCATAAATGGGCCTAAACGAGAGAAATTGCTGGACTTCAGAAGAAGAGGGCCCAATCACTAAAGATGGCCTGTAAATATAAGAACATGTGGAAAAGTCATTGACTTATTTCCTTGAAGCCCGCAGCACTCGGGATCTTGTACTTTGGTTTTTATCCGAACTAGTAATCCCGCAAGACGGCGTTGCACGTGTATTATTATTTTATTACTATTCACATGTATTATTATTTTTATTATTATCTATGTATAATAATATTTTATTTTATTGGTTTATACTGAAACTATCTATTAACATGAGTGTTATTTATTACTTTATTTTAATAAAAAAATATTCATATAAAGTAAATAAAAATCAAATCTATTTATAAAATTTACATTTTCAATTATAGACTTAAATTTCAAATTCAATTCTTGAAAACATTAAATGAATCGATTAAAAAGTACAATTAAATATAGTAAATTTTAATAATTCAATATAATAACATTAGTCAAAACAGTTTGTCTATACTTGATACCTTGGCATTTTCCCTGTTGACGTTCCTTGTAGAAAACATTATCTAACAAATATTTCCAATATATTTCTCAAGCATATTATGGACGGCTTAAAGAGTCTCAAAGCCAATTAATATAGTTAATAAATACTATCTATCACTGAAAGGAGTTCTTGAAATGGATATGTTTCAATACTCAATTCAAAATTTTCACTGTTTATAGGTTTTTCAGACTTTTCTGAGAGATTATCTCAGAGATGCACTTAATAATTCAATTGTTTTGCAAACATACAAAGTACCAATACTTTACAAATGATATAACGACAGAGATAGTAATAAATTAAATGCATGTACTAATTAAATATGATTGGTGATAAACAAAATGAGAGGGTGAATAGTATATTTACAAAATAAAAGTATAATGATGATGATAGGTTGATGTAATAATGTTTTATAATGAAATGGTATTTGGATATAATTGATTATTGAAAAGGTAAGAATGTGTATCAATGTAATTTAAAAAAAATATTATGATCAATCGTATTAATCGTGGGCAACAAAATTTATGTGACGAAAATTGCAAAATGTGAAAGCCAACCTCTATAAATTAATAATCTTACGACCGCCAAAAATTTATTAATTTAACGGAATATTAAATAATGAAAAAATTAATAATTTATTAATTTATAAAAATAGAGCTTGTAAAAAAGGATAATTGCCATACTCATCTAAAAACTATTGAATGATTGCAGAATATTAATTTATTTTTTCTTGCTAATAAACAAACATCAAAAGATTCAATTAGAATTGGCAATGGGTCAAGCCGAGCGAGCCCATCAGGATTTTGAAAAAATTGGCCTGGATCATACCACAAAAATAATTGGCCCACCCATATATGCCTTTGTGTGTCCAAAAGGTCGGGCAAATAGGTCACACTTCATTCGAGCCTAAAAAACATGACTGAGTCAGACCCAAACCTCGGGCCGATCGGGGCGGGCTTGATTTTGCCACCTCTAAATTCAATCTTGTAATGTCGATATTATACAACTGCAGAGAGATTGAAACTGAGAGTTATTGCCAACTAGCAACTATTGGAGAGTGATAAATGGATTGTAGATTTGCAAATAATAATTATATTGTAAATCTCAATTCTCAAGAGAAAACTCAACAACAATGACATTGAATAACTTTTTGTTGAGATATGAGAAAACCACACTAAAAATACTTACTACCTAAACAAAAGTCAGATATTTGATTCAATGTGACTTCAATTTCAATAAAAAAAAAAACAAATAACAATTGAGTCATTTTTTATGAAAATCTTCATAGATTAATTATAAATGTATTATATATCAAGGAATATTTATTAATTTATATATTGAATGAGCCCGATATGAATTCTATTATATATTATCTTATAAATTTAACGAACTATTAATTTAGCACGTTATCCCCGAGTTGGGACTGACCAAAAAATTTATGTAAGTGTTATTAAATAATCGAGTATTAAATTATCGAGATTTTACTGTATTTTAAGATAAAATAATAAAAATATTAGTACATGTCGAGAAGATACGAGCTTGGGTTTGTTTATGTATTTGGAAAGAAGATGAAGTACAAAATCTTATTTAATTAGATTTTCGTGTAGATCTTGATACCAACTCAGTTTTTTTAATATATATAGGCACTTGTTAAAGCAAAGAACTAGACCTATTCACATAGCACGCTCGACATCCATTAGGAAGACAATGAAATTCGAAATCAAATAATTGTGTTTGTTATAGTGAAAATGGAAATAATTGGCCTAATTAATTATGAGATTCTAAACTACTCCAATTAATTAAGCCCCAGCAACACCTATGAAAATACATATATTGTTTCTGCTGGTATCATCAATCAATTAACAAAATTGCTACAATCAATTAACAAAATTGCTACAATAAATATATTGTTTCTGTTGGACAAGTTTTAATTCGTTAAACTAATCCATAGTTGTCGTTGAAACAAAAGGGTAGCTCTCACTAAGTCATGACAAGGCAATTTACTTGAAAAAATGTATTCCAAATCTTTTTCCAAAATGAAAAACTTTAAATTGATGTGGTATTGCTTCTTTTGAGTGTATTCGTTGCCTACAATACAGTAAGTCGTGAGATGTATCAAAATTGTGCTCTCGAAATCCTCTTATATATGCTCAATTAGCCATTCAGAAGAGATCTAGTAACTTGAGTCTTGAGCACACATATATAGGACTAAAGTAACAAATGAATTACATAACATATAATTTGGTCAGAGTATTCAATTCATAGTGATCTATGGGAGATTATTATTTGGTTTTCGAAGAAAAATAAAATTTATTGTTCTTTTTCAAGTTATTAATATTATTGTTTATGCCCTCAGTAGTTAGTGTCATAACTCATCAAAAATATAATATGACATAATCTTAAAAAAAAAATCCAGATGGGATCTTCTGTCCCAAGAGAGTGTTTCATATTCTATTCCACCGCACGGATGATTGTCACGTGTATAAAAATTATCGTATTAATCTTGAAGTAAAAAATCAGCCCTAAATTGTTATTTTTCTATAAGGTGGTCTCTATACACATGATAATCATACGTGCGGTGGAATAAGAGATGAAATAGTACCCTCTTGCAATAGAAATTCCCTCCGAATTTCTTATAAATATTACATATATTTTCATTTCAAATTTATCTTTTTCCTCTTGTTGAATAATACAGCTACAACAGCAAGTTAGCTCAGAGTTGTTAGCATCTTAATCTATTAGACATTCTGTTAGGAATTCTCATTATGATTGGTTAGCAAATAACTGTCACATTTATTGTTACATTCCTTCTATAAATAAGTGGCTGCAGATGTAAAATACTCAAGTTTGGAAATGAATACAATTCACTATATTCTCTTAGATTATCATTATTAGCATGGTATCATGAGCTTTCTTCCAGTCATGGCATCTGCTACCCTACCTACACTAAACACACTAAACACACTCAACATTCGCCTTGATCGATCCAACTATACATTCTCGAGAGCTCAAATTCTAGCTACTACTACAAATTTCATGGATTTGAGGAATATCTCTGGGTACATTGCGAGTGCCTCCTCGTGAGTACTAATGGTGATTCTGGCACCAGCTCCATCAATCCGGAATACTCAAACTGGTTGCGCATAGATAAGTTTCTCTACAGCTGGATTCTTAATTCGATCTCTGAGAATATGTTAGGATATGTAAGTAGATGTTCTACTTCCTGTGAAGTTTGGAGTACTTTGGAGAATATATTTCGAACACAATCTCAAGCTAGAGTTTTACATCTCAAATCAATGCTTCAGTCAATGAAAAAGGATGATCTCAGTATAACAGAGTATATTTTTAAGACAATTGTTGATGAAATTCATGCCGCTGGTAAAGTTGTTATTGATGATGATTTCATGTTGTATGTTTTACATGGATTGGGCCAGAATATGAATCAGTAGTGGTGAATTTAACTTCCAAGAAAGATCTTACAATCTCTGAGATGCAGTTTACTCTCCAAACTCATGAGATGCGTTTGCAACAAATGAATTCGTCTCTCTCTACCAATGTTAATACTACTCATGTGGTAAATCCTTCTTTAAATGTGGCAACTAAGAAATCATTCCATGATTTTCGTCCTCCTCGAGGTGGTTTTTCATAGAGATTTCGAGGCAGAGGAAGGTTTTCTAGAGGTTCTAGAGTGGTGTGTCAAATATGTGGGAAGAACAATCACATTGCTGCAAAATGTTTTAAGAGATTCGATGTTAATTTCTCTGGCACGGATCCTTCATCACAGAACTCTGGTTTTCATTCTCATCCCCCACAGGCTCATTTTACCACTCTGAATTCTACTGGCAATAATTTTCCACAGGCCACAGTTCACAGCTATTCTCCTTCTGTGAATTCAAATATGTCATTGGCTCCCTCTGATAACATGTACTCCTCTCGCCTGTGCCTATAATGTAAATGCAGGTACTATGGCTAACAATTCTCCCATGAATGATTGGTACATGGACAGCGGGGCCACTCACCATGTGACTGCAAATTTGGGAAATCTGACATTATAAGCTCCTTATGGAGGTAAAGATTCTCTATACATTGGCAATGGTTCTCCCTATCTATTACTCATATGGATCTCATTACTTTTCCTTCTATCCATTCCTCTCATTCTCTAAATCTGAACCAAATCCTACATGTTCCTGATGTTACCAAAAATTTACTCAGCATTTCTAAGTTTATACAAGACAATCATGTGTATATTGAGTTTCATGCTACTTGTCGTCTTGTTAAGGACCAGAGAACTCATCAAACTCTACTGAGAGATGTCCTTAAGGATGGCTTATACCAGCTTGATCTCTCTCATCTCCATTCAAAGCCAACCTCTTCTACAACTGCAAGTTCTTCCAAATCGCCTCAGCTTTACACATCCACTGCACATGTTTCTTCTTCTTGTACTAGCTCTGCCTGTAATTCTTTTGTTTTATGGCACAAAAGACTTGGCCATACTTGTAATAATACACTCACTCATGTACTCAAGTCCTTACAAATACCTTGTAAACATTCCACAATTTTCTGTGAAGCATGCAAACTGGGAAAAATGCACCAGCAACATTTTAATTCTGTAGTTCATAACAGCACATCTCCTTTTGAAATAATTCATACGGATGTTTGGGGTCCTGCTTCTATTCCTTCTTTAAATGGTTACAGATATTATGTTCATTTTGTTGATGATTTCTCTCGCTTCACATGGATTTTTCCAATGCATAAAAATCTGAAGTTCAATCCATTTTTCTACATTTTAATTCCATGGTTGAGAGATTCTTTCAGTACAAAATAAAAACTATCCAATCGGATTGGGGAGGGGAATATAGAAGCCTAAGTCCTATACTTAAATCTCTTGGCATCCATTTCAGGCACTCTTGTCCACACACTCACCCTCAAAATGGTCTAGCCGAAAGAAAACACCAATATATTCTTGAAACTGGGTTGGCTCTTCTTGCACAGGCTGAGTTTCCCACTAAGTTTTGGTGGGATGCTTTCTCTACGAATTTTTTTTATCATCAACTCTCTTCCTACTCCCATTCTTCAACACTCTTCACCATATCAGAAGTTACTTGGAAAGCCCCCTCCTTATTCCTTCTTGAGAACTTTTGGTTGTGCATGTTTCCCTTACACAAGACCATACACTTCTTCCAAACTCCAGTATAGATCTCAGAAATGTATCTTTCTAGGCTATAGCCCACAACACAAAGGCTATAAATGTCTTTCTCCCTCAGGCCGAGTATTCATTGCAATTACTGTTGCATTCAACGAATTTGAATTTCCATACAAAACCTTGTTTGCCTCCAGTCCAACATCACCCACAACTCTGTCTCATTCTGCCCTCCATGTACTCTTATTTCCGTCTCTCATTCCTCCTTTACACTCAGCTTCATCCTCTACTTCAAGCTCTACTCATCTTCCCCTCTCCTCCCTCTCCCCATCTCTCCAATCTCGGCTATTGATCGGCCTAAGTCTCGCTTCTCCCATTCCCTGTGCCCCTACAACCCCAAATAATCACACCATGACCACACGCTCCAAAAATGGCATCTACAAACCAAAAGTGTATAATGCCATCTCTGCTCCATCCATTTCTGAACCCTCCAACGCCAATGAAGCACTATTTTACCTCATTGGAAACTTGCAATCGATGAAGAATATAATGCCCTTATGAGAAATCATACTTGGGAGTTGGTCCCTTTGACTGAGCACATTCCTCCCATCACTAACAAGTGGATCTTTAAGGTAAAACATAGAGCTGATGGGTCCGTGGAATGATTAAAAGCTCGTTTGGTTTCTAGGGTTTTGAGCAATATATCGGGGTAGATTATTTTGATACGTTCAGTCCGGTGGTGAAACCTCTTACTATCCGCCTTATTTTCAGTCTTGTTGTCACTAGAGGTTGGCATATACATAAGGTTGATGTGAATAATGCGTTTTTGAATGGTGATCTTAAAGAACCTGTCTATATGGTGTAACCCCAGGGGTATATTGATGTTCATAAACCTACACATGTGTGTCGATTGGTTAAGGCTCTATATGGTCTAAAACAGGCTCCTAAAGCATGGTATGATAAACTGAAGGCCTTTCTAGTATCTCTTGGATTCAAAAACTCTGTTTCAGATTCATCCTTATTCATGTTACAAGTGCACGGGAAGTTGATATTGGTTCTAGTTTATGTCGATGATATCCTCATCACGGGAGATTGCAAGGTTTTCATTTCTGATCTCATTTCCAAACTGCATCACACATTTTCTCTTAAAGACTTAGGTGTCGTGAGTTATTTTCTTGGGATTGGAACACGTCGGACTCTGGATGGGATTTACTTACTTCAATCCAAATATATTAAAGATCTAGTCCAGAAAACATGCCTGAGCTCTAGCAAGCCTGTACCAACTCCTATCTGCAGCAATACAAAATTGTCTATTTCTGATAGCCCTCCTCTCGATGAACCTACACTTTATATCGAAGCACAGTCGGAGCCCTGCAATATCTAACCATGACTCGACCTGATATCTCTTTCGTGGTGAATAAACTGAGTTAATTTTTGCACGCCCCCACAGTGAATAATTGGAAGATCTGTAAACGTGTACTGACGTATCTAAAAGGAAGTCTCAATATGGGTATTCTGTTTCAGCTTATTTCACGGTTCACACTAGAATGCTATGCGGATGTCGATTGGGCAAGTTGTGTTGATGATCGTCATTCTACCAGTGGTTATTGTGTTTTCCTCGGTCCTAACCTCATTTCTTGGAGTTCTAAGAAGCAACACGTCGTTGCTCGCAGCAGTACTGAGAGTGAATACCGAACATTGGCTCTTGCTTCAGCAGAGGTTACTTGGATCACTGCACTCTTTAATGAACGTGGTATTCATCTTTCCCAACCATCTATCTTGTGGACAGACAACATAGGTGCTCTTACATTGGCCTCTAATCCCATTTTTTATGCTCGCACCAAACATATCGAAATCAACGTCCATTTCATTCGAGAAAAAGTCAGAAATAAGGAGATCGATGTCCGTCATGTGCCATCAGAGGAGCAGGTGGCTAATACTCTAACCAAACCTCTTTCGACCTCCATGTTTCAGTTGTTATGTCAACGGTTGTGCTTGGTGTCTTTCCCGTGGTTTGGTTTCCATGGGCGCGTGTTGAATAATACAACTACAACAGCAAGTTAGCTTAGAATTGTTAGCATCTTAATCTGTTAGGAATTCTGTTAGGAATTCTGTTACAGTTGGTTAGCAAATAACTGTCACATTTACTGTTACATTCCTTCTATAAATAAGTGGTTGCAGATGTAAAATACTCAAGTTTGAAAATGAATACAATTCACTATATTCTCTCATATTATCATTATTAGCACCTCTTTACATATTTTGTACAGTTTTCATACAAAATTATAAGATCGATGTGCATCAGTGCATGTCTACAAATTGTAATTAAATGTTTTCAACTTATATACATGGTCATTAAAAAGTATAAAGCAAAAAAATTCAGTAAAGACTATACCACATATATCAATATATTTATAAAGACTATACACTATGACAATTTATAATATATATATTTACGCGCGGCAAAAAAATTCAGTAAAGACTATACCTCGGCATGGTTTCAGCCTAAAAAACCGTTTCGCTGAAATCAGGGAATGAGATCTTACCATCAATAACCGTTTCCCTGAAATCAGGGAATGAGATCTTACCATTAATAATATATACGACATTGGCAAATCAAGCACACATAATCGGATGCTGAAATATACATATTCTATACACTATGACAATTTATAGGTGTTGTACATAATTCTATGCCTAAACCCACAATATTTGCAACCTATTTATACATTATATGTGTTTACACTATACATCGTTTCTATGTGACAATAGCAGAACCAATATATGCACAAGTGTTTAAATAACATATTCTTATGTGTAAATGAACAAATATATATAACCACTTATACAATTTATTGACTATTTGTACAAAACACATCTAATATACATTGTATGGATTTTATACATGATCCTATGCGTAAATATACGGAATTTAATAACTACTTAACCAAAATATATAGCCTACTTGACTATACATAATTTTATTCGTAAGCACATAAAACGTTGTAACTACATATACAATATTAAAGTTAAATGACAACATATGGACCAAGTGTACATAAAAAATGCAAAGTTATATATATTAAAAAGAAAACAACCCATGTTGTGATCCATTCATATCCATAATTCAACGAAACATCTAAGTCATATACATAACAAAAAAAACATAGAACACTAACTGTACAAAAAGATGAGCAGAAATATACATTGTACATTGTCTATTAAAATAGCACTACAATATTTTCTTCCCAGTCCAAAATTTTCTGGCTTCTTCCAAACACCTGTCCTTTTGCTCATTGTTGTGGTGGAGGATTATTGCAGCCGCATACTTCGCGGCGCAACAACATAGGCAGGTTGAGAAGAATTGTTCTTCTCCAAACCACATTCCCATCCTTTGGTGTCACCGCCCATGTAGCTCTCCATATGCCTCATAGCATATATACCACAATCAACTTTGTTTGTGGTGTCTCTCCAAGGCATGCACAATCTAGATGGAGTGCATTTACGGACAACACTCGCCATTTGCGGACATTCTTTTTCCCATTGCTATTTGTCATTTAGTTGATCAAACAAACCTACAAAAAAATATAGCACCAATTATTATACAAAAAATACAACTAACAATACATTTTAACAAAACTAAATATACATTATTCTATAGCTAAATATACATAATTCCTCGCACAAAGTAACAAAAAACAGTATTCTATAACTAAATACACATTATTACATAACTAAAAACACATAATTCTATAGCTAAAAACACATAATTCCAAAACATATATAGATGCTCGCACAAAATAACAAAATACAGTGTTCTATAACTAAATACACATTATTACATAACTAAACACACATTATTCTATAGCTAAATACACATAATTCCAAAACATATATACATGCTCGCACAAAGTAACAAAATACAGTGTTCTATAACTAAATACACATTATTACAAAACTAAACACACATTATTATACACCTAAAATGCATTACCGTTCAATTGAGCATATATTATTCAAAACATACAAGAACATTAACACAAAGTCTAAAATATACAAAAATGCAAAACTAAATAAACATAATTACGTAATTATGTATACATTATTACACAGCTAATAACTCACTGTCAACTAAGTGCGAAATCGACCAAGATAAATCACAAGAACATGAGAACAAACAAAAATCACAACCAAAAACCATTCATCAACCCCATTGGCAAGAACGAATGCAATAAATGTTTATTCCCTAAAATTGAACAGAATAAGAACAATAAAATCGATGATAAAAACACAAATTGGAACCCTAACATCAAGAAACACAAATTGGAACCCTAACAAAAGTCAACCAGAAAACTTACACTCAATTTGAACCCTAGATGCTTGTGTTGAACCATATCCACGAGTAGTCCCCAAAAATCAGAGATGTTTGAGCACTTTAATATGCCGGTGATCGATAGAGGAAGCAGAGAGATAGAGGAAGCAATTTTTCAGTTGTTTCGATTTTTTACAGATGGAGAACGAGGGAGATGGAGAAGGAGCATAGAAGAAGTTTCGCGTATTTTGAAAAGAGAAAGAGAGAAAATCGTGGATAAAGATAATCAGAATTCAGTTACCAAATTCGAAAATTAGGGATTTAGAATTATATCCTTAAACTTAAATGACAGATTACTTTCATACCCTTGCTTGCCACCACCCATGCCTAAAATAGAGAGTAAAATCTGGACTATTGATTATTAAATCAAATGGTCTAGATGTGGTTTCATGTTCTTACCTAAAGGGCTTGGTCTCATTTGATCGTATCCCTATATATATATATAACTCGCCAAATCTTACATTTACAGGTTTAATTCGGTAAAAACCAAGAAAAATCAGGAACCTATCCACAAATAAAATAATTACTCATCCAATCAAGAATCACTACCCATAATTTCCAATTCTTTATAATTTAATTTCTTGTATCTGTTTGGTTTTATTTTTCTATTTGTCTCCCCTTTTCCCTTATTTGAAAGATGGAGTTTATTTGAAGTTTTTCATCTGCCTTCGTGATTTCATATCTTGATTGTTTTGTTTTGATTAATAAAAATGCAATTTTCTTGTTGTCAAAAAAATGGGACTTAAACAAATCTAAATGAAATGGATAGGTTAACCACTGGAGTTAGTCTAGTGACCACGAGTATTACTTGCAATAACGAGGCCCGAAGTCGAGTACCTGTAATAAACTTAAAGAAAAAAAAAATTGAAATGGATAGGTTGAGTGGTTAAGGTGCTAGCCAAGACCACGTTCCCATATCACATGCAGCTAAACACTAGAAATTAAAATTGGCAAACCAAATGGATAGACATATGCAAATTGGCATACGAAGTCAGTCACTATTATTCTATTCCTTTGGCTCTTGCATTTCTCCTTTAGCATGCTATTGGAATCTGTAAAAGTCCCCACGTACTTTTCAGCCTCGAATTGCACTCTATTTCCATGTATGCTCAGTGGTAAGAAGAAATTAAATTTACTAGAAAAATATTGGGATCTCTTCGTGCGTTAATATCAACAATCAGTATGTTCCAAAACGGTGTAAGGGATTTAGTAGCAATTGGGGTTTGAAAAAATTGGCCCATGCAATCAGGGGCGTAGCCAAGGGGTCTCCCCGACCCTTCGCCCACCCCAAATTTTATTTTGTCCTATTTTCTATGAAATATATATATATATATATATATATTTAAGGAGAAAAAATAGTTAAACTAGAGGGAAAAAAATTGTGCTAGGGGTAACCATGCGGGTTGGCTACGCCCCTGCATGCAATAATGATATATGTGGTGTTTTTTGTTTTTTCCATTTATTTGGTGAATAAATTTGGACTAGTTTCGGTTTAATATCATTTATTTGATAAATTGCAATGATATTTGACATTTGTACAGAATCTGATTAGGGGTATACTTGTGCATATTATTATATATCATCGATGATTATATCAATTAACAATCAAAACTTCAACAACTTATAATACATAACTAATTACAATACTTAATAATTAAATTGGTTTGGGTGATGAAATCGACGAGAGTTTATGGTTATATTTAAATATGCGTAGTCTATTTTATTGGATCAATAAGATCTACTTCAACTAATCATAGACAACTAAAACACCCAAAACATTAACATATGAGGTTTTGAATTTGAACTTTGACCAAATCAAAGTATTGATATTCATTGAAGCAACTATCAAGAAATGTTATTTTTGGTTAAGTTGTTTTTTATTTCGTGATTCCGTTTTATTTGGTTTTCTTTCTATTTTATTTTGAATCTTCTACATTTCCTACATATTGTACTTCTTATGTTTTTTTCTCAAAAGAAGTGAATAAATTAATATATATATATATATATATATATATATATATATATATATATATATATAAAAGAGAGTAATCGGTGGACTATAGAAGGTGTCTGATGTTCATGAGCGAATCAATAGACAATAGTAGAAGGTTGATCTTGCTTCCTAATTATCGGTGCTTCCTAATTATCGGTCTTTTTCAACGGTTCCACTACATCTCTTATTTGTATAATTTCATATTAATTATTTTATCTTTCTTCATTATAGGCGGTAATAGAAGCTTTTTTAATAATGTACTAATATATACGAATGTTTCACTAAAATAAAATTTGCTTTTATGCAAATGCCTATGTAATTTGTTCAATTAAGTATATATATACACACAAAATTTAAAGAGCAAAAGGGTGCCGCGCCATTCCTCCTACTAGTCTCCAGGCGCCGCGGCCGGTCCCACAACTTAAACAAAAAAATTTAAAATTGATATAGATTATATATAATTAAAATTTAAAATTTTACCTTTTTAGCAAAAATTTAAAAATATATTTTATTTACCTTTAAAAAAAAAAAGTGGTCTCCTAATCATACTCCATCCTAAAAGTAACATAATATTCAGCTTGGTGAGCTACATAGTTTATAAGGAGAAAGGAACAAGAGTATAACCCCAATTGAGCCCCAACATATTACATACATGATACATGCCATGTTACCTAGCATAAAGCCAAACATAACTAGCCGTCCTAATTAAGTTTCAATTCACATGCATGGTTTTACCTTTCCATTCTAATGTAATTTGGGCCCAAAACCACTATGCTACTTCTCATCATTTAAGGAATTCTCACTGCTTGACTAGACTTGACATAGTACCACACACAGTTGCACACACAGTCGATCATGATTATAAGTTGATACATTAACGTCACGTTCGGTTTTTAGTATTTTGAGATTTAAAAATAAAATTGACAAATATGCAAGGAATGAAAAATGCATTTGGATGAGTTATTAAAAAATAATAACGTGATGTATACTTATGGAAAATGGGCTTGGGTCAACATTTTCAACATGTATGTCTTTTCAATTTCATGTAATTAAGGCGTTGTTGGTTAATATTGTTATTATATTAAAATAATAATCAATAAAACATGTTTTATATTAGAAAAATGATTGAAAGATATAAATATATATTATTTATTTTCGCAAGAATTAGGATATGTATAAACGTGTATACTTGAAAGGACGTAACGAGAGGAGTTTAGAAAAATAAAATTCATTCTAGGGGTGGCAATTTTTGACACGACACGAAAACGATACGAAAATAGCGGGTTAGTTTTTAGCCTTATCATGTCTGTGTCCTTACCGTGTCAACACGATAAGGACACGAAAATTTCGTGTCGTGTTCGTGTTTTTACGTGTTTACACGATAAGGACACGAACACAATAGTGACACGATAATGACACGACACGAACACGATAAGAACACGATAATGACATGTTTACCTGTTAGTAACACGATAATGACACGACACGAGCACGATAATAACATGTTTACCTGTTAGTGACACGATAGTGGCACTATAACCTATATTTTGTATGTTTATATCGTGTATTATCGTGTAATACCGTGTAATATCGTGTAATTTGTTATCGTGTATTAACATATAAATCATTTTTTTTTGTTTTTGACTTATCGTGTCACTATCGTGTCGTGTTGTGTCGACACGAAAATTTTCGTGTTCGTGTTCGTGTTGGAACAGATCCTTATCTTGTCATGTTCGTGTGTGTCCTTATCGTGTCGTGTCGTTATCGTGTCGACACGAAACACGACACGATAACACGATTTGCCACCCCTAATTCATTCTGAACGTATTCTGGAGAATAACAATAAATTCCCTAAAGTTAGAGTTGTCAACGGGAAGGACTGGCCTAGCCCAAACTCATTGGAATTTTGAAAAGGATTCGGGTTGGACCAAATGGGCTGGTTTTACTTGGGCCTCGAAAATACTTGGCCTATCCCAATCCATGTGAGTATTTTATTAAAATATAATATATATTCGGTTTTCTTATTTAGTTTTAGTCCTTTTATGGTTATGATTTTAGTCATTTTAGGGTTAGATTTTCTAGTCGCCTACATATGTCTCTCTTTCTTTGTTTTGTAATTCACTTTTGGTTTTGCATAATAAGAATACAAATCTTTATTTTCTATCTCCATATTTTATGGATTCTGTAATTTCAACATGGTATCAAGAGCCAATTTTTTTTTAATCATTAGTCACATCTTTTGCATAATGGATTACGAGAAATTAATGAAGGAGCATGAGTTACATGAGCTCATCTGGTGACACTGGGCTTGCATGCAAGTCCAGATTTTGCAATCAGAGGGTATCCAAAAATAATTGTACCAGCAGACTATGAGACTGATGGGATGTTATATAGTATTTGTTTTGGAGGATTAAAGGGCAGTGAGCCAAAGATGATTGAAATTTCATACGCCGTTGAAAAAAGCTACAAAGTGTTAGATAAATGTTTTTATCAAGATTTTGATGATTTTGTTTTAATAAGATTTTATACCAAAACAATGTTTTTATATGTTGTCCAAATACTCCTAAATGATTTAAAATGTTTTTACTAATTTTTGGAGTATTTCTTAGAGTTTTTAATTTGATAAGAATTGGACAACACTTTTGATGGTTTTGTTTAAATTGGTTTTTACACCAAAACTATGTTTATAAATGTTGTCTAAATACTCCCAAATGATTTAAAATGTTTTTACTAATTTTTTGGAGTATTTCTTGAAGTTTATTTTTGAAAAAAAATCGGACAACATTTCAAAGGGGAGGTCGACTTGGTCGCTCAAAGTGGTCGACCTGCAGACCAAGATAAGAAACTCAAAGAACTTACAGTCTTGAAAAAGAGAGAGGGGACCGGTCAAGGTGAGGTCGGCCGCACCTTAGAGGCACCTGGCCGCACCCCACCTCGACCGGTCGCACCCCGCAACCCCTACCGGATCGCACTATTTTTTTAAAACGGTCGAAATCTTCAACAGGGCAACCTGGTCGCCCAATGTTATTTTTGACATGACAAAATTCCAACCGTTGCAATCTATGACAAAGAAGATTTGCTTTTCAATTTTGTACAATATTTCTACATCTTGTGATCTTCTTTTGTAGACAAAAGTGAAGATAGAGGAGCCTATGTTGGGAGCCTATGTTGGTGAAGCTTCCTATAAATAGAGGATGAATTGAAGACACAAGATACCACACATACAAGCAAAATACACAACAAGAAATCGCAAATTGTTCAAGCTTTCATTTTTACATTCTGTGGTAATAGCCAAGTACTTTCACTTGCACATCTTTGAGGTCTAGGCTTTTGATTCTTGATTACACTTGCACTCAATCTTTGTATTGGTTTCATAGAGTTGTAATCTTGAATTTTGTCCATCATTCAACACAAGACATCCTTGTGAGTATTCTTGTGGTAAGAATACACTTGGGTGATTTAGGTGATAGGTGTTTGAAGAGTGTGGTACTCCTCAAAGGTGGTGAAGGAAGATTGTGGTAATCTCCTTGAAGGTGTAGTAAGAGGATTGTGGTAATCCTCAAGGTGTTGTATTAATTTTTGGTAAATTAATAAAATCTTTTTTTCTTTTTGAAATCCATCCCGGAGATACTGGGGTGGTAGAGGATTAGGCCCTAGGTGGGTTGAACCTCTTTAAATCAATGAGTGTTGTTTAATTTCCGCATTTATATTCTTGTCATTTACTTGTTGATTCGAAAAAGAGGGTGATTTGCGAAAAATCGGCATAATCTATTCACCCCCCTCTAGATTATCGTAGCCACTTGGACTAACAAGTGGTATCAGAGGATTCAGAGCCAAACTCTTTGGCTAAGCTCGTTCCGAGTAAAGAGGAAAGATCCATGGCTACGAATGAAGCTTATCTCACCACCGGCGCCTCCACCAACAAGCCACCACTATTCGATGCCAACAACTACGCATTTTGGAAAGACCGCATGGAGTGCTTTCTACAAGGATGCGGATTTGATATTTGGAATGTGGTCATTGAAGGAGTTGCTCAACCAACAACAAAATTGGAGAACGGTACCACTACTCCCAAGCCATTCAAGGAGTACGATGAAAATGACAAGAAGGCTTTCTCTCTAAATGGTAAGGCCTTAAATATTTTACATTGCTCTCTTACCGCCACCGAATATAATTGCATAAGAGGCATACGGTCGGCACATGAAGTTTGGGAAAAATTAGAAACCATTTATGAGGGCACAAAGAAAGTAAAGCAAGCAAGAAAAACAATGCTTGTGAAAGACTTAGAAAATTTCAATATGCATGATGGTGAAAGCATATCAAAAATGGTGGAAAGGCTTGACAACATTGTCAATCCTCTTGTGGCTCTTGGAAAGGCCATCTCCGAAGAAGACAAGGTGACCAAGGTATTAAACGCCTTCCTAGGCTCATGGTCCGAAAAAGGTGACGGCAATCACGGAAGCTCAAAATCTTGAGACACTCAAGTTTGATGAGCTCATTGGGAATCTCCTCATTTATGAAGTATATCTCAAGTAGAGGAAAAATTCTCAACCATCCACCTCTAAATCGGGTACGCAAAATATTATTAAAGGCTTAGCATCTTCTTCTAATAATGTTTATTATGCTAATGATGAGGATGATGAAGAAACGGCGGCTCTTGTTAGAAAATTTGCAAAATTTGTAAACAAAAATAAAGCAAGAAAGCCAAGAGGCAATTCTTGCTTCAAATGCGGAAAATTCGGGCACTACATAGCCGATTGCCTAAAATTAGCGGAAGAGGAACAAAAGAAGAAAAAGCCTTTTCCGAAAAAGAAGGCGTTAAATGCGGACGTCAAAACTTGGGATGAATTACTTGAAACAACCGACGAGGAAGGAGAATCCGAACATGGTCTTATGACCATAGACGATGAAAATACCGAGGTACGCTCTAATGCTTCATCTTCTTCCCTAGTTGATGAATTACAATGTGATTTTGATGAATTGCAAAATGAGTTTCAAAATTTGATTGTTAAATACAAGAATTTGAAAAAGGAGCATAAAAAGCTTAAACTAGAAAAGGATAAATTATTTACTTCTTATGACTCTCTTGATAAAGCTCATGCTATTACTCTTACTATGGTCCGTACTCTTGAAACCGAAAAACAAACGCTCACAAATGATATTGAAAATTTGAAAAAGGATGTGCATCGATTCAATTTAAGTACGGATAAAGTCACAAAAATTTTAGATGCACAAAGAGGTGAGCATTCTAAATTAGGACTTGGTTATAAACCTTTTCAAAATGCTTTTAAGAAAAAGACCAAAGTCCAACCTTTCAGACGCGTCTTAGTAGTCCTCGTATTATTACTTGTTTTTATTGTGGTAAGAATGGACACTATGCTAGCAATTGTAAATTGAAGAATAATTTTTTAGCTATTATTGGAGACCTAAAGGTCTCAAGGCTAACCCCCATGGACCCCAAAATTATAGGGTACCTAAAAATAATTCCTTTGTAGGTTATAGGGACTATAACAACAATGGAAGATTCAAAATGGCTCGTGGACAGCGGATGTTCACGCCATATGACCGGAAAGAGAGAACTTTTTACCAACATCAAGCTCCAAGAAGAGGGTATGATCATGTTCGGCAATGGCAAAGGAAGAATTCTTGGAAATGGAGAAATTGGTAACTCTTCTTTCTCTCTTAGTAATGTTCTTTTAGTAGAAGGGCTTAAGTTCAATTTGATAAGTGTTAGCCAACTTTGTGACTCAAATTATAATGTTGTTTTTAAAAATGCCTTATTTCCAAAAATGATAAAATTATTTGTGAAGCAATTAGAAAATGCAATCTTTACAAAATTTGTACAAGTGATTTGGTTAGTCAAAATGTTTCTTGTCTTGTCGCCAATAATGATTTAACTAGCTTATGGCATAGGCGACTTGGACATGTTGGATACAAAAATTTGCAAATTATTTACAAAAACCAACATGTAAAAGGACTACCCAAATTGAATTTTGAAAATCTTGGCTTATGTGACACTTGTCAAAAGAACAAATTAGTTAAGAGTAGTTTTAAGCCCAAAAATGAAATTTCCACTACCAAACCCCTACAAATGCTTCATCTTGATTTGTATGGGGATATTGGTACGACAAGTCTAAGTGGAAAACATTACACTTTTGTTATAGTTGATGATTTTTCTAGATATACTTGGGCTCTATTTCTTACAAATAAAAGCGATGCCGTTAATGAGTTTGTTAAGTTGTGTAGACTTATTGAAAATGAAAAGGAAGATACTATTAAGTCCATTCGAAGTGATCGAGGTGGAGAATTTGACGGCGAATTTAGAGTCTTTTGTGAAACCAAGGGATATAGTCATAATTTTTCGGCTCCAAGGACACCTCAACAAAATGGAGTAGCCGAAAGGAAGAATCGGACACTTCAAGAAATGAGTCGGTCCATGATCAATGAATTTTCACTTCCAAAATATTTTTGGGCGAAGCTGTAAGCACTGGCTTGCTATGTCATTAATCGAGTTTATATTCGTCCTAAAATGAATAAAACTCCATATGAGCTTTGGAAAGGAAGAACTCCAAATATTAGTTATTTCAAAATATTTGGATGTAAATGTTTTATTTTGAATACTAAGGATCAATTAGACAAACTTAATCCTAAGGCCGATGAAGGAATATTTATGGGGTATTCAATCAAGAGCAAAGCATATCGGGTTTATAATAAGACTAGTGGGGTTGTTGAAGAATCTATCCATGTCAAATTCAATGAAGCTTCGGGTGTTGAAAGGATACCCAATGATGAAAGTGATGAAGAGGATATCGTTGAAACCATTGTTCAAGATGAAACTCAAAATGATCAACCTTCAAGCTCAAGTGTTCCTCAAGAAGATAAAGGTGATACTTGAATCTTCCCGTAGCATTGAAATTTAAGGAGATCACCCAAAAGATCTTATTATTGGTGATCCCCTTGATAAAGTAATGACTCGAGGAAAATTTGCCGAGAAAGCTCTTATATCTCAAAAAGAGCCTAAAAATGCTAAGGAAGCCATTGAAGATGAGGATTGGTTTTTAGAAATGCAAGAGGAGTTGAATCAATTTGAAAGGAATGATGTATGGGAATTAGTACCTTGTCCTCCATCTCAAACCATTATTGGTACAAAAATGGGTATTTTGAACAAGCTCGATGACCAAGGCAATATTGTTCAAACAAAGCAAGGTTAGTAGCTCAAGGTTATTGTCAAGAAGAAGGTATTGATTATGATGAAACATTTGCACCGTGAAAGACGTTTAGAAGCTATTCGTATTTTACTTGCCTATTCTTGTTTTAAAAATTTCAAGCTTTACCAAATGGATGTAAAATCCGCATTTTTAAATGGTATTATTCAAGAAGAAGTCTATGTAAAACAACCTCCGGGGTTTGAAAATTTTTCTAGGCCTAATGATGTTTATAGACTTAAAAGGCCTTGTATGGTTTGAAACAAGCACCCGTGCATGGTATGATAGACTTAGCTCTTTTCTTTTGCAAAATGGTTTTACAAGAGGTAAAGTTGACATTACTCTATTTGTTTTTGAAAAAGGGCAATATTGCTTATTAGTGCAAATTTATGTTGATGATATTATTTTTGGTGCTACTAATGAATCCTTGTGCAAGAAATTTTCTAAGTTAATGCAAGGTGAATTTGAAATGAGCATGATGGGGGAGCTCAACTTCTTCCTTGGACTTCAAATTAAGCAATGCCAAGAAGGAATTTATATTTCTCAATCAAAATATACAAAGGAGCTTTTGAAGAAATTTGGCATTGAAGAAGGAAGAACGCTCTCTACCCAATGGCAACAAATGTCAAGATTGACAAAGATGAAAAAGGCAAGTCGGTTGATGAATCCAAATATAGAGGTATGATTGGTAGTTTACTTTATTTAACCGCAAGTAGACCGGACATTCTTCATGTCGTATGCCTATGTGCTCGTTTTCAAAGCAATCCCAAAGAATCTCATATGAGTGCCGTTAAAAGGATTTTTCGATATTTGAAAGGCACTATTCAATATGGTTTATTCTATCCAAAGAATGAAATTTTTTTTCTTAAAGGTTATAGTGATTCGGACTATGCGGGAAATATTGATGATCGGAAAAGTACTTAGGATCATGTCAATTTTTAAGCGCGATTGCGTAGTATCTTGGTTTTCAAAGAAACAAAATTGTGTTTCACTTTCAACACCGGCCGAATATATTTCGCGGCATTTTGTTGTACACAACTTCTTTGGATGAAACAAACTTTAGCGGATTATAAATGTTCTTTTGAAAATGTTCCTATCTTTTGTGATAACATATCCGCTATAAATATTGCGCAAAATCCGGTTCATCATAACCGTCTTAAACATATTGAGATTCGACATCATTTTCTAAGGGATTGTGTCTCAAAACGAAAAATTGTGATATCTTTTGTACCATCTCAAGATCAATTAGCGGACATTTTTACAAAACCGCTATCTTTCGAGACTTTTGCATCGATACGAGCTCGGTTAGGCATAATGCATATTGAATGAGGCTTACGTTTGCATTTTGCACGTTTTTAAAACTTAGGGCGAAAAATTGGATTTTTGGTTGAAAATTCGGATTTTGGAAAACCGACAGGTGATGAAATTTGAAAGGGTTGAGGGCAACCGGTCACCTCAACCTCGACCGAGTCGCCCTAAGCATAAAATTGGATTAAAATGGTTCGTCTTGATTTGCAACATTAACATATTTTGGCCATTTTTCGTCCCCTTTGCCAAATTTTCATATATTTCATTCAAAAATGGTTTTCATGCATTTTTTTCACAACATGGATATTATATATCATGATTATCATCATTATGACTCATCTTTTCCGATCAAATGGTAAGAATTCTACTCCATTTGCTCAATTGGGTTGAACCCTTGATTTTTTTGACTTGTTTGCAAAATTCTTGATTCTAGTTTCATATGAATGTGATGAGCTTAATATTTATGATGTATTGAATGTTGTTTGCACTGAATTGGTGATGAAAATTTTTGGCTTAAATGAATTTCAAAGGCGTTATATACTTCTAGTTTTATTCGACGCACGCCAAGTGTTCGATAAAATGTTTCAATGAAAAATTCATCACCTACGTGATTCTCTCGATTTGAAAAGTCATATAAGTTTATAGAGATCACGTTTTATCAATCAAATGAGCTTTTGCAAGTCAATTGATCAACTTTTCCCTTTTATTTGGAATTTAAGCTTAAATTTTCAATAAGCTCGATAAATCGATAAATTTGCGCACTTTGATATGAATATATGATGTTTTTATCGTGCTAATATTCTTTTTGATGATTCCAAAGGGGGAGAAACAGGAAAAATGCTCATACGCTCAAAGAAGCAAAAATTAGTTTGCAAAAAAAGCTATAAGCTAGGGCTCTTGAAAGCCATAAGTTGTGAACAATGCTTAGTCCATTTGATGTATTGTGGACTTTTTATGCTTGACTAATGAAGTTTTGTGACAGGGGGAGCTTATAAGCTCATGGAATTCAAGCTTTAGTTGTGAAAGCTAAGCTTTTAGCTTTTAGTTGTTGCTTGTATACTTGTTCTTTATATGCATGTTGATAGGGGGAGCTTATGCAAAAATGATTTTGAAAAATCTTTGCTTCTATCCTTGTGTGCTTGTACTTATGATGTATCTTGTTTGCAATTGATTGTTGTTTTAAGACCGAAAAATTTGTTTTGTTTTAAAATCAACCTTCTAAAATTGTTTTGGTTTGTAATCATCAAAAAGGGGAAGTTTGTTAGATAAATGTTTTTATCAAGATTTTGATGATTTTGTTTTAATAAGATTTTATACCAAAACAATGTTTTTATATGTTGTCCAAATACTCCTAAATGATTTAAAATGTTTTTACTAATTTTTGGAGTATTTCTTAGAGTTTTTAATTTGATAAAAATTGGACAACACTTTTGATGGTTTTGTTTAAATTGGTGTTTACACCAAAACTATGTTTATAAATGTTGTCTAAATACTCCCAAATGATTTAAAATGTTTTTACTAATTTTTTGGAGTATTTCTTGAAGTTTATTTTTGAAAAAATCGGACAACATTTCAAAGGGGAGGTCGACCGGTCGCTCAAAGTGGTCGACCGGCAGACCAAGATAAGAAACTCGAAACAGAACTTACAGGTCTTGAAAAAAGAGGGAGGGGGACCGGTCAAGGGTGAGGTCGACCGGTCGCGCACCTAGGGCGACCTGGCCGCACCCCACCTCGACCGGTCGCACCCCCGCAACCTCTACCGGATCGCACTATTTTTTAAAAACGCCGAAATCTTCAACGGGGCAACCGGCCGCTCTATATTATTTTTTGACAAAGAAAATTCCAACCGTTGCAACTGTGATGACAAGATTTGCTTTTCAATTTTGTACAATATTTCTACATCTTGTGATCTTCTTTTTGTAGACAAAAGTGAAGATAGAGGAGCCTATGTTGGGAGCCTATGTTGGTGAAGCTTCCCTATAAATAGAGGATGAATTGAAGACACAAGATACCACACATACAAGCAAAATACACAACAAGAAATCTGCAAATTGTTCAAGCTTTCATTTTTACATTCTTGTTGTAATAGCCTAAGTACTTTCACTTGCACATCTTTGAGGTCTAGGCTTTTTGATTCTTGATTACACTTGCACTCAATCTTTGTATTGGTTTCATAGAGTTGTAATCTTGAATTTTGTCCATCATTCAACACAAGACATCCTTGTGAGTATTCTTGTGGTAAGAATACACTTGGGTGATTTAGGTGATAGGTGTTTGAAGAGTGTGGTACTTCTCAAAGGTGGTGAAGGAAGATTGTGGTAATCTCCTTGAAGGTGTAGTAAGAGGATTGTGGTAATCCTCAAGGTGTTGTATTAATTTTTGGTAAATTAATAAAATCTTTTTTTCTTTTTGAAATCCATCCCGGAGATACTGGGGTGGTAGAGGATTAGGCCCTAGGTGGGTTGAACCTCTTTAAATCAACGAGTGTTGTTTAATTTCCGCATTTACATTCTTGTCATTTACTTGTTGATTCGAAAAAGAGGGTGATTTGCGAAAAATCGGCATAATCTATTCACCCCCCCTCTAGATTATCGTAGCCACTTGGACTAACACAAAGGTTCGGAGGCCACCTTCTTTAGGCAGTAGCTAGGAAGCAGTAGATTATTTATTTAATTTTATTTTTTTTCGGTAGCTTTTTGGTTCAGATTTTGGTTTGTTTTCGGTAGCTTTTTGGTTCAGATTTTGGTTCATTTCCGATAGCTTTTTTGGTTCAGATTTGGCTCGTTTCCGCTATCTTTTTTTTATTCAGATTTGTTTCATTTTTGATAGTTTTTTGGTTCAGATTTGGTTCGTTTTCGCTAGCTTTTTTAGTTCAGATTTGGTTTGTTTTTGCTATATTTTTCATTTTTGGCTCGTTTTCGCTAGTTTTTTTGTTTAGATTTGGTTGGTATAGTTGGGTGAATTTGTTCTGGTTTGTGGAGTAAAATTTGGTTTGATCGTCTTGTGGTTGGTTTTGGGTCATCTTTTCTTTTGTCGGGTTTGGTTATTGGGTAATTTAGTTTTCATTTATTTGCGGGCATAGATTTTGGGATGATAGCTAGCCATGATTTGTTGTTGAAGAGATGCCGGCTAAAACTGGGTTTTGTTTTATTACCTTTATTTTGTTATTTTCTGCATCATCGTGTTAAGAATGCGTCTCCTTACTTCCAAAATTTGTTGATGTATTGATTAAGAGGTGGTGGCAAAGCTTGAAGATTTGCAGTTTGTGATGTCATTGCCCTTTGTTTCTTCTTCAGTGCAAATTGCAGATATGTTTCCCTAGGCGCATTCCTCTTCACATACGTTTTCGTTTCTTGTTTGAAAAACTCTCAATGCTTCTTGCGGTTGCATCGTGAGTTTGAGGGGGAGTATTAAAATATAATATATATTCAGTTTCCTTATTTAGTTTTAGTCCTTTTATGGTTATGATTTTAGTCCTTTTATGGTTATGATTTTAGTCCTTTTAGGGTTAGGTTTTCTAGTCGCCTATATATGTCTCTCTTTTTTTGTTTTGTAATTCACTTTTGGTTTTGCATAATAAGAATAAAAGTCTTTATTTTCTGTCTCAATATTTTATGGATTCTAGAGCCAATTTTTTTTTAAACATTAGTCACATCTTTTGCATAATGGATTACGAGAAATTAATGAAGGAGCATGAGTTAGATGAGCTCATCTGGTGACACTGGGTTTGCATGCAAGTCCAGATTTTACAATCGGAGGGTATCCAAAAATAATTGTACCAGCAGGCTATGAGACTGATGGGATGTTATATCGGATTTGTTTTGGAGGATTAAAGGGCAGTGAGCCAAAGATGATTGGAATTTCATACGCCGTTGAAAAAGCTACTAAGGTTCGGAGGCCACCTTCTTTAGGCAGTTGCTAGAAAGCAGTAGATTATTTATTTTATTTTATTTTTTTTCGGTAGCTTTTTGGTTTAGATTATGGTTTGTTTTTGGTAGCTTTTTGGTTCAGATTTTGGTTCGTTTTCGATAGTTTTTTTGGTTCATATTTGGCTCGTTCCCGTTATCTTTTTTTTTATTCAGATTTGTTTCATTTTCGATAGTTTTTTGGTTCAGATTTGGTTCGTTTCCGCTAGCTTTTTTAGTTCAGGTTTGGTTTGTTTCTGCTATCTTTTTCATTCAGATTTGGCTCGTTTTCGCTAGTTCTTTTGTTTAGATTTGGTTGGTATAGTTGGGTGAATTTGTTCTGGTTTGTGGAGTAAAATTTGGTTTGATCGTCTTGTGGTTGGTTTTGGATCACCTTTTCTTTTGTTGGGTTTGGTTATTGGGTAATTTAGTTTTCATTTATTTGCGAGCATAGATTTTGGGATGATAGCTAACCATGATTTGTTGTCGAAGAGATGCCGGCTAAAACTGGGTTTTGTTTTATTACCTTTATTTTGTTCTTTTATGCATTATCGTGTTAAGAATGCGTCTCCTTACTTCCAAAATTTGTTGATGTATTGATTAAGAGGTGGCGGCAAAGCTTGAAGATTTGCAGTCTGTGATGTCATTGCCCTTTGTTTCTTCTTCAGTGCAAATTGCAGATATGTTTACTAAGGCACATTCATCTCCACATACGTTTTTGTTTGACAAACTCTCAATGCTTCTTGCGGTTGCATTATGAGTTTGAGGGGGAGTATTAAAATATAATATATATTCGCTTTCCTTATTTAGTTTTAGTCCTTTCATGGTTATGATTTTAGTCCTTTTAGGGTTAGGTTTTCTAGTCGCCTATATAAGTCTCTCTTTCTTTGTTTTGTAATTAACTTTTGGTTTTTCATAATAAGAATACAAGTCTTTCTTCTATGTCTAAATATTTTATGGATTCTTTAATTTCAACATATTTTGTACGCAAAAAATTTCGAGTCAGGCCAGCTTCGGCCCACGAGCCAATCGAGTCGAGCCAAATAGGTCCGAAGTTTTTAAGGTCTAGAAAATCATGTCCAATCTAGTCCAAATCTCAGGCTGGTCTGGCCAACCCAAGGACCGAGCTGCATTTTGTCAACTCTACCTAAAGTACACGACCAAACATGATTTTATTCCCACGAGCTAGATAAATATGTGTTTTAAAAGAGTAGGTCTCTTGTAGGACCGTCTCACGGATCCTTTTCCATAAGACGGATCCTACAGCCCGCCCGCCTGCCCAACCCTGTGGATTCGGTAAATAAAAAAATTAGAAAACTGCAGCTAAGACTAGCCCCCCTAACACATTGGGCCCAACGACCCAGCCCAAGTCGCACACGCCTGGGCTGGATGGCTGGATCCGCTTAATTAAAAAAAATTAGAAAATTGGAGCTGAGAATGCACCAGCTGGGAATTGAACCCGGGTCTATACCAAAGGCAATGTGCTATTCTATCGCTATAGAGCACTAGTGCTTGTTGTGCAATTTTAGTATAACTAACCATGAATATAACACCATTCTTAAATTATTACAAATTCCCAAACCCCGCCTGTATTGTTGCTTCCACATAAAAAAATGAGCACAACACAAAGTCTTCCCCTCCAAGCAATTTCTCCCACAAAAATCTGTAACTCTTAACCCACACAAATCTCCATTGTTGCTCCCGCATAAAGCTTCATTATCATCCCTTCATTTTAAAATTTTAAATTCTCTGAATAAAAAATGATACTTTATTCGAAAATAGTGATACTTTTGAGTAATAAATATGATACTTTTAAAGTGAACATTGATACTTTAATTTTTACATATTCAAAAAATAAGATTTTCTGATGGACTCATTCTAGTCTCATAGCTAATATTTTCTACATTGAAAACCGATACTTGTCTTTGGAAATAGTGATACATTTGATATTAAATATGATACTTTTATGATGGACAATGATATTTTAAAATTTTAAATTCTCTGAATAAAAAGTAATACTTTATCCGGAAATAGTGATACTTTTGAGTAAGAAATATGATACTTTCAAGTTGACCATTGATACTTTAATATATATATATATATATATATAACAAGATTTATAGTACTCATTCTAGTCTCATAAATAATGCTTTTTACAGTGAGAACTGATACTTGTGCTGGAAATAGTGATACTTTTGATGTTAAATATGATACATTTGTGATGAACAATAATATTTTACTATTTTAAATTCTCTGAATAAAAAGTGATACTTTATCCGAAAATAGTGATACTTTTGAGTGATAAATATGATACTTTTAAGGTAAATATTGAACCAAACATTGTCAAATTTAATTACTACATTTTGTAATATGAACTCAACCAGAAACTATTACAAAAGAAAAAAAAAAGATGAATACATTGAAGTAATCAAAATATCTCTGATCATCATCCTCGTCGTCAATTAATTAACAGTAGTGCAAACCCTACGAATCTCACTATTACTCCCTTTCAGACAAGTTATGTGTCCTTCTAAATGCTAGAAGAAAGAAGAGATAATAACATAAGAAAACAGAAAAAAAAGAAGAAGAAGCGGGGAAGAAGCGAGAGGAAGAAGAAGAAGAAGAAGAAGAAGAAAAGAGAGAAAAAGAAGAAGAAGAAGCAGAGAAAAAGACAAAGAAAGAAACAGAAAAGAAGAATCAATCTGGAAACCAAACCTTAGAAAAACGAAAAAGGAAAAGAAAATCTGAGAAAGAAAACTGAAAAAAAAACTAAAAAAATATGGATTTGGGCGGGCGGGTCGGGTAGGATCCGTCTTACAGGTTCTGACCCGTAGAACGGTCTTACATGAATTTTTACCGTTTTAAAAATATAAACAAAACATAACTTGTTGACTTATTTTCCTTTTCTTTCTTAATTCTCTTTTTAATTATTAGAAACATACAAGTATGGTGCTATCTAATGACGTATTATTGCCTCCTTAACATTGGGCAAAACAAAAAAATGTGTCAATTTATAACATACATATACAATGCACCTCTAATAATTAAAATTGAAACCCCGACAGATTTTTCATTTCAATCCCTAGAAAAACCATGTGATTATTAATCAACATCATGATTCTTGGTTATTAAATTATTCATTAATCAATTAATTCATGTGTATATATAAGTATTATTTCCAAATTATTACGTAGTGTATCACATACTTATGCATGAGAATAAAACCGTCCCCATATAATTAAGAAGATATTACCTTTAAGCACCCCATACACTAGTATACTACATTAAGTGATCCAATTTTCAACTTGAGATATATATTGTTCGGCTGCTCTTTTTCTTAATTTAAACACTTGGCATATGAAATCTTCAATTTGGCAGATTTTTTTTAAGAAAGACATTTTAGGTAACTTTAATGACAATTTTTGGTATGTACCTTTAATAACTTTGATAAAAATAAGACTATAATTGAGCTTTTAAAAATGCCACTATTCGTAATTTTGTCATTAAATTATTCAAAATTAAAGAATGTTGTTAAAATAATTTTTTTTAAAAAAAAGTCGAGATCTACTTACCTTTTCCTTTAGAAAAAAAAAATAACAATCAGTTTTTATGAAATTATAAACTCATGAAACAGATGAGATATTCTATTCCAAAATGTTATTTCATCTTTGATGCTGCTTTTTAGGGCAAATCACTTCAATCAACGGTGCTGATAAAATCCTTCTTCCCAAAGAAAAGTCTTCAAGTATCGAAAGTTGGAAATTCTTCAATTGGAAACTTGCCTACACACATATGCAAACGTTAGGGGGGTTCCTAGGGTTACCGGAGGAGGCCCCTCGGACGCACAAGTCAGCTTGGTGATTGAGAGAAAGAAATACAGTATACGAATACTGAAATATTAAATGCATACGAGAGTTATGAGACAGGTCGTACTTACGAATGAATAGAAGGGATATTTTTATACCTGGGAGATGACGTAGGATAAATCGGCCTATAGGCCAGTCCGTGTAGGAGACATCAGCCTATGGGCCAGTCTCGGACTCCTTTGGGTCGGATATTTTTTTAAGAGTCCATTGAGCAATTAATATATAAATCAAATTATATATTAAATAATTATATGTCATTTTTGCCCCAACAATCTTCAATCCCACCCGCACGTATGATTGTTACATGTATAAAAGTTATCATATTAATTTTGCAAGCTTAAATTGTGTGTTTTTAAAAGACAAGTAATAATCCTTAACAAACACGCAGCAATCATTTGTATGGTAGAATATGAGTTGAAACATTATTTTTGGAATATAAGATCCCCATCAACACAGAAGTCTGTCACGTGTTTTCTTAACTGTTAAATTTCACTTTACTCATAAAAATACACAATTTATGTTTGAGAATTAATATTGCAATTTTTATACACGTGACAATCATCAATGCAATGAAATAATAGATAAAATATCATTTTAGAATAGAAGACATCATCAGCTTAATTAGAAGGAAAGATCTAGGATGAACCTCATCCCTAAGGGCTCCACTGCTCTTGCTTTAGAGTTTTGTGGAGGAGGTGAATCACGATATGTGCCTTAACAAGTTAGGTCTTGAGCTGTTATAAACTGAGTCACCACACTAGAAATCATCGTTCACCCTGTTTCCAAGGGGATTCGAACATTCATGTTGCGGGTGCCAGCAAATAGCCAACATGTCACTCAGGTGAGGTCCTTTATCCTATAAGATCTAGACTTTTGGTATATAAAAGAAATATTTATATGGTTTGAAAGCCATCCCGATTATTACTGAGAGATTATGTGGTTAATTAATTTCTATTCATCAAGCACAGAAGCAACTATTAATAAATAAGAAAAGAAGTACCAAAAAGACCCCATCCCCATCTTCTTTGCCCATCTTGGATCCCTCCCCCCATTAAAGAAACACACCTCCCAAATTTTAAGCCAATCTCTCTCTCTCTCTCTCTCTCTCTCTCTCTCTCTCAAAACAAAGTAACTGTGTGTACTGTGTGTTTTCTCCATGACAGAGAGAAGAATCAATTCTCTACCATCACTCCTCTTCCAATTCCTATCCTTACTTTTCATGGCACTCCTCACTTTCTTACCAGCAGACCCTTCCTCTCATGACCTCAAAAAACATGCCCCAAACTCCAAGCGCAAGAAAAAGCAGCAGCAGCAGATAAAAACCCAGAAACAACAACAGCCCTCTTCATCATGGGATCAAATCAAGAACTTACTCACCTGCAAGCAAATCGAAGATTCGAAAATCCACGATCCTTCTAGAAACAACAACAACAACAACATTTATACCTCGTGCAGCTCCATTTGTACGTTCAGGGACGTGGTCCACGGCAACACCAGGGTTGTACACCGCGCTGATAACTCACCCGAGAGTAGTACCCTGGGGCAGGAAACTAGGCTTCTCAGCAAGAAGAGTAACCATGGTTCGTCGTCCCGGTCAATTAACTCGAGCTCGGTTAGATCAGGTGCGGGTGGTGCACCGTACACCGGACGGGGTATGCAGTTGAGGAAGCTGTCGGGGTGCTATGAGTGCCATGCCATTGTTGATCCGAGCAGGTGGTTAAATATATTTTAGGGATAATTACAAATAAAGCCCTGAAGCTCGGCCTAATTACAAAATACTCCAAATATTTTTGAAAATTACAAACCCTCTTACATTTTTCCCTCATAATCAAGAAACATTTCGAAAATCCCCCTGATATTTATATAAATATTACAATTACTCCCTTAAATTTAAAAATTAATCAAACATGAGGGTTTTTTTTTTTGTAATTTTGAAACATCTCTAGTTTTTTTGTAATTAGCTCAAAGCTTAGGTTTTCCTTTTTTTGTAATTATCCTAAATATGATGATCAAATTTTTGTCTGTTTGTGTAAATTAAAGTAGTTATTCGTGGAAAAAAAATTAATTCAGACGAAAATTTTATTTGATGATTTTTTTTTTTTATGTTGGTGATGAAACAGGTATCCATTGCCAAGAACAACCATATGTGCTTGCTCTGAATGTGGAGAGGTTTTTCCGAAAATTGAGAGTTTGGAACATCATCAAGCAGTTAGGCATGCAGGTACAAAAAATAAAATCAGGCTTTTTTAATGTATTAGATTTATAGTCCTATTTAATCCTGCATAATTTTATTATATATTTTTTTTTCATTTGCTATATCATCATATTAGTAATAATAATTGAGGTTAATTAGACTGATGAAGCATTTACTGTAGTTTTGTAAAGTTTTACTGCCATTTTTATCCACACATTAATTTAGTTCTGTATAAATTAACCAAAAGAAGATTGAATGGACATCAAAGTTTGACTATTAGAACAAGTTGCTTAATTCATCATTTTATTATGGCCTAGCTGCCCCTTAATTGTTTTTTCTTGTGATTCCAGTAGCAGTCAATGCACAGTCTGGATTCTTTGCTTTAATGTTTCATATTTAATTAGTATCTTTTATTATAAATGCATGTAATTAAAACGTAATAAGTATAAATTTTACATGAATTAAATAAGAAATCTAACATCAAATTTAAATAAAAGATCCCATTCATCATTATAAAAAAACTTGTGGTCCATTTACAAAATTTTAAAGTAAAATCTTGGATTATTTTGGGAAACATGAAATTTGAACTTGTAAGTGCAGGCAAAACGGCATTATGCTGCAATATAACTATATAAACAATCTTAAAAGATTAATCAAAAGCAGGTCCATTTTTTTGTGCACTACTTGAACTCCCAAAATTTGGTCCATTTTTGCCTTTCTTTTTCCCAGCACTGTCCCTTTTGTTATGCCACTTCATTTTCTGATGGGCCATCTGGAATTAATTTTACAGCTTTCAATCCATAAAATGGAAAAGTACCACTCAACGTTATCGTGGCGCTTTCTAATTGGTCTTGCATTATTAGCTGTTAGGATACGAGTACGTCACCGACAGACCGAAGTCTTATTTCAGCACCAACCAGTTTACCTTTTTTGTGTACTTATCAATGTTCTAAGACCATCTCCAACCCATAAAACCAAATTTGATATAAAAATAACACCAAATTTAGTATTTTAGTGTAATTTAATCAAAATCATTTCCAACCCATTATACCAAATCTCACACCAAATAAATATTTTATTCTTTCTTTTGTCATTTTATAGTAAGCAAATTTATGTATTTATACAATTATTTTATTTACTTATAGTTTATTACTATTAATGTAATTAACTAAAAACATATATTTAATTAATATTAAATTAATTAATTATATTAAAAAATAAAATATTAAAATTAATATTAGCATCTATTTAGTTTAAATTATAATTGTTTGTTAATTATTATTATTTACAGAAAATATTAATTAATTATTAGAACCATATTATATAAATTAATTAAATATAAAATGAGGATACAATTGGAATTTAAATTTGAAATAGAAGAGAATTGGAGGGCAAATGAGGATATTGTATTACACCAAATTTGGTGTAAATGAATAGTTACCCCACGTAGTGGGATTAAGGCTTAGTTTGTTGTTGGTGGTGGTGTAAATGAATAGTGTTACACCAAATTTGGTGTAATACTATTCACTACACCAAATTTGGTGTAGTGTTTAGAGTTGTGTTGGAGATGTTTTTTTGTATATTTGGTGTTATAGTGTGGTATTTGAAGTTGGGTTGGAGTTGGCCTAATATTCACCGCCTAGCCCCAATTAGTCTCTCACATAAACGCTAGGATCCCTTATCCGTTTATATTTTTCTTCCAATTAGCCCCTCATACAGACTCCAGCTAGACATTACGTCTCGGAGCCTCATCCATTTATATTTTTCTTCCAATTAGCCCCTCATCCAGACTCCAGTTAGACGTTACGTCTCAGTCTGTCGCTTGCCTAAAACCTAACGGTTTTTGAACACTGCTTATTATGATCAACATTTTGTAACCGTGTGTAATAATTAATTTATTTTGGAAACAAAAAGATAAAAACAAAAAATATTGCACGTTATCTAAGTCTAACTTTAGATTTCTTGAAATAATGACCCAAGATTAGAAGAGTTTATTTAATCATGAAATATTTTTTTCTTAATATTTTTTTTGTTTATATTGTTACAGTGTCCGAGTTGGGGCCAGAGGATTCGAGCCGCAACATAGTCGAAATAATCTTCAAATCAAGCTGGCTCAAAAAGGACAACCCAATCTGCAAGATCGAACGGATACTAAAAGTCCACAACACTCAACGCACGATCCAACGGTTCGAGGACTACAGGGACGCCGTGAAGACACGCGCCACCAGCAACGCCAAGAGGAACGCCAGGTGCGCCGCCGACGGGAACGAGCTACTCCGATTCCACTGCGCCACGCTCACGTGCTCGCTCGGCGCCCGCGGCTCGTCCAGCTTGTGCGGCTCCATACCGGCTTGCGGCGTCTGCACCATCATCCGCCATGGCTTTCAAGGCAACAGAATCAACGGAATCCGCACCACCGCCAGCAGTGGACGCGCCCACGATTCGCTCGGCGGATCGGGCACGCGCCGCGCGATGCTCGTGTGCCGCGTGATTGCGGGGCGCGTGAAGCGCACGGCGGAGGACGCGGCGGGTGATGACGACGGAGCCGCGTCGACGGCTGGCGGCTCGTATGACTCTGTAGCCGGCTACGCCGCCGGGATTTACTCGAATCTGGAGGAATTGCATGTGTTTAGTTCGAGGGCGATTTTGCCTTGTTTTGTCGTGATTTACAAAGCGCTTGATGCTTGAGTATATTAGGTAGGGATTTAATTGCAAATTTTATTATAATTTAATGGCGAAATTGCAAAATTAGTCGGGGTTGCAAAATGGTCCTGTAAAAATTATATTTTGCATAAAAGTCTTGTAATTATAGAAATTTTTTTATTTTTGTTCTGCAAAATACACGATCTGCAAAATAGTCATTTAACTATATGAAAGTATCAATTTTGGTCCTCATTCGCCAGAAATTGTTTACAACATATGATTGAAATTCGGTGAAACTTGTACCAAAATTGAGATTTCATATTGTTGCACGACTATTTTGCAAACCGTGAATTTTGCAGAACCAAAATTGATATATTTATATAGTTAGAGGACTTTTTCACAAAACTTAATTTTTACAGGATCTTCTTGCTATCTTCCTATAGCTATAGAAATTTTGCAATTTTTCATATTTTATTTTTTTTGGTTTATTGGTTTTTATTTTGGTGGCTTATAGATGTATTTTGGTGGAATCAAGCCACATTAAGTAATGGGAGAATTTTTAAAGTACCCACTATGGATAGTGGGTACTCTTTTCTACCCAATAAGATAAAAAACTTCTTTTTTACCCAAATTGACCAAATTATCCCTCCTTTAAGTTGGTATTTTTGAATTTTGAAATTTAAATCATTATTATACCATTCAAAACCGTATAAGAAACCGTATAAAAATAAAAAACAAATAAGAAACCAAACCCATCCCCATTTCGTGCCCCAACAGTCAAAACAAAAGGAAGAAAAAAAGGAACCCATTTCGTGCGACTACAAGAAGAAGAAGAAATACCAACCCCCCATTCCGTGCCCAATAAGAGAAGAACATGGACTCAATCGTGCCGTCGACGTCGACCGCCTCCACCTCCGCCGCCGCCTCCGCACCATCCTCCGCCGCTGCCGTCGCCCCTTCCGAACAGGTAAGCATATCAATCGCGATTTTGGGTTTTAAGTTTTAAACTCTATTTATGTTAGGTTCATTGATTTAGGATTTTTAGTGTTCGATTTTGGTGTTTAGGGTTTATCAATTGGGTTATTGTTGGATAAATTTGTGAATAAGTTTGATAAATTTGTGTGTTGGGTTATTGTTGGATGTTGGTGACTTGGTGTAGCAGCCGCCGTGCGGCGCGATTTGATGAAGAAGATGAAGCGGCACGATATATGACGCATATCGTGCTTGTATCGTGCCGCATATCGTGCCTAGGTATAAATGGGCACGATATCGTGCCCTAGGTATAAATGGGAACTATATCGTGCCCAACCCTAGGTATAATTGGGCACAATATCGTGCCGTAGTTTAATTTGCGCACGATATCGTGCCCTAGGTGTATTTGCACGATATTGTGCCCTAGGTGTATTTTGGACACGATATCGTGCCCTAGGTATATTTTGGCACGATATCGTGCCCTAGGTTTATTTTGTGCGCCCATGAAACATGCTGTTTTTTTCATGTATTCTGTGCCTATATCGTGCCTAGATATCCATATCGTCCCACATGCTATTTTTTTCACTACATTTCTGCAATTTTTCAACAATTCATCTTACTAAATTGAAATTTATTAATTGTTGTAGGTTGGTCCACAATGGAAGAGACCCTCATATCATCGAGAGAGGGCCCAGATCGCGGGATACGTTCGATCAAATATTATTCAGACCATCAGAGATGAGTTGCGAGAGATCAGTGATGATTTATATAGTCAGTTTAGACAGTCGGCTTTCGGATATTTTATGGATTTTGGGTATGACGGAGCCAGTTGTAATGCGGCACTGCATGCATTAGTTGCGATGGAGGTGCGTGTGCCGAACGCTCCGGAATCGGAGTGTTGGTTCCACGTCGGAGAGCAGACTGTAGTTTGCACCATAATTAATTTCATTATTATCACAACCAACATCAGCATCAATATTATCACAATTAACATCAGTATTATCACAACCCATATCAGGATAATAGCCATCTTCATTGCTTGGCCTTATACTAGGTCCCGGACAATTGATATTTGGAACATTAACTGTAGGTGCTAGTGGACGCGGATGATCAATAATTGGAACATTGTTCATATGCATAAAAGGTCTCCACTAAGCCTTACTGCATGACTATATAGATTGATTTGCGAGACAATTGTTGAAAACCAAGAAGTTGCATGTAGTTGTAATTAGGCCCAATGACTGTTGACAAATCATTCTGACTAGCCATTAGTTGCATAAAACTTCCATCAACACCTTGTTGACCTTCAACGTTCTCAACTCGATTATGCTCAGACTGACCTCCCAATACATTATGCGAACTAGTCTCACCCATCGTTTTTATTTTCAGTGTTACAAAAACAACTGGTAACTCGGTGTTCCCAAACGCAGTTTCAATGTCATCATCGTTTTTCAACTTTAACTTCCCAAGTTTGTTTCCAGAAATATCTACAATAGCATGCATTATACAATCGTATACGCCCCTATCAACATCAACAACACCATAAACCTCCTCCAATATTTCACTATAATTCATTTTGCCCGGTTTAATACGTACAACTTCTTCTTCACCACTTTTATATTCTAAATCTTCCCAATGACCACCAAATCGAACAACAAGATAGCGAGAGTTCATCTACATACAAAGAAAAAATATTAAAAAATGCAAGAACACATAAAAAAGGGCCTATTTTGTACTGGGGCACGATATATCATGCCCATTTTTCATTGAGGCACAATACAAAACAAGCACGATATATCGTGTCTAATAAAGGGCACGATATCGTGCCTAATATATGACACGATATCGTGTATTGTGTTTCATAAATGCAGAAAATTTTTCCTTTCACAAAACACTTCACATATTTTGCAAATATATTGGTCTTGAACGATTTAAACAAGGTTAACTAATTAGGAGGAGAAGAACATTACCTTGTTATTCGATTTTTTGGTGCGATTTTGGTGATGAAAGGCCACAAAAATAACTTCTTGATATTTTGTGAAGAAGAAGAAGAATAAGAGAGAGAAAAAATGAAGAGCAAAAGAGAAGGGAGTGTTCACGTATGTTATGTATTGGGAGTATTTAATTTCAAGAGAGAGAAATACATATTAAAGGCTTGCATTTAAAGCCTCAAGGGTATTGTGGTAAAAGAACACCAAAAGTGGGTAGAAAACTATGTTTTTTATCCTACATGTCAAAAAACTCTATCACCTATCCCAAGTGGGTAATTTGCCCCATTTGCTCTTAAGTAATTGAGGGTTGGCTGAACTAAAAGCTGACCTATTTCTGTCTTTTTTTGTATATACCATTTTTAATGTTTTTAGTGTGTTACTGTTTGATTCTTATCTGTTTGATGTAGTGTAACTGTGTAAGATATTATAAAATTTTGTTGGCGTGGTTCAACTGCCCAACTAGTCGAGTTGGCAGTTCATTGAGAGTAATATAAACTTATGAGCTTTTCTCTGTCCTCTCAAATTTATTATTTATTGTTTATTTTTTTCAAATTGTCTTAATAAGATTTGGATTTTGATATATATATATATATTGAAATATTTAATAGAAAATAAAATAATGACGTCGCATATTAACTTGGGACAACTATTTGTATGATAGTACAGAAATACGTAAAATCATGTGAGATTAAATAATAAAATAAGAGGGAGGGAGTATATCAAATTTTTTTTGAGGGGTGGAGGGAGTATATCAATTGATCACATGTATTGGTCTTATAAAATAAAGTAGTATGCTCTTGATGATGAAAATATTTTTATTTAATTTTATGTTTATTTTCAAGATTATGAAAATTAGGAACACTTACATTTTTTTAATTTTTAAATTTTATTGTTTTGTGAATTTTGATGCACACTAGCCCCAAAAAATGATTTGGACTAAGGAGTATAAAACTCTACTCCTATTTTATTGAAGAGCTAATTTTCAGTTTTATTCCGATGAACCTTGGGATCAGAGCTGGTTCTATATTTTGAGAGGTCGTTATGAGCAAAATAATAATAATGGGTCTTTCTATTTAGATAAAAAAAATTAAAAACAACAAAAATAATATTAAAAATGTAATTTCGTTGATTACCATATAAAATAACATATGTAGTAAAATAATATCATACTATAACTTTAATATTTCGGTCTCATTAAAATAAAATTACAAAAATGACTATAATTTATCACATAAAAATATTAATGAATTAGCCATGAAAAACCGATTTTCTTGCATTTTTATCTGCAGGTCATCCATCAATCTTTCATAATAATCTTTTTTTTTCCAGAAATTCACTTTCAATTAAAATCAAAGACAATGCAAATTAAAGTGAATTCTTTTTTTTTTAGCAAAGTTAAATCATATCCTAATTTAAATATAACATCAATTCACTTTAACTTGTTTTTTGTTTTGCAATAAGGAAAAAAAAAGTTAGATATAGGAAAAGGGTTAAAAATAAATTTAATTTTGCATTTGTCAAAATCCAAACACAAGACCTTAAGAATTAAAGATAAAGCCTCAACCACTTTGCTATTTTGCTTTTTGTTATTTATATTAACTTTTATAAATATATAATCAAAAAAATATATAAATATATATGAATCTGGGGGCCCTTGCAGGAGGGGGCTGTGAGGCAACACCATTTGCGCCACCTCAGGACCGCCCCTGCCCAGGATATTACATGAAATATTTATTTTTGTTTTGTAAAAAGAAGCAAGTAATGAAGAAGCATAACTTAATTTCATGTCCTAGGATCTTTCATTATATCAGATAAATATCACATACATGTACAATTTAATCAATGTTATTTTATTCACGTGTAGTTCATTCGGTAAATTGAAATTAACATCAAATGACGAATAGGATACAAGCCCCAAAAATTTCACAAAATACTTTGAATAAACAGACATTAAGTGAAATCCTCTTGATTGTCTTTTTTCAATATTTTATGGGTGATAAACTATGTCCATTCCGAAAAATGAAAAGGAAATTAAATGTGCATCTTGAAGTACTGATTATTGTCGGGTTTTTCTCTCTCCTTATTTATGCTATCAATAAAATCGGAAGGATTTGAATTGTATGTTTATAATATCAATAAAATTTTCATAATTCAAATACGATGAATATGTTCATTGATGGGTGGTAGTTGCTGAACTTAATACCCATCATCGTCGATAAAGGACATAAAATTTAAAATTATTTATTGTTGTGGGTCTTCAACAATTTGAGTGCAGATTGCTGCAATGAATATCATGTTTCAGAAAATATCTTTCTTTCTTTCAAAAAAAACAAAGAAAATATCTTTCTTGAGTGATTACATTTCTCAATCACGTAGTAAATAATTGTGAGCTCGTTTTTTAAATATCATGTAGTACCTCATATTTTGATTATTGATTTTTTAGTACCTGACCTATAGACATGCACCTTGCTGTTTAGTACTTGATATTTTCGAGTTATCAATTTAGTACTCATAATTCATATTTTTTTATAAGCTGGTACCTATTAATTCATTTTTAAAGATGAAAATGTCACCAAGAAACATAAGTATACTCAAAATGAATTTTTGAGTATACTTATTTAAATTATAAAATTAATTAAAGTTTTTTAATTAATTTAATTAATAAAAAATAAAAAGAAGTTTCTAAAAATATTAATGAATTTTTAGAAAAAATAAATTAATTACGTTAAATCAATAAATTAATACACATAAATTAAAATTTAATTAATCGAAAAAAAATTAGTTTAGTTAACTAATATTAAAAATAAAAATTAAATAATTTAAAAATTAAAATAAAGATAATAAATATGTAAATTATATTAATTTTTAATTCGTTTTTAATCGATTTTTTTAAAAATAATTTTATTTATTTTATTTTATTTTACAATTAAGAATTATAATAATTTGATTTAAATAACAATAAGTTATTTTTAATTAAATTTATTTGTTAAATTTAATCATTCTAATGAAAACTTAATTTTTTAACAAAAAATAAAAAAATCTTTAGGGAACATTCGTCCTTAAAAGTAAATAGGTACCAATTTACAAAAAATGTGAAGTATGGGTACTGAATCGGTAACTCGAAAATGTCAAGTACCAAACCAGCAAAGTGTCTATACGTCAGGTATTAAAAAATCAATAACCCTAATCAAAATAAGTGACATTTTGATATATAAAAAAATCTTCATAAATAATGATGTTTTGACATTTTCAAGGCTGATGAGAAAATGTTATTCTCAAATTACCCTTATATTTATTAATTCATTTAGTATATATATTATGATGTGTCATTTTCCAACTAACACTAATGCGTACATTTGTTTTATTCCAACTAAAACATCATTTACGATTAATTAAAGATATATTGAGTATTTTAATATAGTTCTTAACGTGTGTTTTTTTCCTTAAAACGTCACTTATTTTAAATAGGAGGAAGTATTAAATATTTGATACCTTAAGCTTCTATTCACTTAAAACAATTCGTTAATGAGGCCGGTTTCCTTGAGCGGATGGGATCGTCTACTCCAAGATTATATTTCATCTCCTATTCTATATGTTACATGTACAGATGATGGCCACCTGTATACAATTTTCCATATTAAAATCCCCACAATTTATGCTTGATTTGTGTTTAAAAATTAATATGGAAAAATTATATATACGTGACAATTATTCGTACGGTGGAATATGAAATGAAACACAATTTTGGAATAGAAGATCTCATATGTTCCTCGAGTTATTTAATTTACATTGTACTTAGGTCTCTTCAATAATAAGAAGAAGTTGAATGAGTCATTACAAAAACAATCATTGAATTAACATTATTTTTCGACTTGAGAATGTTTTACCTAACAATGATTTTTTTAGAGCTCCATAAAGCTTCCATGATTTTCTCCATTTAGAGCTTTTGTGATTTTTCGGATGCTACTTAAATGCCTAGAAGTGCGACTTTTCTATCAATTATGTATCCTTTACGTAAAAGAATTTATTTCATGAGAAATTAATGAATCCACACTTTGATGCTAGACTTGTATATAATCGTCGACTCGTCGTGACCAACAATTTTATTCTTTTATATTTGGGCTGAACCAAATTATGTTAAAAGTTTAAATAACTGAAAATTAATTTACTCTTATGGATGAGTGATACACATATTCACACGTTTTGTGAGACATCCATTTAAGATCTAATAGCTATAGAACTTTGATACATCCATCCTTGTTTGTTACATAACGTTTCTTAGTCGTTACAATATTTCATCTGATACTTCAATGAATTATTTGAATGTCATGCGCGTATAAAAGTCACATTATCTAATATACGTGACATTCATATGGTGAAACACGAGATTGGGCCTCACAGAAAATAGGAGTCCGAAGTTTGGGTGGTTGGATAAAAACTAAGAAGATATTTGGCTAAATTTATAAGATGTTCAAAAGTCAATACATGTTATATGTTTTTATTTATTTATGCACCCCTGATATTCCCCATAAAGGACAAAAGTAAAATCTTATAAACTTCCTAAGATATTTGAAATTACAAGTTAATTTTCAAAAAAATGTAAGGGAATTCTAATTTTTTTAAAATAAAATATTATTTAACAATCTTTTTAAATTTGGACTATTTTAATTACAATATTGTAATGACTATCATTTTAAAAGTTCTATGTATTATTCTATCATCTTAATTTATACATATATATACTTCAACAGTGTAATTGTAAAATAAGATCTCACATCTCATAAGTCAAAAGATATTTATCAGATATATAGACAAACAAAATACTTTAAATAAGTTTAGGTAAACATCCTAAATTAACTTAAAATGTATATATTTTCTTACCATACACAGGAAATTAAGTCGAAGTACTACTTAAAAAGCCTTAAAAAACATATAGTTATTATACAACTCTTTTTCCTAATCACATACAGTAATCCATAAAAAAGAAATTCACCAGCCCTCGGGCATAGCTGAGTGGTAAAGAGAGGTTGTTAATTCACGTTGTCCTTCCAGCCACATGAGTTCGATTCCAGGTGGAAGTATGCTTCACTCTTGTGTCAATATTCCAGGCTGAAACAACCCTTCAACTTCAGTTTTGGGACAGGGGTGGAAATAGGCCAGGCCGGGTTAGGCTTTGCATCAGACGGCCTGGGCCTGTTTTACGTGTATTCGGCCTAAGCCTGGCCTGTTATATATACTAGGCCTTTTTTCCAGCCCAAATCTGGTCTATTTAATAAATAAGCCTGACTTGAGCCTATTAAAAGCCCATTAAAGGCCTACAAACCATATATATTTTATTTTAATATATATTTTATCGATTACAATAATTTAATAATTATATAAAAATAGTAATATTAATAAAATATATAATATATATTGTGGTATTTAAATTTATAGGCCTTAAATAGGCCGACCTATTAGGCTTGAAAGGCTTTTTTAAAAGCCCAAGCCTAGCCTATTTATCTAAGTAGACTTGTTAAAAGGCCTGGGCCTGACCTATTAATTATATAGGTTGGGCCAGGCCGTAGGCCCCTCTCGGGTAGCCTGGCCTATTTCCACCCTTAGTTTTGGGTAGGGGTGGAACTGGGCAAAGCCAAACCGGGCTTTAAGTTAGAAGGTCTGAGCCTGCTTTTTTAAGTTTAGGCCTAAGCCTGGCCTATTATCTGTAATAGGCCTTTTTCATAGGCTCGGCCTGACCTTTTTAAGTAAAAAAGGCAATCATGGGCCTATTTAAAGCCTATTTAAGCCTATCAAAGTCAATTTCCCCCCAAAAAAATGTAAACAACAAAAAACAAACGATTATCTCACGATAGTCAATACGAGATTCATAATGAAAACAACAGAATGCACGTGGTAATAGAATCTATTACGCTACATCTCCAAAGAACATAAATTATAGTACAATATCCAATAAATCCATATCAATAACAAATCTAAATACAAATAAGTGTCTCATTAGTGTTCTAATATTATATTTACTAGTATTTTACCCGTGCGATGCACGGAAATGTTTTTGGGGTGTGGTGTTGATATATAAATGAAATATGAATACGAAAATATAATCTATTATTAATCTTTGAGAAAGCAAATTACAATTGCACAAAAAGAATTACAAATTTTGAAATACTTCTTTGTACACAACATTAGTTGTTTGTTTGTTGTTTGACGCATCGTCGCCGCAAACTAAATTTTTAGTCCATTTCGATTGGTAACTCGAGAAACTGCCACGTATAATTGGCCATGACTGAAAACCGGATTCTTGAGATATAGACCGACATTCGAGAGAGACTGTCCTTGGCTTTTGTTTATGGTCATGGCATACGACACGATCAAAGGAAACTATCTTCGCTGGAACTTGAAGTGAATCCTGAGGTCAGAAGGGGTAAATGTCATTCGCGGGATCAATACTTTATGACCTGGATTGGCTCTGGTGAGAATCTTGGATTCAAGCACATGTTTACCGAGCCTTGTAATCACCAATCGTGTACCATTACACAAACCAATTGAATGGTCTATATTTCTCAGGAGCATAACAGGAGTCCCAACCTTCAAATGAATTTCATGATTAGGTACTCCGGAACATTTTATCCCATTTAAGAATTCCGGTGTATGCAGATCATGTAAGAAATCAACATTAGCGTCCTATTTGCAAGTGCTATCCGAACTCAAATAAGTCTGACCTTCTGATGTGTTCAAAGAGGTCATATATTGATTTATCGACTCAACCACATCGAGAGTAGGTGCCAAAATAGCTATTTTCTTTAGATAAGTCGGGTCCTTGATTGCATCTTTAAACATTGGATAAGTACTTTCAATGATAGTCGAAATAGGATCACCATTAGATTCGAGCAAAATATCTTCAGGGATGTCAATAGTGGCAGAACCGTCATTTTCTCCTCCAAGTGTTCCATCTCCGATATTTGCAATTCATTCAGAAAACCTAACCAAATCCGCATAATCATCACTTTCACCTAGTCTTTGAAGCCGCATGTTTTTAGTTAGCCTAAGCACAGTACAATGCCTCCACAAATGCGAAGAATTTATCGTGACATTGATGATATCCTGCCGACTTCCCTTGGGTACGATGCGTAATAATATCATCAAATCTCCACCAAACACAACAATTTTGCCTCCAAATGGGATATGTTGACTTCCTGGTTTGACTGTCTCCATAATATCTTTTATAGTTGTGTCCATAGCCTCAAAGCAATGCTTGTGCATTATTGGAGCTTCATCCCATATTATTAGTTTACTACGCACAATCAATTCAGCAAGTGGACTTCCAACTTTGATTTCACAGCTTGGTCCTTCATGTGGATTTATAGGAATAACAAATCGAGAATGTGCAGTCCTCCCACCAGGCAAGAGAAGAGAAGCTATTCCACTTGACGCCACGTTAAGTACAATTTGTCCTTTTGATCTCAACCCCGAAGATAATGCCCTCCACAAATAGGTTTTACCAGTACCTCCATATCCATATACAAAGAAAAAACGACCTCTATCAGATTGAACCACACACATTATTTCAGAATACATGTGTCGTTGCTCATCAGTAAGGTTTGAAAGAAGATCTTTGTGCTCTGCGGCTAAGGCCTTACGATCGTATCGTAACTCGTCGTAAATCAATCGGTTTTGGCTGAATTCGACATTGTCGATATTTGGAAATGGGATCGTAGAAAACTCACGTAGACTCCTGCCGCGTCTACGCAATAACTTTTCAACTTCCGACAGGGCAAGATTCTTAATTTCATTCTCACTTAGAACCAGATCTGTCAAAAGTAAAAAATGAAGAAGTTAAAATCACAATACATAATTTATTTCTTATTATTAGATTAAAAAATTGAAGAAAGAATATAAGTAGATTTATATAAAGTATAATATATTATATATAATGTAATACCTTGGTGTTGAAAAAGAATGCGCCGTCTATATAAAATATCGTCCGAAAGAAGTTCCCAACATTTATCCCACACTTCCTCAGGTCTGCTCAAAGAATCTGAAGACAATAATGATGCAAACAAACTCCTGAGAGTCTCTGCAGATGCCCAATGACTCGCTTCAATGATGCCATCAATATACTCTTTATCGTCTTCTAATAAACCCAGAACATAACATGCCTCACGATAAGAACTATGTTGCACACCGTCTACCTTTCTATAATCAGCATGACATGTAGCACCACGCACAACATTGATAAGGCATCTCAGATAATACATGTCCCCGGACCCTGGAGGAACATAGAAAACATGACCTATAGTATCCGACTTTCTCGGCTCCCACTTCTTCAATTGTGATTTCCATGTGAATTTTGTAGGAGCTTCAGCATATGTCAATTCTCTGGCTTCAGGATAAATTTTATTGGCTTCCATCCAAGCCAAAAATATGTTTTCTCTGACAGTGCTTCTCTTCAGAACATCGTCTATTCTTTCAGAATCATGAAATATTACACTTTGTTCGTTCTCGAGATGGAAACTAAGACGTTCAACGGGAGGATATTTGTATTGAATTTCATATCCCAGTAATCTCCATGCTGCCTCACATGTTGAAACATATCTGCAATCATAATACATGCTTACTTTATCTACAACTTTTCCTGATTCTTCATCACCACTACTCTGGTAGAATGATGCAGTCACCCGATCATGCCCCTTATTGACATATTTGAACAAATACTTGATAGATCTAGATTGATTACACCATTCTACATTAACGTGGGCACCATATTTAAGTAGCAATCGACGATTATGCGACACAACGTATCTGTTATCAAGAGGAACACCATTTTTCTCGACAACCCTTCCATTATCCCTACGCCGATAACGTGGATAACCTTCTTCATCAATACACGTGGCATCCACAAATTTTTTAGGAAAATGTTTCGTGCAACGACCATCAGCCATGCACGGAGAATTTTTATTAGCTTCGCCACACGGACCATGAATCATAAAATCTCTAACTGCCGCAAAATAGAACGGATCATCGGCTTCATCTGGTATCTCCGCCGATATAATTCTATCTATATCATCTGGAGTTGGATATTTATCTTCTTTGGCCAGAAAGAGAAGAATATGAGCATGAGGGAGCCCACGTTTTTGGAATTCAATTGTATATATAACTATAAAAGTTTCAAATGAAAACAAATAAATAAATGTATAAAAATTAAATAATATATCAAAATAATGCAAAAATTGCTAAACTATGGAAGAGGATTCAACAACCTGATATAACTTTCCCGAACATCTGATTATGGCGAAGATCCTTGATAAGAGCATCCAGTTTGACTTTAAATATTCGGCAAATAATGTCTGGACGGTCTTCGGCATTGAGATTTTTCTTCTCTAGAAAATGAACAATCTCGGGCCATTTTGGATTGGAGGTGAATGTTATAAATAGATCGGAATAACCAGCCCATCTACATATAGCCATCGCATCTTCATAATTTTGTATCATAAATCGTGCTCCTCCGGTAAAACTAGACGGAAGTATAATTCGTTTGCCTTGTGATCTGGGATCAGTGTCTCCATTCAATACATCATCTACTAGACCCTTATAGATATCACAACGCAACTTCTGCCGATGTGAGCGCACATATTTCAATTGGGCTGATTCAACCATTGTATAAGCATCCACGACAAACTGTTGAAACAATCTTCTTGAAAATAGAATAGTTGAAGCTTCGTTATTTCTTTCGTGCAACTGGTAGGCAAAAAATTCTCGAACACTAACTGTTTTCCTTCCTCCATGAGTTTTATTCTTCAAGTCCGAAAACATAATATCTTCTCTAAAGCCATCCTCACCGTAAGGCAACAACAAAGGATACTGCAATGCCAAATATGCAACATTCAACTCATTTATCCGCTGCAACTGTCCGGGTTTCATTTCAATCAATAATTCTCTTTCTCCTAAAGCCTGATCAAAATCACCAACAATCAAAGCGGTGACCTCAGAGCTCGATGGCAAGTTGTATCTTCTTGCATCCTTGCCTTTTTTACCAATAAGACGTAATCTAACATCTGAATTTGCACATTCTCATATCTTTACTCTTGCTACTCTGAAGGTTTTCACCAATATATTATTTTCATCTAACATTTTTTGTAGTCCGACAACAATATCTTGGTGCAGATTATTAGTATCACTTCCTTGCCTATAGAATTAATCACGTCGAAAATCAATAGTTAGCATTATATATATATATATATAGATATAGATATCTAGTATCTGGATATAAAATTGCAAAATTTATAATTAATTAAGAAATAATAAAAAAAACATACCTGGCAGCATTCATTCTATGATTTATCACATTCTCTGTGTCATAGATATAAAGTTGTGCAAATTTGGGTGTAGAACCATCACATGGCAGTAAACTACCAATTAAATGGTAGTTTTGTCCGTACATCCGGAAAACATGAGCACTTTGACCTCTGTTGATGTCGGTATCAATCTTTCCTCCCATAGATGTAAAGCAAAACATACTATTATATGATCTTATATTTTCTTGAAAGTGTTTGCTTTTATCGTTGTCTCCATACAATAAATCACGAAGCAAAGTAGTTGGTTCTTTGAGAGGAGGAAGTTGAATAATGCCATGACTGCAACACGATCCATATTTCAGACATGTAGATTTAACATGGGAATTTATCCTCTCTTCATACCAAAACATGGCCGCACAAAATTGGCAAGAATAACTTGCATCACCAATATCCCAGTACTCTGTTTAAAAGATTTATAAATAGTTATTTTTTATTAAACAATTTTAAAGTTTTACTTAAGATAAATTATGAAAAGATATGAAAGCAACAATTCTCACCGTTGTTAATAGATGCACTCGTGTCATGTAACTGAGATATAGTTGGATTAGACTTTATGGTGGTGTCCAATATTGTATTTGAATTGCAGTTCTCGAAAGTCTGAACAGAGTCGTCCATAGTAAGATCAATAATTTCAAATGGCATTCGAATTATTCAAAGTCGGTGTACTATTATGAAGCAATGGTCTTCTCCTGAAAACTAATTATCCAAAATAATAAAATGTATGATATGTATTTTGTTAAATACTATTATATTTTGAAAAAATCTAAATTTAAATAATATTAATACGTAAAAATATATAAATGTAAAAAACTATACCGCTTGTAATGTCACTGAGCGGAGAATTGGAGAATTCATAAGAAATCGTCCTTGAATCATTGTTAGATACAACTCTTGTAGATCCAATGTAGGTGATGTCCTTTCTATGCTCCCATTTTTGTTTAAACAATAAAATAAATAACAAAATATAGAAAATTGAAAAAAACTTTATGTATAAGTAATATTCTAAATTATATATTATGTATACATATAAGTTATTTATTTATAAAGAAGGATAATTTCAATAAGTAATTTATCTCTATTTATCCCATTTATATCTATTTCAAGGATAATTTATTTTTTTATCTCTATTTATCTCTATTTCAAGGATAATATTCTAAAAATAGACATTTATCTCTATTTATCTCTAAAATATAAAAATTTGAAAAAAGATGCTTCATAAATAATTATATAACTAATAAGTTATAAATATATATTATTTATTTTCGATAAGATCAAAATATAACAATTAAAAAAATTATATTTAATTAAAAAAACAGTACGCTTCTTTTTTTCTATTTTAAAAAACAAAATAATACTAAAATATGCAAACTTTAAACAAAAATTATGTACAAATAATAATAAAAATTATAAGTTAGATGTATATTTTATTGATTTTTGACAATTTCCTGATATTAAAAATAATAAAATGTCTATTTATTACAAAAAAAAAAAATTGCCTGCAGTATTTCCGATATTTTTCAGAGGTACATATAATATTTAAATCATATAATAAAGTATTTATATACATTAAATTTATTAAATATAAAAAATAAAATAAAATAAAGCATAGACTAAAAAATAAAAAATCTATATAAAAAAAATTAAAACCAAGACAAAGGCCCAATAAAGAATAAAATCCAATTAAAGCAATTTTAGGCCTTTATGATATATCCCATTTGGGCTTAATAAAGCCCATTAAAATCAGCCACAAAACTGAACCAATTGAGCTCTTAAAAGATGTACACGTGTAAATAGGCCAGATACATTCTAGATAATTCTGAGCAATCGTAGGGTCACGATCAAACCAAATGGACGATCACGATTTTACCAAAAATTGATCCAATTTTATTTTATTTTTAAAAAAAAAGAAAACCCTAATCCCATCCCCTCACATCCTCCATTTCATTTTTGTCATTTTGTCCTAACCCTAACAAATCCGCCGCTCACCCTCTTTCTCATCTCTCTCATTTTTCCCTTAACACACCAGAAATTAGCCCCTCATTTCTACTCTTACATTTTCGATTTCCTGTAAAATCACCCACTCCCACCCTTAAATTCTCCAAACAAATTCATATAATTTTCGTTTGATTTGTTTATCGCCATCTTTGTTAGTTATATTATGCAGAGGAAAAGAACAAAAAATGTTTAGATCCATTTTTTTTTGTTTTAAAACAGATTTTACTTTTCGATTTGGGTATAACACAAATCAGTTTGTATTGTATACTTCATTTTTTCGGTTGTCCATAATATGTTTACAATATCTGTTTTTACTTCATTTGTCTAGTATCTGTTTTTTTATATCTTCATTTTTTGTAAATCTTACACTGGGAAATTTTGGTTTGGCTTCATGAGACACAATATTTTGTGTCTTCAAAATCTGAAAATAAAATCTCGGAAAAACAACAAAATTTTGCAGGTAAATTTTTGTTTTCCATATTTCTTTTCGTATGTTAATAATTCATCTTTTGGGTATGTATACTAATGATTTTTTTCTGGTTGCATGTGGATATCTGGAAAGAAGATGAACATTGGTGCTTCGTCATCTCGAATGTAAGTGTGTATTTTTAAGTCGTGTATTTTAATATTTTGTTTTTCTGTGTTTTTTCATGAATATCTTTAGATCTGAATCAGATCATGAGTTATTTGTATATATACTGTATGCACAGAGAATGAAAATTATAATGACTATATATATTTTATTTTTTCAAAAGTACAAAATGTTAAGATTTTTGTTCATAAAAGTCAGTTTGGTCAAGGTTTCTGTCGTTTTTTTATGATCTATAGATGGATCTGTGTAGATGTGTTTTCATTTTTTTTAAATTTATGTTTTAACCATAAATTTGTATATATTGTATATTTGTACTGATCCATTAATTATTTTTCTCTGTGTTTGAAAAATAGATATTTCAGTGTTTTTTTTCGGATCTGTTAAAACTCCTTGTAGATGTTCCCATATGTTATTTTTATACAAAATTATCTATAAAGTTAAGGAGGCATTTTTGGTTTTTAAAACACATTCTTAAAATCTGCCAATTTTTCTAAGTATATTACAGGATAATTGTAAAATTTACAGAGTTTTTTCGTATCTGTTAAGGAAAGATGAACATGGTCTTACATTTTCATTGTTTATTCTGTAGTACTTAAATTTAATAGGCTTATTTGGTTTTGATTAAATTCAATTTTTTTTAAAATAATTACTGGATATTTAAAATGTAACTTTTTTTTTGTGTTATGAGACCTAATGATCATAAATTTAAAGATGTGTGACCGTGTCATTTTCAAGGTAATGATAAATATATCTCGCAGTCGCATATAATATAAAGAACATTTCTGATTCTAATCTTTATTATCTGAATAATATGTTGTTAACAATTTTTTTCGCATTTTACAGACAATTTCATAGTTTCATTGAAGTAATGAAGCCACAACTCTATTAAAGATAAGTTCTCAGAACTTAGAGTAGTTTGTTATCTGTTTTGTTTTCTTAATCTATCTTAAAATAAGAACTTATACATGTTCTTCATGTTGCAGTATTCTTTATCTTCGTAAATTTTATTTATCAGTGTAACTTTTTTGGGATTAAAAACTTATACAATACATATTCTTTATGTTGCAGGGGATGTTTCAGTTTTGCTATTTATAAATTAAGGACACCTATGCGTACGGTAAGCACACAATATACACAACTATATAAAATGAACATGTTTTTATAAACATAATTTTTAAGACAAAAGAATATCGTCTTCAATATTTCCTTCTCTTGTTCTTTTGCTGCCCAATACAATCGATCTTTTGATTTGTCGCATTGTGATATATGTTGCTTGTTCAGTTTGGGGCACTTGGTATTCTTCTTGAATATGGATTGAGTGTTTTTTTTAAGCCTGACTTTTGACTGAGTTGAGGTGTGATGTTTGAAATATGAAACATGTTTTAGAATTTATATTGGAGATAAAAACTAATAAGGGTAAGTCTTGGTTAGCAAGGATATTAATTAAAAACAATTAATGAAAATTATTGCGATGTTTTGATTTATGTATTTTTATGATCTCTATGAAATTTTCATTAAATTTAGATTATACATTTCCATTTTGTAATGCCGTTAAATGGTATGTTAGACCATATTTGTATATAAATTAGGTAAGATTCAAAAAGCATAATAAATTATGATTGTAGTGAATATTATTGGAGATTTTTATAGACATGCTCACAAAATCTGACATTATCTAATTGATTGAAAATAAAACTATATATTTTGAATCTTTTAGATGTGTATTTGTTTTTTATTGCAATAGAGGATACGTTTCTTTATGCTATTTGTTAAGGACTATTTAGATGATTGAATTATATTATGTCATTCACCTGTTTAAATTTATTGCAATTCAATGAAGTTTTTTTGTGTTTTAAGTTAAAATAAAGTGGACCCTCTAAGCAAAAAACCGGCTTGACCCTACACCATGAGTGTAGTGGAATCCTGCAGGTGCTAGAGGGTCTTGTTTGGATTTTTAGTATCTATATTTGTGCTACAATTACTTGGTGTGTATTTGTGTATTAGGTGCCTTTTATTTTTGTTAATTTTTCTTTGGCAATGTGTTCTGTTTTATGTATTTCATAAGCAAGTTAAATTTTAAAAGTACAATTTAATTGTTTGAATAAGTAAAACAATAAACTGTTTAAAAAAGAAACAAAATAACTTTATTAATTAATACCATAATATAAATCAAAGAAAAGCAACAACCCTTGATTAAAAGAAACAAAATTTAGTAATTTCTAACAAAGCCCCTAATAAAAGCCTCCAAAAAAACGATCCAAATATTCAAATATCATAACATCTATTACTAAAGATAATACTTATAATCTAACCTAACTTCACTTCAAATCATCATCTTCCTTTTTCACAAACTCCTTCAACTTCTTTGCAGTTGTTGAAGATGCATAATCATCAAAAAGAGTTCTTTTAAATGATGGGTTGCCTTTCACAACTTCTTTCTGTTTAGCACTCTTATTTGGAGTGTTAACTTCATCTTCCGAAGACTCCTCCTACAAAAAGGAAATGTTTAATTAGATTTTAAAAATTGCAAAAATATTTTCTTTTTTAAAAAAGCAATAATAACAAAAACCAACCTTTTGGTTGAAATCTCCATCATTGTGCAGCTTAGACAAAAAGTCTAATTTCTGCAATTGTTTAAAAAACAAATCAGCAGCAGAAGTTGTTAATAATGAAAAATTATGTATTACATAAATAATTAAATATATTGAAACTCTTGAATAAATTAAAAGTTATTAATTTTCTTACATACCGACTTTCAATGGCGTACCGAGAATGTCTTAATCAAATCGGGATTGGTTGTCAATTTCAAAACAATCAAAGATCTGTCATAGTGGTTAAGTCGTTTTCTCCTTTGACTTGAACCTTAAAAATGCTTGTACATCTATAAGACTCGCAATTTCATCCCGAATGTCTCGACCATCGGACATCTATTCAATTAACAAATTTATTTCATTAATAAGTTCGTAAACAGATTACTAAACTTCACATCACTATACTTACATTAAGGTATTATCTCCTAACCACACGGTTTTCCAATAAGCTTTTCGCAATCTCGATCCCACAACACAAGTGGTACATTTCCAGTTTCATCAACAACCTGAATTTCCAGCTTATACCTTATATTCAACATAACAAAAATAAATTTTTTTGATTACATATGATTTAAACAAAAATACTACTGCAAATAAAAAATAAATACCTTAATCATGTCACTTTCGGGAATATGTCACATCCAAAACAATATAATTTTTCTCCTGCCTCAGATAGTTTCTTTGGACAAATTGGGCAAGATAGGTACCACCAATCCCCAATGAAAGAAATAATTATACCACAGACCCAAAAACTGCCAATCTGTAAAAAAAAATATTAAACCCAAAACATGTCAATAATATGTTTAAAACTTTACAACGCAAATCATATATTTGTCAATTGAAGTTTATTTTATATTTATAAAATATAACAAACAACAATGTGTATAAAATAATACATGTCGATTTGTATACAACTGCTCTATTATTCTAATTGAAGAATCACCGGACGCTAAATCTTCAGAAACAGTCACATTTGAAGGCACAGTGACATGACTGATAGAAAAGCTGGAGTTGCTACTTTCACCAATGCTGAATAAAACAAAAAAAATTAATAATTTTTATACATTAATTTATTTCATCATAAAATATACCAATACTCAATAATATTCTAAATGTATATACATGTGCTTAAATGTCTTAATCTCTTCTTCTTCTCCATTGACAATTAACTTTGTAATATGAAAAGAATTTGACAATTTAACCTCATCTACATGTAATAATGTGAACAAAAAGTTATAATCAAGTGATAGTATTAATAAACTAAGAAAAATAAAAAACTTAATTTTGTGTTTCAATTTTACCTTTAAAAACCTTTGCTCTTCACATTTGCAAAATAATGATAATTGGTCCGCGATTATGTTCTTCGAGATAAAGCAAAGTAAAATATCAATATATTCTTCCCAAAGAGTGCACGTGATGCGATTTTTTTTCAGCATTTGGTATACAATTAGTAAAATAATATTGAAACTGAAAACACATTTGAAAATAAATTTATTTTTACTCCAGGTCCTCCAAAACTATGTCTAGGAATCGGGTTATCTTTCCAGCAACTTTTGTTGATTGTGTCGATTGCATCGACACAACTCTCCCGATGATGTCGTTAATAACCCAAAGAAAATAACTTATAAAAATATGTGGTAGAAACAAAGTATAAGAAATTTAGAAAAAGAATATAAGAAACAATGTTATTGAAATAGTAATTACCGAAAAATATTGTATCATCAATTTTCTCAAAGTCGTACAACTCCTTAAAATCCTTAAACACATACATGAACCTCGGATAGGTTTTATCAAACATCTCAAACATGTGTGTTTTTCCATGAAAAATTATTTTAAATTTCGTGTCAGAGGTTTTGTATTTATCTGATTGATTTGTAACCAAGAAATCTCTAATGGCATAAATGTGCCCTTCAATTAGCAGTCGTTTGTGTTGCTCCGTATGCATTTTTCGAATGCTACAATTAATCCGGTTTCCTTGCAAGAAATATAAAATAAAATTAGACATTAGTTAACTAATCGAATTTGTAAAATTGACATAATAAAAAATATTGACAAACCTCAGAATCATGGAAAATGCATTCTAGACTATTAATCTCGGTGTTGTCATTGAAAGCTGGTTTTTGATAAACATGGACCAGCCGAACTTTTATGGCCCAACTCGTCTTACTCTTGTTCAAATGCTTAATTGGACTAAACATAGGTGTCATCTCAAGGAAAAGACAAAGGTGAAAATCTGCATTTGGTTTGTTTGTAGAAAAAAATCACAGAATTTGGGAATAAGTTGCTCGAGAATGTTGGCAATTGATGAATGTTGTAGGTATTTATAGGGTACAATTATGTAATAAAAGGAAACAAAAATTATTTATTTTTGTTAGGAAATCTTGCAAAATTAAGTTTTCCTTTTTGGTATTAGTTAATTTTGTAACTCTTGTAATTATTTCCATATATTATTTAATTTGTTGATTCAATTTTTTATTCTCTGCCGTGAGTGTTAATGTACTAAACAACTTACCAATTTGATTTTTTCAATTAGGAATTTTTTAAATTAGGGAATCATATATTTCATATGTAATTGTCAACCTCAAAAAATTTTCAAGATACGCCACAATATAGGGGTTAAAATTATTTTTTATTTATAAATATAGAAATTTAAAACTCAGAATCTCTTTACTCAGAAAATCGAGGAATCAATTAAAGCTAATTTAATGACGTTTTTATTTTTTCAGAAAATCGAGATATCATTAGTAGCAAATTTAATGACGTTTGTAGCATAAATATGGTATGTTGAATTATTATTAAGGTTATCAGTTTGGTAATTTGAATTTGTAGCAATCAATCAATTACATAAGGTAAGTTGAATTCTCAATACTTGTTAAAATTATTAAGTTTTGAGAAAGTAAAAAAAAAACAGGTAATAAGGAAAGTTGACTTTTAATTTATTGATCGAATAAATAAAGAAAATCATAGTAACTGCACGGTAAATAAAGGAAATAAAATTAAGGTAAGTTGAATTTTCAATTACTGGCAGAAAAAAAAGGAAAAAAAAAACAAAGCACGTTTTTAGAAAGCGAAAAATGGGCGGAAAAATTTTGGGCTACTATTTTGAGAATAGCATGTTATTATATATATATTGATATATTATATTTATATATAAGATATATGTAACATTTTTATACAAATTTTATATTCAACTAGTGCTTTACCCGTGCGATGCACGACGAGTGTAATGTGGGACAATATGAAATTTATTGTGTTTTACGATTTTTAGTTTATTGGGTTCGACCATATAGATTGGATGTCTATATAAATTATTATATATTAATAAAAATAGAAAATGTACAAACATCGTCTCTAATAAATTAATAACAACAAATTTTGAAAAACTTCTTTGTACACCACATTTTGCGTCTTTTTGTTTTTTGATTCATCTTCGCCACAGACTATTATTTTTAGTCCCTTCCGATGGGTGACTCGGAAAATATCAACGTATAATTGACCGTGACTGAATACTAGATTCTTCAAATACAGACCAACATTTGAGAGAGATTGGCCTTGGCTCTTGTTTATGGTCATTGCATAAGACACGATCAGAGGAAACTGTCTACGTTGAAACTTGAATGGAATTCTGAGGTCCGACGGTGTTAGTGTCATTCGCGGTATCAACACCTTATGACCTCCATGCATTTCAGTGAGAATTTTAGCTTCAAGTACGTGTCTAGAGAGCCTCGTAATCACCAATCTAGTCCCATTACACAATCCAGTCAAGTGGTCCATGTTCCTTAAGAGCATAACTGGAGTCTCAACCTTCAAATGCAGCTCATGATTGGGAACGCCGAAACATTTTATACCATTCAAAAATTCTGGCGTATGAATATCATGCAAGAAATCAATATTCGCATCAGATTTACTCATGTTATCTGAGCTCAAATAAGTCTGCCCCTCCGAAGAATTTAAAGATGTCATACATTGATTGATCGACTCAACAACATCAAGAGTCGGTGCGAGTATCGCCCTATCTTTCAAATAAGTAGGATCACCAATGGCGTCTTTAAACATTGTATAAGTATTCTCTATAATTGTTGCAATCGGATCACCAGATGATTCCAAAAGAATATCTTCAGGTATATCGATAGTGGCACAACCATCATTAGATCCTCCGATTGTTCCATCTCCGATGCTTGCTATCCACTCTGAGAATTGGGCCAAATCCGCATAATCATCTTCCTGATGGAGGCTTTGAAGACGTATATTTTTAGTCAATCTCAGTACTGTACAATCATTCCACAAATACGATGCATTTATCGTGGCATTGACTACATCCTATCGACTTCCCTTGGGTATAACAGGCAATATCTGTCTGAAGTCACCCTCAAAGACAACAATTTTCCCTCCAAAAGGTTTTGATTCATTTCGTGGGCTGATTAATTTTAAAAGACCTTTCAAAGTTTCATTCACGGCTTCAAAACAATGCTTGTGCATCATTGGGGCTTCATCCCAGATTATAAGTTTACAAGGAATAATGAGCTCAGCAAGCGGAGTCCCCTGTTTGAAATTGCAAGTTGACTCTTGATTTGGGTTTAAAGGAATAACAAAACGAAAATGGGCAGTCCTTCCACCAAGCAGCAATAGAGACGCTATTCCACTCAATGCCACGTTCAACACAATTTCTCCTTTCGATCTCGAAGTCGCAGATAAAGCCCTCCACAAAAATGTTTTGCCTGTTCCCCCACATCCGTATACAAAGAACATACCACCTTTATTTAATTCCACCGCTGTCATGATTTTAGAGTAAATATTTTTTTGTTCCTCATTGAGTCTGGAAATGAGGTTTTTGTGCTCTACGAAAAGAGCATTACGATCATAATGCAGCTCGTCGTATATCAATCTGTTTCGGCTATTCCCAGTATTGTCAGCATCAGGAAAGTGCATCGTATCAAAATCACGTAGACTCATGCCATGACTTCTCAATACTCTTTCAATCTCCAACAAAACAAGATTTTTTATCTCGTTCTCACTTAATACCAATTCTGCAAGAGAAATAATAAGACATTGAATAAATAATAAGATATATAAAATAATGTTATAAGAAATAAAAATATGACATTTAACATATAATAATAATACCTTCATGTTGGAGAAGACGTCGCCGTCTATGTAGAATATCATCTGAAAGATATTGCCAACACTTGTTCCATACTACTTCTGGTCTGCTCAAAGATTCTGATTATAGCAACGACGCAAAAAGACTTCTGAGACTCTCTGCGGAAGTTTAATGGCTCGCTTCAATGATTGCATCAACATATTCCCTATCATATTCTAACAAACCAAGAGCATAGCAAGCGTCACGGTACGAAGAGTGTTGAGTACCGTTGGCCTTCTTGTAGTCATCATGACACGTAGCCCCACGGACAATATTGAGAAGACACCGCAAATAGTACATATCACCAGCCCCTGGAGGGACGAAAAACACTCGACCTATGGATTTCCCCATTTTTTTGGCATCCACTTCCTGAGTTCTTTCTTCCATGTGAATTTTGTTGGGGCTTCAACATAGGTTAGCTCACGGGCTTCGGGATATATTTTATTTGCTTCCATCCATGCTAAAAACATGCTCTCCTTAATTGAATCTTTATTAAGCACATCGTCTGTTCGGTCATTATCACCGGAAATAACACTCTGCTCATTCGGAATATGGAAGTTGAGTCGTTCAACTGAAGGATATTTGTATGGAATCTCAAGCCCCAATAACCTCCACGCAGCTTCACATGACGATATATACCTATAATAATAATACATGCTCACTTCATCAACGTTTTTCCCCGAGTCCTCATCGTTGGTGCTTCTATAAAACAACGTTGTCACGCGATCATTTCATTTGTTTACATACTTGAACAGATACTTAATAGATCTGGCCTGATTACACCATTCCACATTTATGTGAGCTCCATATTTGAGTAATAACTTACGATTATGAGGCATCGCATATCTGTTGTCCAACGGCACACCATTTTTTTCAACTATTCTTCCGTCATTTTTGCGTCTGTAACGCGGATAACCTTCATCATCAAAAGTAGTAGCATCGACAAATTTTTTGGGAAAATATTTACTGCAACGACCATCGGCCATACATGGAGATTTTTTCCTAACATCACCACATGGGACCATATATAATAACATGGATCAGTTCTCTCATCAGGTATTTCGCTGATATGTTCGATCTATGTCATCCGCAATTGGATATTTGTCTTCCTTTGCGAGAAACAACAATATATGTGCATGAGGCAAGCCACGCTTTTGAAATTCTATCGTATAGATAATCGCAATAAAATAATAAAATAAAGTATTTGAGACACTAAACTAAGTAAATAATATTAAATATATTATTAAAAAGTATATAAAAATATTTAAAAAAATGTTAACCGCAATTACTTTTAGGACAATTTATTTTGCCAAAAATCTTTGATCAAAGAATCTAGCTTAAGTTTAAAGATTCTGCAAACAATATCCGGTCGATCTTCGAGATTTAGATTCTTTTTCTGAACAAAATGTACAATCTCTGGCCATTTAGGATTGCAAGTAAATGTTATAAACAGATCCGGATAACCTGCCCATCGACATATAGCCATCGTGATCTTGATAATTCTCAGATCATATATCGAGCACCTCCGGTGAAACTTGAAGGTAATATAATGCGTTTACCCTGAGTACTCGGATCAATATCACCATGCAAAACAACATCCGTCAAGCATTTATATATATCACAACGAAGCTTTTTCTGATTCAAACGGATATATTTTAATCCAACAGACTCGGCCATTGTGTATGTGTCAACAACAAACTGTTGAAACAATCTTCGAGAAGATAAAATAGTAGTCGATTCATGGTCTCTGTCATGTAATCTATACGCAAAGTATTCACGCACACTAATTGTTCTTCTAGCACCAATACTATTAGTCTTATTTATTGAAAATGGTATATCTTCTCATTTATTGAAAATAGTATATCTTCTCTAAAATCATCCTCACCATAAGGTAGTAGTAATGGATACTGCAAAGCCAAATAAGAAGCATTCAATTCATTCATTTATCCGCTGCAAAAGACCAGATCTTGTTTCAATAACAATATCCCGATCGCTTTAAAGCACGATCGAAATCACCGACAATCAAAGCTGCGACCTCACTGCCGTTGCCATGCTATATGTCCTAGCATCCGTACTCCTTCTACCAATCAAACGTAATTTTACGTCTGAATATCCATGTTCTCGAATTTTTTCTATTGCCATTCTAAAAGATTTTACCAAAACATTGTTCTCATCCAATATTTTCTTCAATTCATACACGATAACTTCTTGCAAATTATTGCTATCACTTCCTTGCCTACAAATTTGAAAATGTTTTTTAAAAAATTAAATAAAATTGCGTTTAACAATTTAAACAAATGAATAATAAAAAGGCAAAATATAATTAAAAAAATAAACAAACCTGATGGAATTCAACTTATGACTTATTTCATTTTCCGTATCATATATATATAGTTGAGCGAATTTGGGGGTCGATCCATCCGGCGGCAACAAACTTCCAATCATGTGGTAATTTTGGAAATACATTCGAAAAACCGGAGGACCCCTGCCTTTGTTCACATCTTTGTCAATCTTTCCTCCCATAGATGTAAAACAGAACATATTGTTATAAGATCGTATATTTTCTTGAAAGTGTTTACTTTTATTTCCATTTCCAAATAATAGATATTCAAGAATAGTTGGTGGTTGTTTGATTGGCGGAAGTTGAATATTTCCGCGACCACAACTCAAAGAGTAGTGAGGCTTTGATTTGGAGAGGATGATAGTCTCTCTTCAAACCAAAATAATGCTCCACAAAATTCGCATTTATAACTCGCATCTCCTGTATCCCAATACTCTGAAAAAACCAATAAATACACTAAATCATTTAATTATACTAAACAATATTAATAAAGTCATATATGAAATTAACAGATATAAAAAATTGCACTAACCATTATGTGAAGGATTTAATACTTCACTAAGCTCGATTGCATTTACGTTAACAACAGAATTTGCATATGTTGTCGGCTCATTTGAAGTAACATGGGCTTTATTCGGTTCATCTTCTATTAGATCAATTACTACAGCTTCTTTCGAACTCATTGAAGAGAGTGTCCTGGAAGTACCATAATTAGATACACAACGATATTTCTTTCGGATAGTAATCGTCCGCTAGAAACTATAATAATTTTTTTTTAAAATTAATGTCATAATTAGTATTTAAATATAATATTATATTTGATTTTTTATAACAAAAATAAAAAAAACAATAATTGAACATACCATTTGTGATATCGCTGAGCGAACTGTTGGATAATGGATACACCATTGTACTTGATGAGACTTTTTCAAAAGACGTCCTTTTAGATATTATTATATTTCCTGAAAATTAAAATTAAAATTAAAATATAATATATATATATATAAATATATATATCAAATTAAACAATAATAAAATCTATATATAAAAATTAATTAATTTAAATTCGAAATATATTGATTATTCTATAATAATAAATAAATATATAATAATAATAATAGTAATTATATTAATAATATTCACGATAATAAGTATAATAATAATAATTATTATTATAAAATTAGTTAGTTTTAAATGTATTATAATAATAATAATAATAATAGTATAATAAATAAAATAACTTAATACAAAATCTTAATACGTATATAATACGTATATACATAACAGATTTATTAATGATAATATAATTAATAATTAATATATATATTAATATATTAATAATATATGTGTATATATATATATAAATAATAAAGTCATATAATACATAAAACTCAATAATTATTATATAATATATATTGTATTAATATTATTATATTAATCTATATCTATTAAAGGTAACAATAATAGAATAATAATAATAATAACAATATTAATAAAACACAAAATAATAGTTATTATTAATTAAAATTACTTAAAATTTAATTTAATTAAATTTAATAAATTAAATTATTAACAATGAAATTAAATAAAGATAACAAAAAAATAGTTAAACATTAAAAGAAAGCCCAAAACAAAAAATACAAAGCCCATTCAATAATGTATTATCTCATTTTTACACCTTAGCCCATACATAACCCATCCCCTCTGAATTTGGCCCATAGCCCATATTCTGGAATATTCCAACAGAACACCCTTTGAAAATGAAGGGTCCGAATGATTACACGTGTCCAAAATCGAGCGATTGAAAAAAATAAGGGATCTGTTGTTATCCGAAAAAATAGGGTTGCATTTGTTCACTTCTCTCTCTCACTCCTCACACTTCTCCTCACTTTTCACTCTCTCTCACTTCTCTCACATTTCACTCTCAGATTTCTCTCTCTCTCTTGAAAATTCTCTCATCTCTCTCTGTATTCTTTCTCTGAAATTTTTTTGAATCTCTCTGTATGTTTATCTTCCGATTTCCGATTATTTTTACGTTTTACAAAATGTTTACAACATTTACAACGAAATGTTGTCCGATTTTACAAAAATTTTGTAGTTTTTATCTGTAAATTTTTTGATTTCAGAGCGTAAGAAATTTCGTTTTTTTTTAAAACTCTAATACTTATTCTTCTTCAGATTCATCTGTTTTATCACTATCTTTGTGTTTTAAAATGATCGAAAAAGGAATTTTATGTAGATCCGTAACCAGAAAACCCTAATTTTTGTGTTTTTTTTATATAATTCCAGATTTATAAAATGTTCTGTAGATCTAAAAAAAATTTGTAAATCGAAACTTCAATGTTCCGTAGATTTGATAATCTGATGTCTCTCGGGTTTCAATGGTGGAAATGGGGTTTGAAAGCCCTTCCACCCGTTCATTTTTAGGGTTTTCGTTTTATTATTTTTTTTTACAGACACAAATGTGTGTATGATTTTTTATGTGTTTTTTGTTTTTTGTATTACGAAGGCCAAAAAATCTCTGCCTTCTAGTTTAATGGTGGCAAATAGGGTTTTAAATAATTCCACAAATTAAATGTATTTTTTTAAAAAATAATTCAAAGTGATATTCATATGTTTTATATTTTTCGTATAAAAATTATAAATATATAATTTCTGAAATATTTCATAGCTATTATTTCTTTTAGTATTTGTTTTTTCGGGGAGTCAAGAATATAAATATGCATATCTAAAAAAATTAGAGTTTTGTTCTAAAAGAAAACCCCAAACTTAATGTTCATTTCTCGTTTATGCATGGTGGTTTGCTCTTTGAAAATAATTTGAGATGAAGGGTTTTTTTAAATCGATGTACATAAATTTTTCTTTTTCAGCAGTTATTTTAACAGTATATAAGGTTCTGGAAAAATAAAAAGATTTCTGGTTTTCAAAAATTTTAAAAGGATGATTTTGTTTCTGGTTGCAATTTCTGAACTTGCATAAACGGTAAACTACTTGACCTTACAATATAATTGTAGTGGAATCCTGTGGGTAGTATGAAAATGTTAATTTTGATATATATATATATATATATATATATATATATATATAGGGATGAGATCTCATGTGGCGATACTCTCTTACCATGTGGCGTGTGTGGATGAATCCCATCCATCCATCATATTCAATCAATGGTTCAGATTACGCCTAAAAAACACTATTTTCTAATTATTTTATGTGTAAAAAGGGCAAATCGGTAACTATCAAAATGGTGTAAAAATAATACAATATTTACTTACCTAAAATCAAGGGATATAATCAATATCATCTTTCCATAAATGACAAGCCTAAATCATGGCAAAAACGGATTCACCCTCTTTCACTCTGCATTGATGCAATACATCAAGGAAAAAATGGTCTTATGTTAATTGTATGCCATTTATTATCTAATTGTATATCATTTCCATGCTAAATGTGCATCATTTTTATGTCCGTAAAAGTAAATAAAAAATAGTTGGGCAAAAACCATAAATGCTTCGAAATATAAATGATATATGTTTGCCTAGTTACTATTAACTATACACAATTTCATCACTAATTATGTGCCAACTTATTTTATCTTTAATTTTTTGTTCTTTTGTACAACTCTCAATTCAACACTATATGTGTGCCAAATTACTATTAAATGTTTACCACTTCATCACTAATTGTACACTCAAAATAAATTGAATTTTAATTTTTAAAATGATTGCATTGTATTCCAAAACAAGCATAATGTTAGTATTAACAAAGGCACATAGTGCTTATAAAATATTCACTAAAAAAATTCATTAACACCTGTAAATAATACAAAAAGCTTGAGGATAACATGTATATACCAAAACGTTGTAAACATGTACTAGAATACTATTAAGTGTGCACTATTTATTCACTAACTATACAACATAAAATAGCTTGTTCAAATGATTTAAAGGCCCTCAACGTTGTAAACATTGTCCGATAGAGTTGTTGGCACAAAATCTTGTCCTCAACTTGGGCATCGCAAATTTCAAGGCAGATTTGGCAGTCTTGGACCTCTTATTAACATTAAGTGCACCCTCGTTCGGCCCTGGAGATGCCGGTCTTTTCCTGTTTCCTCTTGCCATTAAAAGTTATCAACCTGGTATTGACAACATTAATAATATTAAGGCATAACTCAAGCATCAAGTATCAAATAAAAATACACAAATGAAAAACTATATGTACACTGTATGAACCTTATTTATATACTAGAATAAAACTATTTAAACACCATGTGTGATGATGCATTTCATGGACTATATATGCACATGACCAAACTTATCAATGCACCAAAACACATATTCATTACGAAAATAACTGAATGTTCATCATTCTTAAATAAATTGTACACCATAAACACAAAGAAGAAATCACGAAAAACGATCAAGGTATACTGACACATTTCACAAAAATCCAATTTTTAAAAAACATAAAAAATCAATAATTCTGCAAAACAAACTACATATATACATCATCCTATATGTATAACATAAAAACATTACACCATTCAATAACTAAAAATACATCGTTTTTACCAACTTTTATACCAAAAAAATCCCCAACAGATATTCCCTAACTCGCACAAAAATATTCCCTGAAACAAAAAAGATAACCCGTGAAATCGCCTAGACAAATCGAAAATCAAAATCCTAGACACTTCAAAAAAAAAATCAAACAAGAATGCCTACTCCTCTTACTACATATTACTTCAAATATCCAAAATCAACAGTTGAATGGTTCAACAAAAAATGAAAAACACGTGTAAAATAAAATCCTTTACTAGCAAAATTTCGATCCAAAAACTTAAATAAAATGAAACCAAAACACTTACCTTTATCAACTATTGGAAGAATCAGTGACACCCTACTGATGAAATGCTGACATTGGAACTGGGCCTTCAAGTCAAGAACTCAGACATGTTTCAACGAGAAGAGGCCTTGAAGAAAAGCAGAGAGCTCCTATTCACAAAGGTGAGTAACGGGTTTGTTACAGAGTAGAGTGCCCATTCTCATCCATCATCTGCTAGGTTTGTTAAGGAAATGGGAGTAATTAAAATCTCAAAAAATATGGGATTATGGGGGTTACCAAAACTAACCGAATTAATTTGTGTACAAAATGACTTTTGTGCCCTTAAATGGGCGAAATCAAATTTATTTAAAAAAAAAATCGAAAAAAAACTGGACTTTTAGATTTGTCAGATTAATGGCTTAGATTGATCCACACTGCCACATGGTAAGCCCTCTGCCACATTTGATCCTATACCTATATATATATATGATCTGTTGGTTAAAAATGATACAAAACCAAAATCGGGTGAAATTACCTCAAGTTCCAGTTCATACTGCGTGGGTGCAGAAGTCCGAAAAAAGATAAGTTTATATATTTTATTTTTGTTTAGTAATTTTCACCAGTCCTAATGTTTTCAGCATTTTCATTAACCGTATTTCATATTTTCTGAACTAATGTGTGTTTCATATTTTTTGCAGGTACAATGATAATAATGAAAGAGAGTAGAAAATCAGAAATACAATAACATGTTCTGATAAACAGATAAGTATATCAATTTGAATATCTAATAATCATTATCTACTTAATTATTCTACCTATTTGAATATAAACATGAATTAAACTAAAGTTAGATTCATTTAGAAAATACAAGTATGACTATTAACTGTATTTTTGTCTGTTTTGATGCATGCTCAATATCACTGAACTCTGATGCAAACAAACCCATAAAGATTGTATTCAACATTTAAAGATAAGTATTTTACATGAATATATAAATTGCAACATAAATTATGGGATTCATATCTATCTATGTGAATGAGAACTATATAAAAAACAACCAACAAACAAAAAAAGAAGAATAATAAATAGATGGAGCAACTTTATTCATAAATTACCTTGTTCATTTGGACTCTGAATTTTACGTTTATTCCCAACTATGTTGTGACCTGTGAGCTTCCTCATATTGAAGAATAGGATGTTCGATAATCTATATGAATGAAGATCGTTCTGTAGAGTGTGGTCTGTGAAGTTTTCTGTGTGGTTTGCCTTGATAAAATGTGAAGAATGTGCTGAATAAACTGAACCCTGAAATCTTTATATACTAAAAATACGTAAGTGTATTTGGTATGCGTATGAATATAATTGAACAAGGTGATTTGTATAGTATCCTGATTCAGATTTTGTTAAACTTTTTTACACCGAAATACATAGAATAAAATTTCACTCTATTATCGTATTAGGCATGTGAATATTGTAAGATATTTAAAGAGTTTTGTAATAAAAAAAATGCAAACACATAATATAATCAACAAAACTTTTTTACATTGAAACATTATCTTTATATATATAAGTAAATATAATCTTGTTTGACTTTAGTTTATTTACGTAATCATCTTACAGAGTAATTTCGAATTTATTTTAAAAAATTGCAGATTATTTATTGTTTGCAAAGATGAATGTGTTCAATGTAATGTTCTATGTTTATTAATTCATTGTTTTACATTTTTTGTTCTATATCATTGGTGGTGAATGGTTTATGATTATCAAATGATCTTTAGACTATTTTGTTAATTTTTTATTTGATTTTTATTGACATGTTTGTTCTATTTTATGTTAATCGTATTGTCGTAATTTAAATGTTTGTGAAGTATAATAAATCAAAACCATATAAAACCTCTTGACCGTACACAAAAGTGTATTGGAATCCTGTTGGTTTTAATGGTTAAATCTTTATTGAGTGTTCATTTTTTAATTGACTACTTCTAGGTCTGTATTTATTCTGTATTTTTTAAGATCCATCAAAATAACACCACTTGACCCTACAACATGATTGTAGTGGAATATTGTTGGTTAAAGCAAACTTTCAATAAAAATTTGATTTATAATTAAGAAATTATTAGTAAAAGATTCTAAATAATACATCTACCTAGTTAAAACATTTTATTGACTTATATAATATCGAAATTACATAGTGGCCATAAGAATTTAATTTTAAACAAATTCACAGTTTTAACTTAATAAATAATTAAAACATATATTTGACATTATAAAAACATAAAAAAATAAATAAAACAAATACAATTGTTTTTTATTAATTCAGATACAAAAACCACATCCATATTACTTTTACTAATCGATTACCTAAATCTTAATAAGAATAATAATGAAATAATAAAAGCCATACTTTTAAAAGTTGTTTGTTTCTGTTAAGCGTTTTTAACTAAACAATATAAAAAAACGATTACCTAAATCTTAATAAGAATAATAATTAAATAACAGAAAATCCATTAACAAACACAAAGAAAACAATAAAAATAAATAGATATAAATGCAGAATTATTATTAAGTATTGAGAACAAAATTCAATAAAACCAATTAAAAAGTATTCTTCTCAAAACATCAGAAAATAAAACGTAACCACAAAACTGTGGTGAAAACATCCAACCAACTAAAATTAATTACTGCTCGCAAATAACAACTATACTAAATCACAAAATGCTCCTTTAGCCATCCTTCTTCTCATCTTCAATCTTTATAACACTTTTCAGCTTCATAGAAATGGTTGATGAAGAAAAATCTTCACATAATCTACGTTTGCACATAGGAGATTCGGATGTCGAGGGTCTCTTCTTAAGGTTCTTGATCGTAGTATTAACTTCAAATTCCGACGAAGATTCTTCCTACAAACAAATAAAAACATATTGTGTTAATATTTAAACATATACAACAATACTAAAATTTATTTAGTCTCATTAAAAAAAACAAATAATGTAGTATTACAAATATAAAAAAAAGTAATAATAATAAGTTATAAAATCAAACCTTATCATCACAAACATCATCTGACTGCAGCTTGGACAGAAAATACGATTCCTAAACACCAAAAAATTAAATTAATAATTTATAATAATCATTTGTAATGAATATTATAATAAAAATTTAATATTTAAATAACCTGACTCTCGAGATTCATCACTCCATATTTCCAAATCAAATCTAGATCTGCCGAAAGTTTAGCAACGGAAAAGATACCAGAATAATTATGGAATTGTTCAGATTTTATCTGTACTTTGAAAAGAAGCTTCTTCCCGATGAGTCCAGATAGTTCCTCGGGCAACTCCTCACCTCCACGCTACAAAAATTCGTACAATTATATTACAATAATTCCTAAAAATTAAATAAGTGTTAAAAAATATAACATATAATATATATAATAAGTTAAATACCTCAAGATGCTCCTTCCTCAAATCCGTGCAAGACTTTCCAATCAGATTTTCCCAATCCATATCCCAACAAAGTAAAGTGGCGCTTGCACTTTCATCAACAACTTGAACAGTAATCATGTACCTAGTCAAATTTTTATTCGAAAAATAATATTAGACCAACTAAATAAGAAATTTGATTATATCTGAATCTAAATAAAAATAATGTAAAAATTACCTCAAAACCCCTGTGTGAAACAAATCATCACACTTCACACAATAAAAATTGTCCACTGCTTGGTGCATCTTCTTCCCACAGTTAGTACACGCAAGATACCACCAATCTTCCAAATTGAAACGACTCTTGCACAAATCCAAAAAACTACCAGCCTATATAGATTATATTAGTAAAATTGAAAAAAAAATATATACAAATAAATATTTATTATTTAATTAAAATTATTTAAATAAAGGGATTATAAAAAATAAAATTACCGTTTTACAATCATACAAATAATCAACAGTTTTTACCGATGCATCTGGAGCTTCAAGTTCATCTTTAGCCGTCCGTTCGGAGGGCAAACTAACATGACTAATAGAAAATGTAGGATTGTTTTGCTCAAAATCCTTATTTAAAAAATAATATTGTTAATAAACATATATAAAATATTCAATATTCTATAATTGAAAATTGTCAAAAAATATTACCTCTTCTTGAAGTCTTGGATCTCGTCAACTTTCTCATTCACAAGCAATTTTGTTGAAAATATACCTTAACTTGACCTTCAAAATAAAATAAATATTAAATAGTTAAATTACAGAACAAAATCAGAAATAAATTTGAAGAAAAAAAATAAAAATACAAATAGAGCAGAAAAAGTAAACAAATATTAAATAGTTCAATTACAGAAATCTTTCAAAAAAATATAAAAATCAAACATTATATATATTTTTTATTAGAAATTTCGAAATCAGAGTTTATTTATTCTACTGGAGATAAATAGAGCAGAAAAAGTAAATAAATATTACAAAAACTTAAATTACAAAACAAATTCAGACATAAATTTTTAACAAAATATATTATATAAAAATTAATAAGAAAAACCGTACCTTTAAAAACTTTTGCTCGTCCCATCTGCAAAATTATAACCAACGGCTCAAATAATTCCTGCTCCAAGTGCGGCTTAATCTGTTCCGCAAAATTCTCCCAAAGCGTACATGTGACGCGATTGATTCTAAAATATTAAAATGATATTAAATTTACACGTAAAAATATATAAAACAAATATAAAAACTATGAGATATAAATTAATATAATATAACTTACTCTAGATCCTCCAAAGTTAAATCCAAAAATTTGGTAAGGCGTCCATTGATATCTTTATTTTGTGCCGAGTCCATCGAAATCACCTTTCCAATAATATCTACAAAACAACATTCAGTAAATTAAAATCAATGTAGCAAATACATTCACTATGAGAGAATAAATGAAATTCAAACATACCTATTAGCATTGTGTCATCAACCTTATTAGTGTCAGTCAAATCACTAAATTTTATGAAGTTGTACATGAATCTAGGAAACGTTTCATCAAACATTTCAAAAACGTGTGTCTTTCCATAGAACATAATCTTAATTTGGTTGGAAGTCGTTTTGCATTTATCAGTTTGCTTTTCAACAATAAAATCTTTTATTGCATAAACATGGCCTTCTTTTAAACTTCTTCGAAAATTGGGAATTTGATACTTTCTGATGGAACCATGAATTCGATCACCCTGTAAATTAGAAAATTTAAACAATTTATTTATTGAGCATAATATATATAAAAAATCGCAGAAAAAAATTGCAAAATAAGTTTGTGAAAGAATATTATATTACCGAAGCATCGTGAAAAATGCATTCAATACTCCCTATTTGTTTGTTGTCGTGGAATGATGGCTTTTCGTACTTCCGCACGAGCCTTAACTTTATTGCCCAAAGCGTTTTGCTATTGTTCAATTCTCGAATCAAATTGAAAACTGGTGCCATTTTTTTTTTCGAAAACAATGAATCGATGTGGAGAAGGAAATATATTATTCCTGTTGCTTTGGCAGTTTTTTTGAATGTGTAAAATCAACTAATGAGGATTCTAATATTTATAGGCAGTGAATTTCCTTTTCGTCCATTATTAAAATTTCGAAAATATTGCATAATCCAGCTATATAAAAATAAGATATTTTCGAGCAATTATTGAAAAGGAATTTTGTTGAAATATAAATGATATGTGCAATATCAGCAATATAATTAAAAATAAATTTTTTAAATAGGCAGTCGATATTTAGTATCATCAATTTCGTTTGATTGTGATTCCTTTTGCAGGAAAGAACTGATTTATTCAATCCAGAATCCGGATCTTTACAATTATGAGACAATTTGTTAATTGCGATATGTTACAATTTTGTTAATTGTATTATTCTGTACCATTCTAGAATCTGTTTGATATGAAAAACTCAACAACAGTAAAATTATTTATGGTATTTTTCTTCCGATCTGCAACGCTTTTGATATACAACAAAAACAACAAACAAAATTTTTATCGAAATTATTTATGGTATTTTTTTTCCGATTTGAAACGCTTGGGATATACAACAAAAACAACAAAGCTTTAAGTTTTATGGTATTGATTATATATGATCTGCAAAATTTCATAATATTTTCCATGTCAATAACAATACAAAATTTGCATACAAATTAGAAATCAATGAAAAAAAGAATCCGAAAATTATACTGAAGTCAAACTTTCTTATTTTATATAAATTGTATATGCAAATAGTATATTAGTTCATTCCATCAGTTAAAACAAATCAGAAGTGTTTAATAAGGTCAAACTTTCTATTTTATCAGCCCAAAAACGTAAATCAACACTTAATAAAAAATCATAAGTTTTTAATAATGTCAAAGTTTCTATTTTATCAGCCCAAAAACGTAAATTAGCACTTAATCGGCCCAAAATATACCCGAAAATTTTTAGCAATAGCATTTAGGCGGGAAAACATTTATAGAAATAATTTTGCTATTATATATATACAGATATGAATATAAAATATAATACATACATGTATTCTATATAATACTATTTATTTCTATATATTATATACGTACTATATATAATATTATATATATTAACGTAGGCCTTAAATAGGCCGGTCTGTTGAGCTAAAAATGCTTTTTTAAAGGCCTAGGCCTGACTCAACTATTTAAATAGGCTTTGTAAAAGGCTTGAGCCTGACCCAATTGTTAAATAGGCCAAGCCAAGCCGAGCCATTAGTAGGCCGGGCCATAGGCCCATGTTGGGTAGCATGTCCTATTTCAACCCCTAGTTTTGGGTCAATATATCTGACAGGATGCAATTGGAACCTAATTCAACCCTAATCACTCGGGCATATCCCACGATTTATATCATGCTGGGTCAAAGGGGCTCTGACACTGACAAGTCCAACCATAAACGTGGGTATCTGAGTTATCAAAAAAAAAAAAAAAAAAAGAAATTCACCCGCTACGCGCCTTACGCCCCCTTAGCAAAATCGCTATTAGAGTGGGTAGCAACTAGCACGTGAGATGCTCTTGGGACAAATGCAATAATCATAATAAATGATATACGAATAAAGAAAAATAATGGCCCCCTGTCTCCGAGTGATCATAATTGCCCACACATGCAATCACACCCAAAGTGCAGCTTCATTGTGCAACTCCCCAATGCTAAATTTATTTTAAAATGAGAAAAAAGAAACAGCTTATTATATAACTGAACCAATATATTTATTTTAACCAAATATAGTAGGACAGTAGGACTACAATTAATGTCATGTATAATTCATTTTAATTCAGTTGAAAAAAAAACAGTATATAATATAATTAAATAAATCAATAATTTTAACCAAATATAGTAGGAATCTAATTAATGTCGTGATCATTCAATTTTAAATTATTTGCTACTATAAGAGTAGGAATGCCATAGCATGATAATGACAGTTTACTAATTTTATTGTCGGCCAGCAAATCTCACTAAAGAATTAGTTGTAACTGAGATTCGCTTGGGTTAACAAGGCGTTGACCCTTTAGTACCTTTCTCAATAATAATAATAATAATAATAATAATAATAATAATAATAATAATAATAATAATAATTATTATTATTGTTATTGTTATTGTTATTGTTATTGCATCATATAATTATGAGATCTAATTTGTTAGTTGATTTAGATCAGTAAGTTACCTTCGGATCACGGGTTTATCAGGTAACTGGATTCGGGTTCTTGATTGACCTGAAATAGATGAACAAACGTCAGGCTAGCCGGGGGTGGTCCCGACTAAGACCCTCCGATGCTTAAGTCAGGTCGGGTTCGTGAGGTATGGGGGTACGGGGACAATAAGAGTGGGAGTAAGTAGTAAAAGTCAAAAGATGAATAATTACCATCAATTCTTTTGTAGAAGAAGGTATTTATAGATATCCCGCCAATGTGAGCCGGTGTCATCATCCGAAAGGTGGTGTTGTACTTGGTTGTCGGGGAATCAATGGTCCACCTTTCCGGGTTGGATCCATTTCCCCGGTTCGGGTCTGATCCGGAGCCCCTAAACCCATTTTCCGACCTCACTGTGTATGCTTGTGAGACCTCCTTGCCTTATCATTATTCCCCCGGTCTACGAAGTTGCTCGACCGCTCGGGGTTGCTAGGACAAGTCTGCGGGGGGCAACTACGTGGATCTGAGTCCTTGAGCTTCTCCTGGCTAAGTACAAGTTGGGTCTTGAGGTCGAGGTCGGCGCCGCGTACTCCCAAGCCTTTGGGGCTCCGTAGGGATTGGATTGTTTGGGGTCTCGAGATCGAGCTTTGAGACCTGTCTCGTATTGTTATTATCATTTTTATATATATATATATATATATATATTTATATATATATTATATTTTTATTTGAAGCTCAAAGGTCGAGCCACCTCAATTCTGGGCCTCATTATTACCCATTGGGCCCTACCATTTTTACTCTTATATATATAGGGTAAAAGTAGTTTCAATTTTTCACTTTCAACCTTCACTGTAAAAAATCGGGTCTTGCTCGACCTCGCGACCTCATCCTTTTTCAGATCCGAAGCCGCCCCCTTCTCCCAAGGTAATCCCTAAATTGGTCGGTGTTTCTATACTCCAGGTATTCCTTAGTCCTCTTTTCTATTTTCTTCCGCTTTACTTGTATTCTTTTTGTAATAAATGGGTTCTAGGACTACTTCCCAAAGTGATCCCGTAAGGTCTTCCAATTCTAACTCCGAGTCTAGCTCGGGTTCTAGTTCTAGCACCAGCTCCGGGGGGGATGTGACCGGACCACTTCAGCCGAACCCTAGATCCTTATATCCCCTCCCCCTTAGTACCGTCCCCTCCCTCAGGGCTAGGGAGGCATCTCCTTCGGGGTCGGGTTCTGGGGAAACCCCGTCCGATCTCCCTTAACAGGACTCTTGGGAGTTAATAAAATGCACGGTGCGTCATAGCGAAGCTTCTCATATTAGCCATCGCTATTTTATCCCACCCGAGTATAAGGTGATTATCCCGGGTCGTGACGATCGTATGCATAAGCCCCCTCAAAATTGTTTTTCTTTTCATTTGTCCACTTTAGATGCCGGGTTACGCTTCCCTTTACATTCGGATATAGAGGAGATTCTTATCCGCCTAGGTCTTTGTTTGACCCAGTTTGCCCCCAATGTCGTTCGTCAGATTATAGGTTTTATAGTGCTCATGAAATTTTTTAAAGTTGTTCCGTCAGCGGCTCATTTTTGGGCTTTATTTTCTATTACCACTTCTGCAAAAACCAACGACCGTGGGTTCTTCTATCTCACTTCACGGCCCTTTTGCAAATTTCTCACCAGTTTGCCCTCTTCTTCGAGGAACTGGAAAACCAAGTTCGTTTTCATTGAAGCCCCTCCCACCCGCCCTTGGCGGATCCCGCAAACTTGGAGGTTCTCGAAACCCCGCGTTCGCGCTTCGGATCTTGGCGAATGTTCTTGGGGACGAGGACCGTTTCAATGCACTCACCGCCCATCTCTATGACATAAGGAGCTTTTAAAAGAAGAAGTCCTATCTGCGGTGGGCCTTAGCCCTGCTGTTGTCCCTCGTACCCGATCACTTGGTAAATTATATATTTTTAGCATTTTCTCACCTGTTACCCATTACATGCTCTCCCACTACTCTCACATGCGTTTGTTCTATTTCAGGTATGTCTGTGAAGGCTTCGCTCGTTACCAAAGTCATTCGGGAGCAAAAGGAGAAACTTATCGCCGCTGCTAGGTCATCGGGTCTCACTATTCCTCCGTCCCCCTTGGTTCACTCGAGTGAGCCAACTCCTAGCGCCCCATCTCTGATTCCCTCCAGCGAGGTACAATCGACTGCTCGGGATCACGGGATTGTTTCTGATGCGAGTGAGCTCGAGCCCTTGTCGGTTGATCCTCCACCCCCTTACTTACAATCGAGGCGGGAGGTACTTCAGATCCCAAAGACAAAGGCAAAAGGAAGAGCAAGTCCAAAGGGAAATCCAAAAGTCGCAGCCGGAGCGGAAGCAAAAGCAAAGGATCCGATGGGGGTAAGGCGAAGAAAAAGGCTCGCGTCGAGAAACCCAAGCCAAGTGAAGAAGAGATCTCGATTGCCTTACGCGAGATCGAGGATCGCCAAACTAAATTGGCTCGAGCTCGCGAACAGGACCATGTCGAGGCTTCGCCCTCCTCGAGGCGATTCTGCGCACGCGTGTGGTTCCAAAATGGAATATCTCTCCCGAGAGTTGTATAATGAGGACTAGGGCGGGAGGATTCACGGAATTGTATCAAGGATGCATTCTCCCGCAGGATCAATTCGCTCTAAGTGTCATGCCTGAGACTAAGTTAGAGGAGATAGCGGCTCACGACCTCATGAGGGTACGCCCACTTCCCCTCGGGACTTAGTATTTTTTACTTTTTTGTTTCCCTTTTTATGCTCTTGCCTGCCCTAAGTGAGGTCTCTCTCTCTCTCTTTCTCTTTTTGAAGGCCGCCAATGTTGCTCACAACTTGACACTTCGGAGCCATCATTGGAGGGTTCGATGCCTAGAAGCCGAGGCCCTAGCACAACGCCTCGAGAAAGAGAAAGCATCCGCCGAGGCCAAGGCCAAATCCGAATATGATGCTCGTATCAAACAAATGGAGGTCCAACTAGCTGAGCTCGAAGCACGCGCAAAACATGCCGAGGATTCTCTCCAGACCTCTCAGAGTGCAGTGGTCCGTTTAACCCGCGAAAGTACTAAAAGCTTCGTCGCGGGTCAGGAGGCCGGGAAAAGGGAGGCTCTCACTTCCCCTGAATTTGCCAAGATGTTGAAAGAGGCCCGGGTCTCAGGTGCCCAAGATTTCAAAAAATCTCCTATCTTTGACCGGCTGGTCGTGGAGAAAGCAGCCGAGTTCGAAGTGATGGGGTTCTATAAATGCCAATCCCAGATCTACAAATTTGGTGGGTTCAAGGCGGACTTTGATCCAAGAAAGCTCGACCCCGAGCTAGATGGCAAGGAGGAAAGTGAAGACCTCGCGGGTCACGAGTTTAGCTTTCTACTTCAAGATCCCGATCCCGTGGTGGAAGAGATACCTCCTACAGGAGACCAAGCTCATGTAGAGGGAGACGACCTACTGGACGTTGCCTCTCTTCTGGGACCTCCTACTTGACCTGCCATACTTTGTAAATGGGCTGGAGGACAAGTTTATTTTGTAAATGGGCTGGGGGACAAGTTTATTTTGTAAAGGGGCTGGGGGACAAGTTTATTTTGTAAAGGGCTTGAAGCCCTGACTTGTATTTTGTTTATCGAATGCTTTTGTAGATGAGACAGAGCTTGAACGCTCAGATCAATTTAGAACACTGTACAATTCTGCTTATCTCTAACTGGTAGCCCTTTTTTTTGTATTCGACTACTGGTGCTTTCCATACGTTTTGCATAATTTATATTTTAATTTCTTTTATTTCCTTATGCTTTCACTATATTTGAGATTTGGGGTTTCTACGGGTCTTGCCTTTTGCGAGTCGTAAGGCCTTGTCCGAGGGATCTCTTGGGATCCCTCTCCTTTTACCTTTAATATCGCGAGGTCTCTTGTGATCCGAGGGATCTCTTGGGATCCCTCTTTTCATTTACACGAGTCTTCATTTACACAAGTCTTCGAGATCACGGGGCCTGGTCCGAGGGGTCTCTTGGGATCCCTCACCCTTTGCCCTTTGAGATCTCGAGGTCTCTTGTGATGCGAGGGATCTCTTGGGATCCCTCTTTTTAAACACAAGTCTCCAAGATCGTGGGGCCTGGTCCGAGGGGTCTCTTGGGATCCCTCACCCTTTACCCTTTGAGATCTCGAGGTCTCTTGTTGTGATCCGAGGGATCTCTTGGGATCCCTCTTTTCATTTACACGAGTCTTCATTTACACAAGTCTTCGAGATCATGGGGTCTGGTCCGAGGGGTCTCTTGGGATCCCTCACCCTTTGCCCTTTGAGATCTCGAGGTCTCTTGTGATGCGAGGGATCTCTTGGGATCCCTCTTTTTTAAACGCAAGTCTCCGAGATCGTGGGGCCTGGTCCGAGGGGTCTCTTGGGATCCCTCACCCTTTACCCTTTGAGATCTCGAGGTCACTTGTTGTGATCCGAGGGATCTCTTGGGATCCCTCTTTTCATTTACACGAGTTTTTGAGATCTCTTGGGACCTTTTCTCGCTATCCGAGGGATCCCTTGGATCCCTTTATTGTTCAAAGACATTGTTTAGCACAGGTGTACACGCTGCATCACTTTCAAATAAAAGGAGTAATCGGGTCTCCATTCGATTCAGCAAAACATGGGGTCCAGGGATCAACACGCGTCCCCTTTCCCTTTACCAAAAAATGCTCATAATGAGCTATGTAATTTTTGAGGTCTTTCAACTCCTGACCTCTATAACAAAACATGGGGTTATAAAAGTTCCCCTAATTTTTTAAATAAAAAAGGCAAAACAAACACTAATTTTGGCGGGTTTATCTGCGCTAAGCGTAGAACTTTCGCAAATTCTAGGCGTTCCAAGGCCTCGGGAGCTCCTTGCCTTGTAGGTCTTCCAATCGATAGGCCCTTTTCCTGACACGCGGACTACCTTATATGGTCCTTCCCAATTAGGGTCTAATTTTCCCACGTGTTTGGTACCTCGACCTTTTTCAGGACGAGGTCACCAACCTGGAAGCTTCTCTTCTTTACTCTCTTATTGTACTCGTTCATCATTCTGGCCTTTGCTAACAGGATCCTCCCATAGGCGTGTTCTCTCCTTTCTTCTATGAGGTCCAGATCAGCCGCTCTGCTATCTCGGTTCATTCTTCCTTCATAATTCTCAATCCTATGCGTAGGTTCCCCAATCTCTGCCGGGATCACTGCCTCCGAGCCATACAATAGGCAGAATGGGGTCTCACCCGTAGCCATTTTCGGGGTCGATATGTACGCCCATAACACCCCCGGGAGCTCATCAACCCAATAGGTCTTCATTTGCTCTAGGCGTGTCTTCAAGTGCTGCAGGATTATGCGATTAGCGACCTCCGTCTACCCATTGGCTTGCGGGTTTCCTACCGAGGTGAAGTTCTGTTGGATCTTCATTTCTTTGCACCATGCCACTATCTTCTTCACTTGAAATTGGGTGCCATTATCTGAGATCAAGATTCAAGGTACCCCGAACCTATACACGATATTTTTCCAAAGGAAGTTCATGACTTTGGTTTCCGTAATCTTTGCTAAGGCCTCGGCCTCTATCCACTTAGAGAAGTATTCAACAGCAACAATGATGAATTTTTTCTGCGCCCGAGCTAGCGGGAAAGGACCCAAGATGTCGATTCCCCACTGGTCAAATAGGCATGTTATAGGAATTGAGGTCATAGGGGCAGCCGACTGTTGTGGCAAGTTCGAGTGCAGCTGGCATTTCTCACATTTTTTGGCGAACTCAGCGGTGTCTTGTACTAACGTTGGCCAAAAATAGCCCTGGCGCATGATTTTCAAAGCAAGAGATCTTGCACCCGAATGGTTTCCACAAGACCCTTTATGGATCTCTTGCATCACATACGCGGCCCTTTTCGGTGCTAAGCACTTGAGCATGATCCCGGTTACTGACTTCTTATAAAGATTTCCATCCAGTATACAAAAACGGGATGCTCTTACTTTGAGACGCTTCGCCTTTAGCGGGTCATCTGGCAAGTGACCCTGCAAGAGGTATTTTTTAATGTCTTCCATCTAGGTCTCGTCACACGAGATCTTGAGCACGAGACCCACCGTAGGGCACGTGTCGATCGGGTCTTTTTCAGATATGATCTCCGGCTCCTCAGCTGTTAAGACGACCACTTTTCTTGAACTGACCCCTGTGATGCTACTTGCAAATTTTGCCAACGCATCGGCTCGCCCATTTTCTATCCTTGGGACCTGGTGGAGTTGGAACTGCTCGAAACCTCCGATAAGTTGTTTTACGCGTTCCAAATATGCTACCATCATTTTTTCTTTGGCTTCATATTCCTCTTGGACCTGCATCGCCACTAACTGCGAATCCGTATACGCTACTAGCTTCTTCGCTTGGCATTTTTGGGCTAATTTCATGCCCGCTATTAAGGCTTCGTATTCCGCCTCATTGTTAGTGACCGCAAACTCTAATTTTAATGCGATTTCGAGTTCCAGGTCATTTGGTCCTTGCGTGAGACTCCGGCTCCGCCTCCTCTCGAAACCGCCGAGCCGTCGACATGGAGCATCCAAGTCTCCGAGATGGGTTCAATCGGGCTCGACATCTCTATCAGAAATCGGCGAGGACCTGGGCCTTTATGGTTGTTCTTACTTGGTATCTGATATCAAATTCTCCCAACTCCACCGACCACTTAACCAGCGACCCGCGAGATCGGTTTTCCCAAGATCCGCTTTAGGGTTGGTTGGTCAAGACGATTATCACATGCGATTGGAAGTAAGGTCGGAGTTTTGAGCCGAGGTCACCAAGGCCGAGCTAGCTTCTCGACCTAGTCAGTTCCTCCGCCTTGGAGGACCTTATCGACATAATAGATCGGTTGGTGAACCCCTTTGTTTCCCTTACTAAAGACCGAGCTCACCGCATGAGGTGAGACCGCGAGGTACAAATACAGGGGCTCTCCCTTGATTGGCTTAGCTAGCAGCGGAGGTGAGGTCAAGTACGCCTTGATCTCCTGAAAGGCTTCATCGCACTGATCCGTCCACTTGAAGCTTTTCACGTTTTTCAGCGTAGCGAAGAAAGGTAAGCTACGATCCCCTGATCTGGAAATGAAACGACTCAAGGATGCCACTATTCCCGCCAGCTTCTGGACTTCCTTGATATTCTTGGGCGGGGTCATCTGGACTATTGCCTTGATTTTTTCGGGATTCGCTTCTATCCCACGCTCGTTGACAAGATACCCCAAGAACTTGCCTCCTCTAACTCCAAAGGTGCATTTTGCCGGATTGAGCTTCATTTTATACCTCCTTAACACCGCAAACGACTCTGTGAGGTGGGTTAAGTGATCTTTCTCTTGCTCGCTTTTCACTAGCATATCGTCCACATACACCTCCATGGTCACTCCAATGAGATCTTTGAACATCATGTTGACAAGCCTCTGGTAGGTGGCACCCGTATTTTTAATCCCAAACGGAATGACCTTATAACAGTAGACCCCGGTATCAGTTACGAACGAGGTCTTTTCTCTATCTTCCTCAGCCATTGATATCTGGTGATATCCTTGATACACATCCATCATGCTCAGCAATGCGCATCCGGCCGTCGAGTCCACCAATAAATCGATCCGAGGAAGCGGGTACGGGTCTTTAGGACAAGCCTTATTCAGATCTGTAAAGTCGGTACACATCCTCCATCTCACATCTGTTTTTGGCACAACCACGACGTTGTAGAGCCAATCTGTGAATTGCACCTCAACAATGTAACCCGCTTGGAGTAGCTTGTTGACCTCAGCCCCTATAATTTCGTTCCTCTCCGCCCCGAAACTTCTCTTCTTCTGCTTTACCGGCTTTATAGCGGGATCAACATTGAGGCGATGAACAATGACCTCTGGGCTCACTCCTTCTAGGTCTGCTGGCTCCCATGCAAACACATCACAGTTCTTTTTCAGAAATTCGATCATCATGAGCTCTTGGGACGGGGTCATTTGCGACCCGATCCTTATGGTCTTTGTTGGGTCATTTGGGTCCAATTGAACCACAATGTACTCTTCTACCGGCTCCATCCTATAATTCTCTGATTTGGATTTTTTGCTTGAACTTGACCCCCCACCCCACATTTGCTTCATGGGTTCGAGGGCGGTCTCCTTTACTTCACTCTTTTTCAGAGATAAATTATAACATTCCCTAGCCATTCGGGTCTTGCTCAACCTCGCGACCTCATCTGATTTAGATCAGTAAGTTACCTTCTGATCACGGGTTTATCGGGTAACCGGATTCGGGTTCTTGATTGACCTGAAATAGATGAACAAACATTAGGCTAGCCGAGGGGTGGTCCCGGCTAAGACCCTCCGATGCTTAAGTCAGGTCGGGTTCGTGAGGTATGGGGGTACGGGGACAGTAAGAGTGGGAGTAAGTAGTAAAAGTCAAAAGATGAATAGTTACCATCAAATTCTTTCAGTAGCAAGGTATTTATAGATATCCTGCGCCAATGTGAGCGCGCCCGGTGTCATCATCTCAAAGGTGGTGTTGTCTTGGTTGTCGGGGAATCAATGGTCCACCTTTCCGGGTTGGATCCATTCCCCGGTTCGGTCCGATCCGGAGCCCCTAAACCCGCTTTTCCGACCTCACTGTGTATCTTGTGAGACCTCCTGCCTTATCATTATTCCCCGGTCTCACGGTTGCTCGACCGCTCGGGGTTACTAGGACAAGTCTGCGGGGGCAACTACGTGGATCCGAGTCCTTGAGCTTCTCCTCGGCTAAGTACAAGTTGGGTCTTGAGGTCGAGGTCGGCGCGCGACTCCCAAGCCTTTGGGGCTCGTAGGATTGGATTGTTTGGGGTCTCGAGATCGAGCTTTGAGACTGTCTCGTATTGTTATTATCATTTTATATATATATATATATTTATATATATTATATTTTTATTTGAAGCTCAAAGGTCGAGCCACCTCGATTCTCGGGCCTCATTATTACCCATTGGGCCCTACCATTTTTACTCTTATATATATAGGGTAAAAGTAGTTTCAATTTTTCACTTTCAACCTTCACTGTAAAAAATCGGGTCTTGCTCGACCTCGCGACCTCATCTGATTTAGATCAGTAAATTACCTTCGGATCACGGGTTTATCGGGTAACCGGATTCGGGTTCTTGATTGACCTGAAATAGATGAACAAACGTCAGGCTAGCTAGGAGGGGTGGTCCCGGCTAAGACCCTCCAATGCTTAAGTCAGGTCGGGTTCGTGAGGTATGGGGGTACGGGGACAGTAAGAGTGGGAGTAAGTAGTAAAAGTCAAAAGATGAATAGTTACCATCAAGTTACTGTAACAAGGTATTTATAGATATCCCTGGCCAATGTGAGCGCGCCAGGTGTCATCATCTGAAAGGTGGTGTTGTACTTGGTTCTCTGGGGAATCAATGGTCCACCTTTCCAGGTTAGATCCATTCCCCCGGTTCAGGTCTGATCCGGAGCCCCTAAACCCGTTTTTCGACCTCACTGTGTATGCTTGTGAGACCTCCTTGCCTTATCATTATTCCCCCGGTCTACGAAGTTGCTCGACCGCTCGGGGTTGCTAGGACAAGTCTGCGGGGGGCAACTACGTGGATCTGAGTCCTTGAGCTTCTCCTGGCTAAGTACAAGTTGGGTCTTGAGGTCGAGGTCGGCGCCGCGTACTCCCAAGCCTTTGGGGCTCCGTAGGGATTGGATTGTTTGGGGTCTCGAGATCGAGCTTTGAGACCTGTCTCGTATTGTTATTATCATTTATATATATATATATATTTATATATATTATATTTTTATTTGAAGCTCAAAGGTCGAGCCACCTCGAATTCTGGGCCTCATTATTATCCATTGGGCCCTACCATTTTTACTCTTATATATATAGGGTAAATGTAGTTTCAATTTTTCACTTTCAACCTTCATCGTAAAAAATCGGGTCTTGCTCGACCAGAGACCTCATCCGATTTAGATCAAGAATTACCTTCGGATCACGGGTTTATCGCAACCGGATTCGGGTTCTTGATTGACTGAAATAGATGAACAAGCGTCGGAGGCTAGCGGGGTGGTCGCTAAGACCCTCCAATGCTTAAGTCGTCGGGTTCGTGAGGTATGGGGGTACGGGGACAGTAAGAGTGGGAGTAAGTAGTAAAAGTCAAAAGATGAATAGTTACCATCAAATTCTTCAGAGCAAGGTATTTATAGATATCCCTGGCCAATGTGAGCGCAGGTGTCATCATCTGAAAGGTGGTGTTGTACTTGGTTCTCAGGGGAATCAATGGTCCATCTTTCTGGGTTGGATCCATTCCCCCGGTTCGGGTCTGATCCGGAGCCCCTAAACCCGTTTTTCGACCTCACTGTGTATGCTTGTGAGACCTCTTGCCTTATCATTATTCCCGGTCTCACGAAGTTGCTCGACCGCTCGGGGTTGCTAGGACAAGTCTGCAGGGGGGCAACTACGTGGATCTGAGTCCTTGAGCTTCTCCTGGCTAAGTACAAGTTGGGTCTTGAGGTCGAGGTCGGCGCCGCGTACTCCCAAGCCTTTGGGGCTCCGTAGGGATTGGATTGTTTGGGGTCTCGAGATCGAGCTTTGAGACCTGTCTCGTATTGTTATTATCATTTTTTATATATATATATATATTTATATATATTATATTTTTATTTGAAGCTCAAAGGTCGAGCCACCTCGAATTCTGGGCCTCATTATTATCCATTGGGCCCTACCATTTTTACTCTTATATATATAGGGTAAATGTAGTTTCAATTTTTCACTTTCAACCTTCACTGTAAAAAATCGGGTCTTGCTCGACCTAGAGACCTCATCTGATTTAGATCAGTAAGTTACCTTCGGATCACGGGTTTATCGGGTAACCGGATTCGGGTTCTTGATTGACCTGAAATAGATGAACAAACGTCAGGCTAGCCGGGGGGTGGTCCCGGCTAAGACCCTCCGATGCTTAAGTCAGGTCGGGTTCGTGAGGTATGGGGGTACGGGGACAGTAAGAGTGGGAGTAAGTAGTAAAAGTCAAAAGATGAATAGTTACCATCAAGTTCTTATCAGAGGTATTTATAGATATCCTGGCCAATGTGAGCGCGCAGGTGTCATCATCCGAAAGGTGGTGTTGTACTTGGTTCTCGGGAATCAATGGTCCATCTTTCTGGGTTGGATCCATTCCCCCGGTTCGGTCCGATCCGGAGCCCTAAACCCGTTTTTCGACCTCCTTTGTGTATGCTTGTGAGACCTCCTTGCCTTATCATTATTCCCCGGTCTACGAAGTTGCTCGACCGCCGGGGTTGCTAGGACAAGTCTCGGGGGCAACTACGTGGATCTCGAGTCCTGAGCTTCGGCTAAGTACAAGTTGGGTCTTGAGGTCGAGGTCGGCGCCGACTCCCAAGCCTTTGGGGCTCGTAGGATTGGATTGTTTGGGGTCTCGAGATCGAGCTTTGAGACCTGTCTCGTATTGTTATTATCATTTTTTATATATATATATATATATTTATATATATTATATTTTTATTTGAAGCTCAAAGGTCGAGCCACCTCGAATTCTGGGCCTCATTATTACCCATTGGGCCCTACCATTTTTACTCTTATATATATAGGGTAAAAGTAGTTTCAATTTTTCACTTTCAACCTTCACTGTAAAAAATCGGGTCTTGCTCGACCTCGCGACCTCATCTAATTTAGATCAGTAAGTTACCTTCGGATCACGGGTTTATCGGGTAACCGGATTCGGGTTCTTCATTGACCTGAAATAGATGAACAAACGTCAGGCTAGCCGGGGGGTGGTCCCGACTAAGACCCTCCGATGCTTAAGTCAGGTCGGGTTCGTGAGGTATGGGGGTACGGGGACAGTAAGAGTGGGAGTAAGTAGTAAAAGTTAAAAGATGAATAGTTACCATCAAGTTACTGTAACAAGGTATTTATAGATATCCCTGGCCAATGTGAGCGCGCCAGGTGTCATCATCTGAAAGGTGGTGTTGTACTTGGTTGTCAGGGGAATCAATGGTTCACCTTTCCAGGTTAGATACATTCCCCCGGTTCGGGTCTGATCCGGAGCTCCTAAACCTGTTTTCCGACCTCACTGTGTATGCTTGTGAGACCTCCTTGCCTTATCATTAGTGAATTTTAATATGCAGTAAGTTGGGATACTGAAAGAGTTGTTGGGATACTGAAAGAGTTTAGTGTTAAATAATTACTGAAAGGGCCACAACTTTTAACATGAACGGAATTAATTGATTGTAATTTTTTAGGACTTGTTAAAAAATTGTGTGGCTTGTAAATTTTTTTTTGGTAATTTTCAAATTAACGACAGTCAATGGTTTTTGAATCGATCACAAACGTCGATTTTTTCATTTATAACACAAGATAATCAAGTGAGAATTAAAGTATGGAAATATAAATGGAGAATTAAATAAAACAACGTCCGTGATTTTACAATATTAACAACGATCTTTTGCTTTATTAACGCTAAAGTTCGAACAATGGTTTTTTATTTTTATTTTGGGATAAAAACATTAAACTCCCCAAACTATTCGAAATTTTTCACTTAACCATACGAACTCGTTCCACTTAACCTTCCCAACTATGCGAAATTTTACACTTTGCCTTAAATTACAGATTTACCCTTAGTTCCATGAAAATTGGTTTACAGTTTACCCTCTAAATTTCAAAGTTGTTGCACTTTACCACCTATGCGATAAATTTTATTGTATTTTCTACATTTACTCCCAAGGTCTTGTGATCTCGAAAAATGGTATCAAAGCCAAGTTTTATTAAGAACTTCTAGTAATATTTATTATATTTATGTAATTAACAATTGGTGAGGAGAATTTCTCCGAGAATATGGATCTGGACAATTGTCCAAGATGTACACCTTACAGGACGTATCGTCAGATTTTGACTATGTATGCAGAAGATCACCAAGACAAAATAGCATATTGGAACAACCAACATGATCAAAAAGAACGTGCATGAGCCGATAGGGAAACCTTGAGACACTGCGAAAGACAAGCGGCATATTATCTGAGTTTCTTTACGGTAAACCAGATATTATATGTCGATCTAATGAATCGCCAAGAAGCAGTCCATGAACATGCCCATCAGAATAATGATTTCTGATGGTGTACCAGAATGGAATAAGATACTTAGGACACATCTAAGATCTCAAAAGATATTAGGAAGTCGAAGACGTCTGCGCAATTATGGCAACCGCCATATTCATTTACCAGCACAAGTCCATCAGATCCAAAACCAGATGGAAACGATGGTGAAGTATCAGAAGGAAACACTTGAAATCCTTCGTGATATTCATAAACGAGTCAAGAACCTAGAGGACAGACCAAGTTCATCCAGAGGAAAGAAACATATTGATTTTGGAACAGTACCCTATTTACATCAAAAGGGGAAACCAACCGAAGTCAAACGAAAAATGACAGATGAGGAGAAGCTTATCGCCATCATCAAGGGAAAATCTGCCACAAACTAAAAAGTGATGGATATGGAAAAAATGAATCTTAAAGTTCTACATGACCTTGCAGAATCCTTCGCATGATTAGGAATTTTAGATTTAAAGATGCATGGAGGAGATGGATCAACTTTGGTTACCTATGACCCACAAGGTAGACCAATTCCACCACCGCCACCAGTAAATCCCAACGTCGCAGAAAGTGCGGGTTCAAATCATGTAATCCAGGACGAGAGAATGCATCACGTTGGAGATTTCACCACAGGGAGTGAACCACTCTCAGGAACAGGAGCTCGACCACCTCTTACAGGAACTCGACTACCTCCTAGAAGGCCAAATATTTATCAGACGCCTTATGGAAAATCGCATCTCGATCCGATACATCCGTATGGATTGATGCTAAATCTGGATATCCTAGATTTCAAAAATCGAGAAGTCATTATTGATGAATGAGCATCAGCTATGAGGACTGCAGCAGGTACCCTCGATCTTACGAAAGAAGGATTCATTTACTTCTTGAAATGAGTCTTGAAGGATCTGCAAGAATTGCATGGGATATGACCAAAGCAAATATGAAAAGTGCGGTCCTTATTCAAAATCCATTTTATCGGCACATGCTACTTTGAGGGATTAGAAGAAGAAAAAAGAAAAAGATATAAACAAGCCCTCTACAGCCTCGAGTTAACTGATAGTTGTCATATTAACAAATGCATCAAGTTATTCACCGAGTACTCGTGGAAATCCAAGGTGGGAGACAAAGAAGCTTCGCAACTATTCTTTGCAAAGATTCCGAATCCCTGGAGAGAAATGCTTATCAGAGAATACAAGGATGCAACTGATTTGGATACAGTGGCTAGAAGAATGTCTTTCCTAAAAGCCAAGCTATCTGAATGGTGCTATCAGTCAGCACTGTACCAAAATTACAAGAGATTACGAGGAATTAACAAAGCACTATAAAATCTCATGAAAATGTTATTGCGATTTTTGACACGAGATGGAAGGGCGCGCGTTCTTGCTGACGAGGTCCTTAAACGAGTAAGACATCTCAGGGAAAATCGGGAGAGTCAAGAACGAGATTTTGGGACGTTATATCTCAATGTAGAAGTTGCTGGACGACTTCAACAAAGCAACGAGTAAATCCGTTTCTAGTCAAATACGAGCATGCCAGTTCACTCAAGGACAATTGTTCTTAGCGCTGCAAGGGCCTCTCCTCCAGGCCGCATCTCCTACGATGCAAAAAGGGGCGAAAAGAGAACAGGGCTCTAACCCAGAGGTTATGGATTCAAGTACTATAATCACAAGTGTTGCAGGTTATGCATCCCCTGAGGATGTACAAACTGCGACGAATGTTGAAGATCCAGTGTCACAACCCGAGTGTTCAAGTCAACCCAGCACCTCTGGGGTAAAAGAGGGAGATTTGAATCTTAGGCCACAGACAGTCAAATCTAAGGTTCAAACTGACGAGATTAAGGTTTCTCCAATGTAGTTATATTAACGACAATGGGAGAAATTGGTTACAAGAAGACGTATTAACCCAGAAAAAATAGTGGTTGACATCTCAGGCAAATATCCCAGAGTTTGGATGAAACCAGATGTCATCCAAATGAAGTACAAGACTGGTATAATTTTGGAGTTTTAGCTTCAATTTATACTGTATCACCCGGATTCCCAGAAATTTCAAAATTACTGAGATGGATTGGGGAAGCCGTCTACGAAACTTGGGCCAACAATCCACACTTGGCCAGAGGAGATATTTTGGAATTGTATTTTATCAGTGCAGCTCCTGAACTAGCGAAGAAAAGCTTTAATGAAGCTTTTCATTTCATCAAGCTAAGAAGACCGGATGGAAATGCTTTAAAATACATTAAGGCAGCTTCACCGGAAGAAGTACCAATCTTAGTAGGAGCAATTTCTGAAGACGAAGCTTCTACACGACGAGCATGGGGTCTTTGGTTTGTCTAACAAAAATGGACAAAGTCAAATATCCATTCAAGTTTTTCCAGAATTCAGCAAATGGATCTTTTTTACTGAATTCAATGACAAGATCAACAATAGGATTCACAGAGGAACTTTTCGAGACAAAGAGAATTCTCTGGGAGAATAAGATTCCGGCGAGCAAAGAAATTTATCGGAAATTTTGTAACATGGTGCATGTTGGCCGTTGGATCAATCGGATCTGTCAAGCATGCTCCGAATAGAAAGAACCCGAGTTTGGAAAAGGATTCCGACCCAAACCCGACCGACAAGACCATGCAACTGGAAAGGACAAGGGCCCAGCTCACAAAACGCGTTATCCTCGGGGACCACGCAAACCAAATTTTTGAAAGATTCCCCGACGAACAACACATGGGCTGAGCCACGCAAACCAAATTTTCCTTAGTTTTCTTATAATAAATTCTGAGAGAAAATTTGTAATATTTTGAGTGTTTTAGTTTTAAGTTTTATGTATTTACGAGTGCAAGCCTCATCTATGAGAGCTAAACAAGTATTCTTCTCCCAAAAGGAGATTACTAATGTAATAAATATTTCTATAAGTTCTAATAAAAAAAGGCACTCGCTTTCAACATGTGTTCATAATGTTCTATTATTTTCTCCCGTTTGAAGAATTACTTTATACGCCTGGAGTAGGAAACGAACCAAGGCTATGTTGAACAGTTGCTGAAGGAGTCTGGATAACTTGCAGATCATCTTCACTGAGGGTTGAAGTTGAACAATGAGGAGATGTTTGTCAAAAGATCTGGGGGCAGTAATTTTCCGACTGGTGGTGTTGCGAGCCATCTCACCCGGTGCTGTTTCGGTCAAAGAATGTATGAATTTTAAGGGATTTATCGATTTTACGGAAGCATGTTGGGCCTGATATGGTCGTAATGGACTATGTTCATTTTCAGTCTATAGACCTAATTTGTATGCAGATTTATACTTGAAATGAGAATTTTGATTGAAGTATGTTCTTTTGAGTTTATACGCTGATAACCTGACATGATCCATTTAAAATCTCTGAACAGAGACCGAATCTAAGTAAGTGTAACAATGCCACGAACAAAATATAAGACAAAAAAAATAAAGGTTTTCATTTCTCGAAAAATCCAAAAACAAATTGATTATGGGGTAAAACTTTTATGTTTATTGATTAACGCAATAAATTTATTATTATGTAGTAGTTTGCTACAAATTGGAGTTTAATGGGATAACTATAACTATTGTTTTAAAAATGATAAAACCTAGGGGCAAAATTGTCCATATAGGGTGAAGTGTAATGATTTTCATAGTTCAGGGGCAAAGTGTCACGAATTAAAGTTTGGAAGGTAAAGTGTAAATATAAGTAAAGTTTGGATGGGTAAGTGTATTTGTCTCTTTTATTTTTGATAATACAACGATTTTATTTTCATACCCGCACAAGCATTTACATTTTATTAACACTTAAGCCTTCAAGACAGTGATGCTCGTTTTTTTCTTGTTTTTTTTGCTGCCTTTGGGACATGGGATCCGAGAGTTTGGGAGCACACCCGTGGTGTTTAGGTTTTTTCATAGAAGTGGGGTGTGGGCGCGCGGCGTCGTGGCGAATCAGAGGCGGGTTAGTGGCGAAATGGTTGCTTGGGGAGCAAGAGGTTGTTTTTGGTTAGTTTTTTTAGCTTATTTTCTTATATTTGTCACTTTTTTGTCTTGTTATGTTGTTCTTTTTCTAGCTAGTTAGTTTGGTTGTTTTTTTTTTTGCATCGTTGTTGTCTTTTTGTTGCTTGGGATGAGGGGGCAAGTTCGTAGCGGGTTAGTTTATCTGACTTGCAGTGCGTGATGGTTGTTCGTACCCAATGTTTATATATTTTACGTTAGTTTGGCTAGTTTCTTTGGGAGTAGCTTAGTCTTCTCTAGAGAGAGTGTTTGAGTTTTTGTATTTCTCCTTGACAATTGTTATTGTTAGTGTAAGGAAACTCTTTACCGATTCACTATGCTTGTAATCTTTAGTTTGAGTTTTCAATAAAAAATATCGATTGGGAAAAAAAAAGGCAACATGCTTTATTCCCTAGAGATTCTTTAATCGTTACGTGTTAGTGTCATTTATGGGCATAATAGTCAATAGGCCCAATTAATTTCCTAAAAATGTTTATATTGGTAGCCCAATACTTGACCGTGCTTAAATAAAAGAGGAAATTACACATAATACCCTAATTTTCTTTAAAAAAAAAGACAAAAATACCCACCTATCACAAATCTACCCAACCCGGTCCTGGACTTCACAAATATACCCAGTACCCCGTTACTTTTCATTTCAATTTTTTACCCTCCTCCAGTTTCTTACGTTTCCATAGCTAGGTTAAAGTAGTTTGTTACTGATTTTTGGACCTCGCACATGGTGGGAAGAAATAAAATCCAGGTTGTCAAATTGTTGTGTTGTAATTGCCCCTGCCATAGGAACAACAAAATGGAGCTCGACATGGCGGGAACATTTGGGGCCAACATCAAACGACGTCGTTCTTTTTGATGCCGAGGGAGACAATTGACGAAGCGAGTTTCAGACACCGGGTGCGGGTTTCGGACCATATACGGGTCAGTTTGTTGTACAAAATCGAAAGGTAATCTCCGTAAACCAAAGCAGGTCTTTCTAAGAAATCTGGTGGAGTTAGTGGGCATGAACTTGGAGGTGATTTTGGTTGGAGTTTATTTGTGGTTTCAGTTTCGTGTGAGAGAGATGAATTGTTAGGAGAGTTATTGGTGAGGGACATTGATAATGATGAAGCTTGGATGGAACTGGTTTCGGAAGAGGATAAGATTGGGCTTGGGAGAGTTATTGGTGAGGGACAGTGATAATGTTGAAGCTTGGATGGAACTGGTTTTGGAAGAGGATAAGATTGGGCGCCATGGTTTCTGCCATGGTAATGCGGTGATGAACCCAATTTTCTGTGTTCTTTTATTATTTTGTGATTTGATGTTTTTTGTTTGTTTCGATGTTATTTCGAAGTTGTTTCTTTTATGTTTCTTTTGTTCTTTTATGTATTTTTCATATATTTGTTCTTTTTTATTGTTTTTTATTTGTTATGTTATCTATCTGACTGTGTATCTTTTTTTATTTCTTTTGTAGTGAATGTGGGATTTTTTGTTGCTTGTTATGCCGAGCACTTTATTGGTGGGAAGGCTGTGGACGTTGAAGCTTCGAGATAGAGAATGAACAAGCAAGCCTCAGTAATCTGCTTCAACAATCATGCTAAGTTGAAGCTGTCAAATGGTGATGACGATGACAACGACATGGGGTTTCTACCTCCACTTCCTAATGATTTTAGAGAATTGTTGTTACGTAAATCTTAATGATGGTGTAATCAGTTGAAACATGTAAGAAACATAAATGAAACATGTAAGAAACAATTGTCAATAGGGGATTATGTGATAAAAGTTTGTAGTAAATTGCTTTTAAATTTAGAGAAATAGTGTAGTTTTTGTTCCATATACTCTTCACCTTTTTTTTTCATCCTTGTAAATGTTGATCTTGCTTCATTTCGATGTCTGCATGCCTAATCTTGAACTAAAGATCTCACGTATTCTAGCAAAGTTGTTACTAGTAGGTCTTTTCCCGCTACAGTTGATGCATTCAATAATTCTACGATGTTGGAAGTCAATACAAAGTATTTTTTGGTCTGATAGTGGAGTCGTGTCCATTTCTCGTAGCCGATGATGGACAAGTAAGCTCAAATTTTATGAATTGAATTTGTTGTTCCAAGATTTCGTTTAGGGTGTTGAATGTGCAATCCATTGGAATCAGTATTCTTGTTATTTCAAAGTTGGTATACTCTCTATTTTCTTCCCATTGTCCATTGTGGTATACCACAACTGAGATTTTCACCATGCAACTTTGGAATGCAATGAAAAGTTGGCTAAGTGAAACATATAAGAAACATAAATGAAACAGGTATGAAACAAAGAAACAACAAACTTGTTTGAAACAACAAAGAAACAACAAACTTGTTTGAAACAACAAAGAAACAAAAAAGAAACCAACGCAAAAAATCAGCGGAAAATGGGTATTTTTGTCAAAAAACAGCGGAAAATGAGTATTTTTGTTAAAATTCAGCGGAAAATGGTATTTTTGTCAAAAATCAACGAAAAATGGACATTGTGCAGGGATTGGGTATGGAAAATGGGGTATTCATGTCCTTTTCCCTAAATAAAATGGAAGTCCAATTCGATGGGCCTCAAGTCTTGTGAGCACATCTAAGTATCTACTATTATGTTAGCACCTATAATTTAGGCCGAAAAACAAACCAAGTTTTGAAATATTTTTTCGTTTGATAATATGTAAAGTTTCGCACAAGTTCGAAGTTGATTAGTAAAAAAAATATGCGTGAATATCAAGTTAGTCGAGATCGATTCGTATTCGGCTCGACTAAAACTCGTTCAAACTTGATTCGATTAATAATCAAATCAAGATCAAACTTGAAGCTAGATTAAAATTTAAACAAGCTTGAACAATATTACTCGATTCGACTCATTTACACCGTACCTATAAATACTCTGCGTTGACTCATTTTGAAGGTACATCGTATAATTTTTTATACTCTTAGCAATATTTTGCTTGTTATCTTTACTTACTTTTGATTTTGTTCTAACTAAGCAATACAGAATTTTCGTCGAAACAATCCCAAGGCCTTAACAATTTATCGTATGGTAGATTCAACCTTTTCTTAAGTTAGACTTTGGAGATTTAGAACAATTCATCACGAGACATATACTAATAAAAAAAGGAAATAACTGAAATGTTCAATATACCAAACATCATGAACTACGCCAAAAAATTGGGGGGTCTAAGATTATACAAATGTTCAACAGGAGAATGGGTTTTGCGGGCTTAATTTTTAGTCCGATCCGCCCAATGGTTTTTTAGATTTTTATTTCACTGTGCCCAATACGAAAAAAATGAATTTGCGTGGTAAATTATAATACTATATATATGATTAATTGTCAATAAAATAATTAAATATAAGTTAAAATATATTACAATGCAACATATGCAAAATGTATTATACTTAAATACTGCTAAAGACTCTAAAACTCATGATAGAGGTTTGAGGATCGATTTCCATCAACCCTTCTCTCCCAAGATTTGTACTAAAAAAAAAAAAAAACTACTGCTAATTTTTGAAATCAAACAAGCCCTTGATGACTCACCTGGATGACATCATTCATGATATCAGGAAAGTTGCATTGTCACTCTTGTGCACAATATAATTTACAAAATGATTTCTGATGATTGTTTGTCACAACAGACTGAATTAGATGATGACACTTGAATGACTAAGATGTCACTATTGTACTATAAATGTGTACCTTCACAACCCTGCTAATTAATTCAATGAAATATGTATTCTCTGCAATGTTTATTCTTCTTTCTACTGTTTTATTAATTTTCATGGCTATTCATCTTTTCCTTAATGGTATCAGAGCAGGTTGTTAATACCTATCTTTGATCCATTTTACAACCTTTTGGTATTCTTCGACCCTTTATCCAAATGGTTGCATTTAACATACCAACAACAACAGGAATGAGCAAGTGGTTCATCCACGAGCCAACTCGCGGATCGTGAAACTTACGAGAGTAATTACCTTGTATGGAAGCAACAAACAACGGCCGCCATTATAGGCTATGGTTTGGAAGGATTTCTCATTGGATCTACCACCACTCTGCAGAAATTCACAACGGGTAACTCAGGATCAAAGAATTGTTAACCCCTCCTTTGTGTTATGACATAGGCATGATCAACTTCTTGAATCATAGCTTTTATCTTCCTTACCTGAGAGTATTTTGATTACCATTGTTGGCTTGAGTACATCTAGAGAAATATGGGAGTATCTGCAAACCACTTTTGCTAGTCAGAATCAAGCAAAGATCATGCAATATAGGTTGCATCTTCAAACCATTAGAAAGGGTGGTATGTAGATGAAGGAATACCTTAATAAAATCAAGAGTTGTTGTGATTTGCTTGGTTCAAACATGAGAGCCGATTTAGAAAAAGATCAAGTAATGTATGTTCTAAGTAGATTGGAGCACGAATACAACTCGGTGGTTGTTTCAACCACATCAAGAGTTGAAGCCATGGAGCTCGAGTGAGCTTCATGCATTCTTCTTGAGTTTTGAAAATAGATTGGAAACATTTTAGAACTGAAGCAATATGGATGATGGATCTTTCTCTGTAAACCTTGCCACTCATGCATACAAACCTGGAAACAAAAGAGGAGGCAATATTCAAGACAACAGAGCCAGAGGAAATTACCAGTCTCACAATTCCATCACTAGCTACAGAGGCGGGGGCAAACCTAGGGGTGGTTACGGTTCGAACGCGGTTTGTTCGGTTCCTCATTCAGGGAACAGAACCGAACCATTGTCTCACGGTTTTGATTCCAAAACCAGAGCCGACGATTCCGGTCCAGTTCCGAACCCAGTTCCTCCATGGTTCCGGTTCTGGTTTTAACCGGAACCATTTGTTTATCTTTTGATAATTTTTTTGATGTTCTTATAATAGCTTATCAATTTTAGTTAAAAAAAAAGGAAAAGAAAGAAAAATACTTGGATTTAATATTCAATTAAGTTTTATACTTAATATTAATAATAATAATATTAAACTATCTATGCATACTAATTAGAGTATAAAAGAATCAAAGTTCATGTAGTTTGCTTACAATATTTGGTCTAAAATGTGTCTCATGTAGTTACGAATATAAAACATCATAATAAACATTTAACATTTCTTCTAGCATGTGTTTACCAAAACAAAATTGTTGGTTTTAACATAAAAAAAATGGTTCCATCGCGGTTCCATCAACGGTTCTAACCGACGGTTAAAACCGACGGTTCCACGATTTTTGAGACCTAGGAATCGGAACCAGAACCGATCTATACGGTTCCGATTCCGGTTTTGGAATTGTTAACCACAGTTACGATTTAGGTACCGTTGACTATGGTTCTGGTTCCAGTTTGGAACCCGGTTTCGGTTCCATTCGGTCACCCCTAGGCAGACCTGGTGGATTCAAAGAAAGAGGAGGTAGATTTGGAGGAAATCGACCTCGTTGCAAGATATGTCACTATACAATCACACAACTGAGAAGTGTTTTTACAGAACTGACCTTAACTTCATACCTAATTCTGGAAACAATCACATTGGAAGCCCTCGGCAACATCATAACAATGCATACCAGCAGAATACTTTTGGCAACTCTCATGTTAATGTTGCTAACTTGTCCAATTGTGATAACTCTTCAGACTACAGTTGGTACCCTGACTCAGGAGCAACCAATCATGTTACATATGACCTGGGAAATCTGAATATAGCCTGTGACTATGAAGGAGCTGAGAAAGTGCAAGTTGGTAATGGACAATGTTTGACCATCTCTCATTTTGGTAATTATGCAGTTGATTCACCTATTTCTAATCATAATTTTTTACGTAAAAATCTCTTGCGTGTTCCTTCCATTAATGAAAATCTTATCAGTGTTAGTCAATTGCTCATGATAATAAAGTTTTCTTTGAGTTTTACCCATCCTTTTGCCTTGTGAAGGATCAGTGCACAAAGAAGTTTCTACTCCAAGGGGCACTTATAAATGGACTCTACACCTTCAATTTTTCACTTCCGAGCCATCCACCCTACAGTCTTCTTTTTCCAGTTCATTCAATAAACAATGTAGTCCTGTTCCTGTCAATTCTGATATTGTTAGGAATAGATTGAGTTTGAGTATTTGACATTCCAGACTTGGGCATCCCTCTCTTGATGTAGTGAAAAGAGCTTTAAACAATTGTAATATCCCTTTCACTGATAATGAGAATCAACATATTTGTTCTTCTTGTCTCCAATCTAAATCTCATAAGCTTCCATTTACTAACTCTGGCTCACATCATTTTGCACAATTTGATCTCATTCATAGTGACCTGTGGGGTTCAGTGGCTGTAAAATCATCTGTTGGATATTCATATTATGTTTGTTTTATTGATGATACTACAAGATATACATGGATTTATCTTCTTAAAGCCAAGTCTGATACTCATGCAACTTTTGTTCATTTTACAAAATTTGTTAAAACTCAATTTAATAAGACCATAAATGCCATTAAAATTGATGGTGGGGGTGAATTTAAGGCCCTGTCCAACTATGTTGCTCAACATGACATTGTACATAGACCCTCTTGTCTCTCCCCAACAAAACGGCTTAGCCGAAAGAAAACATAGACACATCACTGAGGTTAGCTTAGCCTCGCTAGCTCATAATCACATCCCTACAAAATATTAGGATGCATCCTTTAGTAGTGCTATCTGTCTAATTAACAGAATCCCTTCCAAACCTCTCTTCTTTAACACTCCATTTCAGGCTCTCATTGGCAAGTCCCCTGATCTTCTCTATCTTAGAGTGTTTGGGTATCTTTGTTTCTCTTACCTAAGACCTTATCATCATAACAAACTTGAATTTAGAAGCCAACCCTTAGTTTTTTTGGTTACAATCCTCATCACAAGGGTTACAAGGTTCTTCTACCAGATAAAAGAATCATTATAACCAGACACCTTGTGTTTGATGAGACCAAGTTCCCTTCTGCTACTGATAAACAATCCCCTACTGCTCATGCCCCTATTGATCCTACTCCCAACTTTGCTCCTCCTCTTGTTCTCGCTATTTTTCCCTTATGCACGGTGATTCTAATCCTTCCTCCGATTACAGTGTCACTCCTACCACAAACTCACATCTCTCTCAATCTCAGACTTCAACTCACACACACTCTGATCCTTCTTCCACCACTATTCCGTTAGAAACAGGTGGCCAACTATATGTGAATTTACCAATTCGAAATGATGGTCCAACTGACTCTGTTTCTACTAATATTACATCTTAGAATCCTCCAAGTGTTGCAGGTAATTCAGGTTCCCATCACATGATAACAAGATCTAAGGCAGGAATCACTAAGCCCAAGGTTTACACCTCTCAGTTACATCCCCTGGAAGAGCCACAGACTATTCAAGAGGCCTTATCTATATCTGAGTGGAAGCAAGCTATGGCACATGAATATGTAGCTCTTATTAAGAATGATACATGGGATTTATGTTTGTTGCCTCCAAACAAGGGGTTGATGGGGTGCAGATGGGTTTTCAAAACCAAAAAAAAATGTTGATGGGAGCCTTGCTAAATACAAGGCTCAGTTGGTTGTAAAGGGTTACACACAAATATTAGAATTTGATTAAACTGAGACTTTTAGTCCAGTTGTAAAACCAGCCACCATTCGAATTGTGTTGAGCATTGCAATACCAAATTCTTGGCATATTAGTCAATTGGATGTTGCTAGTGCTTTTTTTTAATGGAGATATTGACAGTGAGCTTTACATGGAACAACCACCGAGCTTCATACTATTCTCCTCCTCTTGTCTGCAAACTTAAAAGATCTTTGTATGGACTCAAACAAGCATCACGAGCTTGGTCCAACAAAATTGCTAGTGTTCTTATTCGACGTAGATTCACTGTATCTAAATCAGATTCTTCATTATATTTCAGGAACAATGGGCATAATTGTGTTCTAATACTTGCTTATGTGGATGATATTTTACAGGCAACAATGATCAAGAAATTCAAGATATTATTGATCGAATGCATCAGTTCGTTTCTCTAAAGGATTTGGGGAAATTAAATTTCTTTCTTGGAATTGAAGTTTCTAACAGACCAGGTGAAAAATTTCTCATTTAAAGAAAATATGTGGAAGATCTTCTTAATAAAGCTGGGATGACAGGTGTAAAAGGTCTCACAACACCCATGGTTAGTAGTCCATTCTTATCTAAGTTGATGGAAGTCTCATTAATGAGAGCAAACTCTATAGGAGCATTGTTGGAGGCTTGCAAAGATGCCACCTTGATAAGACCGAGATCAATTTTAGTATGAATCATGTGTGTCAATTCATGCGTAACCCTTTAGACAAACTTTGGAAGGTCAGAAATGGATCTTGAGATATCTGGTTAGTACATTGGACTATGGTTTAAGCTTCACAACTTCTTCTTCTCTTTATATCACAACTTTTCGAGATCTTGATGGGCTTTGGACCTTGATGACAAAAGAAGCACCTCCGGCTTTTGTGTATTTTTAGGAAGTAATCTTGTTTCATGGAGCTCGAAGAAGCAACCGATCGTGTGTCAGATCAAGATAAAAGCGAGAGTACATAAGCCTTGCTTTAGTTACTCTATGCTAAAAAAACCCTACTAATTTTTAATTTCGATTACTATTAAACTTGTAAAATTATTATTGTAACAATACAATAGTTAATATTTTTCAACACATATCATTAATGATAATTCTTTTATTATTACTTAACAATAGCCAGCACCCTTTTGTAGAGCTGTCAAATGAGCTGGTCCGGTGCTAGCCCACTGGGCCAAGAGAAAATCGGAACGGCCCAAAATTTCAATGGACCACCATTTTGGAGGCCCAAGTCCGACCAAATCCATGAAAATACACATAAAATTCGGCCGACTTGGCGTAATGGGCCAGGCCAAATAGGCCCGGTTCTTTTTGGTTGAACAATATCATAGTTTGACCCGACCCTATCACCGGGCCGGGCTAATTTCGAAAGCTCTACCACTACAAGAGAAAAATTAAATTCCAATAAAATAATTTCAACAAAATAGAAAACTGTTGAACTTTTTAAAATTCCAATGCTATACCGTTGGAAAATGCAAATGGAAATTCTAACAATACACAAAATCATTGGAATTCCCGTTGAAATTTAAAATTCCAACACCACAATAAACCAATGAAAAATTCTAACAATAATAAAACCGTTGGAATAATCCATTGGAAACACTGTTGGAATTTTAAAAATTCCAACAGAAATTCCATCGCTAAAGCACACTATTTGAAAATTCCAACGGTAAACAAATCGGTGGAACTAATCGTTGGAATTTTCATTGAATTTTTAAAATTCCAACGATAAACATGTTATTGGAAAATTTCATTGGAAATTCGAAAACCATTGGAAAATTTCAACAGAGGTTAATTAAAAGATTTGATAATATTATTTATATCGATAAAAATATATCTTCTTTTCTGGGTGCTTGACCTAAATAGTTAAGTGTGCTTGACCTAGCTAGACAAATTGATGATGAGTGACTTTAGAAATTAAAAATATTAGATAATGAGATGAGATGATTGAATATTCCAATGGATATATACCATTGGAATTATCATTGATCTAATTTCAAATGATATAACTCTGTTGGAATAACCGTTGGAGATTTTTCCAACGATTAAATATTCCAATGAATATATTGTTGGACTAAATTCGAATAGTATAACTCCGTTGGAATTACTGTTGGAAAACCATTGAGTTACGGTTGAATATTCCATGGATAAATACCGTTGGAATATTTTGTTGTTGCAATTTTCATTGGAATTTTGCTATTGCAACAGCCACCAATGGTTTCTGTTGGATTTTCTATTGGAATCGATAATTCATTGAATATTGTGACTAAATAGTAATATTATTAATATTAAATATTGTTAGGCCTCAAATACCGTGAGTGTACATTTGGCCTAAATCATTTCTTCAGGTCACACAAACAGATTTTCTAGGCAATTAAAGCTGGGCACTTATCATTCCATACATACTTTTTAAGTCATTTCAGTACAATGACAATAATTAGTCAACCATCATCACCACATTCATCTGTTCATACCTATACCTGATTAATTAATTATAGATAATTATATGTATAACTTTTGAGAAACTCAACAATTTATTAATTATATAAAGTATGCTGTGTCGGCTCGGATTTTCAAATTTTCACTAATTGTGTTCTGAAAAAGCTGTTTTGGAAAGGGTAATCAAGGATTAATTATTTACTTATCTTTCAAGAATCGATATTATTAATTTGCTTTATGAACATGCAAAGGTTGAAGCCAATAAACTAGCCTTGAAATTAAACTTGAAAGTGAAGTTATTTCAATTTTTTTGGACCATATAAAACTAAAAACAGTTTGAATTTTCTATTGTAGCTTCATGACATAATTTTTTAAATACACACATTTAAGTAGTTATATTATATACATGTAATCGAAATGTATGATATGTGTCAAGATGATCAAACAGTTAATTCTGTTAATTTAGTTAAGCATAGTTAGTTAGTTCTGTTATTCTTTATATTCTTCATATATAGTGAGATAGCTGATGTATTTTAATTCATTCAAGTTCATTATCATCTTTGTATACACTTTCTCCAAGATTATTCAAGAAGTTCTACTTTCTCTTTTCAGTTTTATTCTTCTGCAAATTCATCTCATAGATGAATTATGTATGATTCTATATCATAACATGGTATTGTAAGTCCAAGCGGCTACGATAATCTAGAGGGGGGGGTGAATAGATTATCTCCATCTTTTCGTTTTCGCCCTCTTTTTCAAACCGAATGCTCAAACACAATAATAAGGTGCGGAATGTAAACAACACACGTCGATTTAAAGAGGTTCAACCCACCAGGGCCTAATCCTCTACCACCCCAAGTATATCCAGGGATGGATTTCGAAAAGAAAAAGAATTTTATTAATTACCAAAATTAATACAAATTCAACTTACAACACCTTGAAGAGCACCACACTCTTCTTCAACACCACCTTTGGAGATTACCACAATCTCCTTCAAGATTACCACAATCTCCAACGGCACCTTGTGAAGATTACCACAATCTTCACCCTTGAGGAGCACCACACTCTTCAACACCTCAACAAGAAGATTACCACAATCTTCTTACACCTAACACCTAGTTCACCCAAGTGTGTTCTTACCAGAACACTCACAAGGATATCTTGTGTTTGAATGACGACCACAAATTCAAGATTACAACTCGATAATTGATAATACAATAGAGTGCAAGTGTAATCAAGAATAGCCTAGACCTCAAAGATGTGAAAGTGATAAGCTAGGCAATTTTTACAACAAGAATAATGACAATGAAAGACCAAGTGTTTGCTTGAAGTGTATCTTGTGTGTTGTATCTCAATTGTTGTGTTGGTTGCTCCAAAACTTCCTCTATTTATAGGAGATGATTGATCAAGCATAGGCTCCTCTTGGGGATTGAAAATCTACAGAAAAATACAATTAAAATCAAGAATATAGCTGTTAGAAATCAATCCCACAATTTAAGGAAAGTTTGTCTCATTGTCAAACGGTCGAGAAATTCTTTGTCAAAACATAGCGGCGGCCGCACATTTAAATAGACGTTGGAAAAAGTACAAAGAAAAAAATAACACGGAGGCGACCGGTCGACGTCTACCTCGACCGTCGACCATCACCCCAACCGGTCCCCTCATGGATTTTGCAAGGATTAAACGTTACGTTTCAAACACACTTGCAGTACCGGTCGACCCTGGCGGCGGTCGTCGGACCGACGGTCGACGCCTGATCGCCCGAGCGGCAGTCGACCTGCTCTTTTTTTTTCTTCCGTCTCATTTTCTGTTTCTGAACACATCTTCAGGTACGGGTTGCCCTATAGGGCGACCGGTCGACCACGAGACAGAAATATTGTCCAAATTTTGTCGAAAATAAAACTCAAGAAATACTCCGAAAATTTAGTAAAAACATTTTAAACCGATCGGAAGTATTAGGACAATCATTTAGAAACAACGTTTGAGAGTAAAAACCCAATAACGTAAAATCATTAAAAGCGTTGTCCAATTTAGACGAAAATAAACTTTGAGAAAATACTAGGAAAATATTAAAATCATTTTAAATCATTTAGGAGTATTTGGACAACCTTTAAAAACATTGTTTTGGTGATAAAATAAAATCATCAAAATTAAGATAAAAACATGTATCAAACAATCTCCCCCTTTTTGATGATTACAAACCAAAACAATTTTATCCCAAACTAAGAGAGCAATTTTAGAAATGATTTTCCGGTAAAAGCTTTTGACCGTTTGGAAGCAACCAAAATTTCCAAAAATATTAAAGCAACCAAGTAGGGAGTAAATATTTTCAAAAATAAGCTCAAGCTCCCCTATCAACAAGCATATCAAGAATAATGTAAAAGCAATTATCCATAAGCTAAAAACTTAAGCTTTTACAATTTGCTCAAGAGCTTATAAGCTCCCCTGTCACAAAACAACATTAAACAATAATATAGGTCCATCAAGCAACAAATGGACTAACAATAAATCACAACTTATGGCTTTTATGAGCCATAGCTTATAGCTTTTATGACAAGCTTTAATTAGCTTCTTTGAGCTAACGAGCCAATTTCTGTTTCTCCCCTTTGGAATCATCAAAAGAATGTTAGGATGATAGAAACATCATAGATATATCAAAGTGCGCCAAAGAGACGATTTATCAACCATTGAGCAATTTAGGCTTAAAAACCAAGGAAAATGGGAGAAATGTATCATGAAAAGTTCATACGCTCGTTTTGTTTCTCAAAACATGATCTCAATGAGTATTGGGGACTTTTTGAAGCGAGAGAATCATGTAGAAGTTGAAATTTTCATTGCGACATTTTAACAAACACCTTGTGTGTGTGAAAAATAGAAGAGGTTGTATATAACCTTTGTAAATGGTTCAAGCCAAAAAAAATTTCATATCATTAATCAACCTCATTTCAAAGCTCAATCATATGCACCATATGCAATAAATTGTTCATCAATAAAGAAGCTCAAAGTAGATTCTCAAGGGTTCAACCCAATTGAGATAAGCTAAGAATGATCAAGGCATTACAAATGCCAAAAATTAGAGCAACCATCAAGTAATAAGTCATGCTTTCAACAATACATGTATCAAAAGTCCCAACATATTCAACTAAGCATAACAAAGCAATAAAAGAAGCACTTTTACCATCAAGTACTTCATACCAATGAACAAACAATGCTTTAGAGTATTTTTACCATCAAATACTCCATCAAAAACATGATCATCCACAAGTCATTATCAACTTGCAATGTTAACCCTTTTAAGAAAAACAAGCAAATATCATTAGTACAAATGAGTTTTACAAAAATTCATCAAAATACAAAACATCATTAATGAAAATGCTAGAAAGTAAAGGGGTGGGGTAACATCATTCCTCATCCGAGGAGAAGCAAGATCCGGGAATAAAGTCCTTGATGAATTTCTTTAACTTGCCGATAGACTTTTTGCATTTTAGAGGTCTTTTGCTCCAAAGCCTCATACCTCGTCTCATGAAAAGCCCTCATCTCATCAAATTCGGCTTGAGTATACCTCCTAGGTGGTTGAGCACCGGTATTACCCTCCGGATTGCTCGGTTCGCCTTCTTCCACCAATCTTGCGGCCCCGGCGTCATCAAAGATGTCATTAGGATCGGGAGACTCTTGACCTCTTCCTCTTGCCATTTTGGTTGGTCGGATGTCCATATTCTTGCGATCGTGACTATTTGGGAGATATTGTCAATGTCGAAGTCATTTTGAAAAACTTCCGAGTTAAACTCCACGAAGGAAGTCCCGATTGAATAAGAAGTTTACAAATCCAATTTCCCATAACCAACTTCTTATTACCTTGAGTAATGGACTCGATTAGGCATTGAATAAGTATGGCACCAAAGTTAAGTGGTTCCCTCCTAGCAATCTTATAAGTCAAAAAATAATCCATATTGCTAGGCATCTTTCCCGACTTACCACAAATGCAATATGCGACAATGACCGATAAAATGCGATGCTCAAGTGTCATTGCCAACAAAGAATACTTAGGCCATACTCCCAAATACGTCTTGACTTCTTTCATTGATACCCCCAACATTTCATCATTCCAAGTCCCGCAAGAGAAATAATCCCAACCACCTTCTCTAACATGTAAAAGCCGCAAATATCATTGGGAGTCCATCTAAAATGACGACCCTTTATAAGTGAATTAACGGCAATCGGCTTTCTATCATTATCATATTGCACCCACATATTAGCATAAAAATGTTGGATAATATCATCATCATACAACACATAAGCATGCTCCCATAAATACATCCAACCTTGCTCCTCAAAAATCCTCTAATCGTAGGATACTCATTGCGCAAAAGAACTAAAACGACACATTTTAGACCTCGCAATAGATTTACCTTTCATCCCCGTATCCTCATAGTACCATTCCGCATACTTATTGATGAAATTAATAGCATTGCGGGAATTAGGAGCTTGAGTAACAAAAGATTTTTACCTTTCGCCCAACGGCAATTTTCGAGCGAAATTGTTCCGCGGAGCTCGGTGATTTGGGCCCGAGAGAGAATGGGATTTTGAACATCATCACCTTCTTGAGCCACGTTTCTTTGAGCGGCTCGAATATCCCTTTGTTCGGCTTCTTCTTGCCGATTTCTTGACGAACCCTCTCCGTTCCTTCTACGCTTGGAGATGGGATTTCGACCGGTGGAATTCTTTGGAGGTGCCATATGTGAAAGATTCTTGAGAAAATAAGAAGATTAGCAACAAGAATCGTGAAAAATGATGAAGAATTGAAGATTTTGAAGAAAAAGGGGAGAAATCATTTGAACAAGGGTTTTGGGAGATTTTGAGTCACTGCTTTCACGAATCAAGACAGAGAGTTTTAAGCTGCAAAAATTAGCCAGGCGCCGGTCGAGGTGGGGTGCGACGGTCGAGGTGCGGGCGGCCGTCGCCCCTGTGGCCGTGACCGTCCCAGGTGATTTTTCTATCTCCCAAGGTTTTCCAAAATTCGATTTTCCACCCCAAAAGTTTTAAAACTTTGCAAAAATATAATTTTGGACTATGTCCAACAAATATGGGTTTTGGGAAAAACATATAAATGATAAAATCGAGACTAAACACGTAGTGCCTTTTAAGAGAAAATATTTGCAAGATCAATTAGGGGCACTAAAGGGGTCAAAATGAAATATCTTGAAAGATATGTGCATAAGCATAAAATCGAGTTTATAAGAGTAAGAATAACACAAGTAAACGTACTCGATAATTTATGCCTTTCTTGACAAATAATGACATAAATGGCCATTTGTGAAAATATGTAAATCATACACAATTCTTAAAACATATCTAGCACAAATTATAAAGATAAAAGTGTAGGCTAAGAGATATCACATGTAAGCTCATGCCATAAAAATCCATAAAGGATGATAACACACTTTAGTCAAAAAAATGCACAAGAGTTTTAAAAAGATCATATAAGGTCTTCTTTTTTTTTTTAAAAAAAAATTTTAAAAGCACAAGTATATATTGAAGACCTTAATTAAAAAAATAAATATTTGAAAACTCATTTTGCAATTAAGACACAAATAAGAGCATGCATAATAACAAAATAAAATGCATATTTAAATAGGGAGATATGAGTTACCAATTACGCCATTTCCATGGGTTGTGCCGTTCCCATTGTTGATGATATCTTCCCTTTGAGAAGTCACTTTGTTGATGATGACTTCTTTGATCACTCCATTTCCAAGGTTTGTTGCCTTCCCATTGTTGAAAGTCTCTTCTTCTTTGAAAATCACCTTGTTGATGATGTCTTTGCCATTTCAAGGATTGTGTTCTTCCCATTTTTGATTATACGCTCTTCTGGAGATTGGCTTTGTTGAGAGTAGTTCTTCTTTGATCAAATGAAACGTTCATTTGATGTTTTCTTGGTGGCATGAATTTTCTCCGATTTTTGCTTTGCCGGGTACCTAATAACACATTATTTTGTGGTACCCTCATGTGTTTGGGTCCTTTAAGATTAGCTTTGAGACTTTTAGGTCTCCAACAATATTTTAGAGCTATTTCCCGACAAGAATTAGCCGTATGACCCTTTTTGCCACAATAAAAACAAGTAATAATTCTAGGAGCATAATGACCAATATGCATATTGACTTGATCCTTTTTCATATGATTAACAACATTAGGCTTATGATCAAGTCCTTTATCACAATTATGAATATCAACAATATTGGACATTTTATTGGTACTCAAGTTGGATTTTAATAAATCCTTTTTCATGCAATCAATATTCTCTACAAGAGTACTATTTTCTTTTTCAAGGTTTCTAACCTTGTCAAGTGTGGTGGTGTGAGCACATGATAGTGATTCATAGGAAGTAAATAAACTATCCTTATCATTTTTCAAAACAATGAATTCCTTTTTCAAATTTTTGTATTTAACAAGTAAGTTTTGGAATTCATCTTGTAGTTCATCAAAATCATTTTGCAAATCACTATAATCATTTTGAATAACAATATCATAAGAAGTAGAGGGTTTAAGACATACCTCATTTTCTTCATTGATGCCCATAAAACAATATTCAACTTCTTCATAATTGGAAGTTGTAGGAGGCTTATTCCTTAGATTTGAGCTTGTATGATCTTGAGAAGTAGATGCTTTTGTTTGACTTCTTTCATTTGCAAATACTCCATAGATGGCTTCTAATTTTTGCCATACTCCATGTGCCGACTTTATTCCTACAATATGTTCATATTCTAAATTAGTAAATGAACAATATAAAATATTTAAAGCCTTACCGTTTAAGGAGATGATTTTCTTTTCTTCATCATTGAGCTTTTTGAAGCCTTTTGAGGTGTATAGGTATCTTTCGTCGGAATGGATTCTCCATTAATGACGGTGTTCCAAATGTCGAACCCGCAACCTTGTAGATAGCATTCCATTCTTTCTTTCCAAAAATTAAAATTCTTGGAATCAAATAGTGGTGGCTTGGTGGTGGAAGTCTTGGGATAGATGAGCTTCGTTCGTAGCCGTTGATCGTTTCTCTTCACTCGCGATGTGAAACGAGCTTGCCAAAGAGTTTGGCTCGATACCACTTGTAAGTCAGCGCTACGATAATCTAGAGGGGGTGAATAGATTATCTCCATCTTTTCGTTTTCGCCCTCTTTTTCAAACCGAATGCTCAAACACAATAATAAGGTGCGGAATGTAAACAACACACGTCGATTTAAAGAGGTTCAACCCACCTAGGGCCTAATCCTCTACCACCCCAAAGATATATCAGGGATGGATTTCGAAAAGAAAAAGAATTTTATTAATTACCAAAATTAATACAAATTCAACTTACAACACCTTGAAGAGCACCACACTCTTCTTCAACACCACCTTTGGAGATTACCACAATCTCCTTGAAGATTACCACAATCTCCAACGGCACCTTGTGAAGATTACCACAATCTTCACCCTTGAGGAGCACCACACTCTTCAACACCTCAACAAGAAGATTACCACAATCTTCTTACACCTAACACCTAGTTCACCCAAGTGTGTTCTTACCACAAGAACACTCACAAGGATATCTTGTGTTTGAATGGCGACCACAAATTCAAGATTACAACTCGATAATTGATAATACAATAGAGTGCAAGTGTAATCAAGAATAGCCTAGACCTCAAAGATGTGAAAGTGATAAGCTAGGCAATTTTTACAACAAGAATAATGACAATGAAAGACCAAGTGTTTGCTTGAAGTGTATCTTGTTGTGTTGTATCTCAATTGTTGTGTTGGTTGCTCCAAAACTTCCTCTATTTATAGGAGATGATTGATCAAGCATAGGCTCCTCTTGGGGATTGAAAATCTACTGAGAAAAATACAATTAAAATCAAGAATATAGCTGTTAGAAATCAATCCCACAATTTAAGGAAAGTTTGTCTCATTGTCAAACGGTCGAAATTTGTTTGTCAAAACATAGGGCGACGTGCATCGACGAAATAGACGTTGGAAAAAGTACACGCAAAATAACACAGGCGGCCGGTCGACGCGTCTACCTCGACGGTCGACCATCACCCCAACCGGTCCCCTCATGGATTTTGCAAGGATTAAACGCTCGCGTTTGAAACACACTTGCAGTGCGGTCGACCCCCACGGGCGGCCGTCGGCCGATCGGTCGACGCCCGATGGCGGCGGTCGACCTACTTTTTTCTTCCGTCTCATTTTTGTTTCGAACACATCTTCGTACGGGTTGCCCTATAGGGCGGCCAGGTCGACCACGAGGTAAATATTGTCCAAATTTTGTCGAAAATAAAACTCAAGAAATACTCGAAAATTTAGTAAAAACATTTTAAACCGATCGGAAGTATTAGGACAATCATTTAGAAACAACGTTTGAGAGTAAAAACCCAATAACGTAAAATCATTAAAAGCGTTGTCCAATTTAGACGAAAATAAACTTTGAGAAAATACTCCGGAAAATATTAAAATCATTTTAAATCATTTAGGAGTATTTGGACAACCTTTAAAAACATTGTTTTGGTGATAAAATAAAATCATCAAAATTAAGATAAAAACATGTATCAAACAGGTATCAGTTAACATTTCGATCTTTGATCATCCGCTGCTTCTATAGATCATTTCTTGGAGTTTGAATTCTTCATAAATTCCAGAAAATTATCATTTCTTGAAAGGCTTTCTCTGTTCTTGGCTGCTTCACCATCTTCAAAGAAATCATGGCCACTGATGATAATCAACCTAATGGAGTTAATACTCCCCGTATTCCTGTTGTTAATCCAGTAGATGATTTCTCTTCGCCATATTATCTTCATCCTAGTGATAATCCAGGGGCTGTCATTGTATATGAGCCCTTCACAGGAGACAATTACATTTCTTGGAGTCGTGCAGTTTCAATGGCTTTAAATGTTAAGAACAAAAGTGCATTCATTGATGGATCACTGCAGGTTCCCTCTCCGTCCTCTGTAGTTCTTTATTCTTGTTGGCAAAGGGCCAACAATTTAGTTCTCTCCTGGATTCTTAATTCAATCTCAAAAGAAATCAGGCAAAGTCTTTTATATTTCACCACAGCAAAGGATGTCTGGGATGAATTGAAGGTGCGGTATGCAAAGAGTGATGGACCTAGAGTCTTTCAATTGGACAAATCCTTGAGCTCTATATCTCAGGGAAATCAATCCATCACATCCTACTACAATCAATTCAAGGCAATCTGGGATGAATACATTAATTACAGGCCTATAATCAAATGTAAATGTGGAAATTGTTCATGCAATATTTCAGTCATCTTGACTGACTTACAACAAAATGATTCTGTGATCAAATTCTTAGTTGGCCTTCATGAGTCCTATGCACCTATCAGAAGTCAGCTGCTTCTAAGTTCTCCTCTGACATCTGGGGACCCTTTTCTACTGTTTCTCATAGTGGTTTTAAATACTTTCTTACTATTGTTGATGACTATTCTAGATGTACATGGATATACATGATGAAACAGAAATCTGACACTAGAATTCATTTGTTCAGTTTTTACAATTTTGTTCTTACTCAATTCAATGTTAAGATTAAAGCCTTAAGGTCGGACAATGGTCTGAGTTTCATCTTGAGGATTTCTACAAGAATTATGGTATCTTACACTGACAAGTTGTGTGGAAACACCACAACAAAATGGTTTAGTTGAAAGAAAGCACCAACATCTTCTACAAGGTAGCAAGAGCTCTTATGTTTTGATCAAAAATTTCACTCTCCTTTTGGGATGAATGCATTCAAACTCTTTGCTCATATCATAAATAGAGTTCCAACTCCTGTATTGAACAATAAATCTCCTTTTGAATCGCTTTCTTTAACAAATTACGGACTATTCTCACTTGAGAGTGTTTGGATGCTTAGCCTATACTTCTACTTTGTGTGCTCAAAGAACAAAGTTTCAGCCTAGAGCTATAAAATGTGTCTTTATTGGTTATCCTATGGGTTCAAAGGGATACAAATTATATGATATTGTTAATGATAAAGTGTTTATTTCAAGAAATGTTCAATTTTGTGAACATATTTTTCCTTTTGCTGATGACACCAAAGATCAACATATGGTTGTTCCTTTTATTCAAGACATTAACAAAGATCAGAATAATTTCTATCATATCCCTCCCCAGATTTCTCCTGTCACTAACAATTCTCATGTTGTTTCCCCTGTTGACATTGATAATACAGCTACAGAAACAATCAATTCTGATCCTATAACTCCTGACATAGTTCCTCTACAGTCAGAAAATATCATATCTGACACCTTATTGATTCCTGAAGATCAGCAAAAGCAGCAAACTGAGCAGGAAACTAACATTGCTGATACTAATCATTTGGCAGAAAATCCAAGAAGATCAAACAGAAACAGAAATATTCCATCTTATCTTCAAATATATGATTGTGCCTTACCTCCATCACTTAATAGCACACATCACAACACACATTCAGCTAATTGCACTACAGGGAAACAATATAACATTGCAGATTTTTTGTCAGCCACACAATTATCTGAGACACATAGAGCCTATACAGCATCTATCAGTCAAATTACTGAACCAAGAACATACAAGCAAGCAAGTCAAAGCACTGAATGGCAGAAGGCAATGAAAGCTGAATTAGATGCACTAGAAAAGAACAATACTTGGACCTTAACAGAGTTACCTCCTAACAAGCATTGTATTGGTTGCAAATGGGTCTACAAAATCAAATACAAGGCAGATGGCACTATAGAAAGATACAAAGCAAGATTAGTAGCAAAAGGCTACACACAAGAAGAAGGCCTAGACTACTTTGATACTTTCTCTCCTGTAACAAAAATCACCACTGTTCGTTTGGTTCTAGCCATTGCAGCAGCACAAAATTGGCATTTACATCAACTAGATGTTAACAATGCCTTTTTACATGGTGACCTAGATGAGGAAGTCTACATGAAGCCTCCTCTAGGCTATTCTACAGATAATAGAGTCTGCAAGCTCATTAAGAGCCTATATGGTTTGAAACAAGCCTCTAGACAATGGTTTCAGAAATTGACATCTTGTCTCTTAACATATGGTTTTATACAATCAAAATCAGATAGTTCTTTCTTTATTAAAAGTTCATCTTCTTCAATAACAGTGCTTTGTGTTTATGTAGATGATATTATCCTAGCTGGCAACAATCTTCAAGAAATACAAGCTATAAAAGGTCATCTGGATGCAACATTTACTATCAAAGACCTGGGCACACTGAAATACATATTAGGGATTGAAGTAGCACGAAGTAAAAGGGGGATCACTCTTTGCCAAAGGAAATATGCATTGGATATTTTGACAGACACTGGTTACATTGGATGCAAGCCATGTTCAACACCAATGGATTCAAAGACAGAACTTAAAGCTAAAGACAACACCCCTTTGACAGATGCTTCAGAATATAGAAGATTGATTGGAAGATTATTATACTTAACAATCACAAGACCTGATTTGTCATACAGCATACACATTTTATCACAGTTCATGTCCAATCCAACAACCACTCACTTATCTGCAGCTCACAGAATTTTGAGATATCTCAAATCCAGCCCTGGGAAAGGTCTCTTCTATCCAGCAACATCAACTATTCAGCTCAAAGGTTACACAGATGCAGACTGGGGAAGATGCTTGGAAACAAGAAGGAGTGTTAGTGGATATGCCATCTACCTAGGTGATTCTCTAATCTCATGGAAAGCAAAGAAACAACCTACAGTCAGTCGTTCCTCTACTGAAGCAGAATACAGGGCCTTAGCAACAATCACATGTGAAATTCAATGGTTGATCTACCTTATTCATGACATGAAATTCTCACATAATCATCCTGCCCTAACTTATACTGATAGCAGATCAGCATACTGTATTGCACATAATCCTTGCCATCATGAACGGACCAAGCACATCCAAATCGATTGCCACTTTGTCCGGGAAAAGATAGAAAATGGTTTACTAAAACTGATACACATACCATCTTCACACCAAACAGCAGACATCCTCACCAAGCCCCTATCACCTCAACTATTTCAACATTTCATTAACAAGTTAGGCATGATTAACATCCATGCCCCACTTGGGGGTGTCAAGATGATCAAACAAGATTAATTTGTTAATTTAGTTAAGCATAGTTAGTTAGTTTCGTTATTCTTTATATTCTTCATATATAGTGAGATAGCGATGTATTTTAATTCATTCAAGTTCATTATCATCTTTGTATACACTTTCTCCAAGATTATTCAAGAAGTTCTACTTTCTCTTTTCAGTTTTATTCTTCTGCAAATTCATCTCATAGATGAATTCTGTATGATTCTATATCATAACAATATGAAAATTGTAATTAAAAAATACAATAAATATAGTTAAAAAGAAGAAGGAGAAAACGAAGGCTAAAATCAAGTTTTTAATCACAATTTCTGTCAATTAAACACTTTTTACTTTTTTAAAATGATATTATTAACTGATTCTCAAATTATTTTCGAGTTGTCTCATCTTTGCGGCTAAATATGCACTAATAATTAGCTCATTTTCATGTTACATCAATTTTGATGGTAGATTTCATCTTACATAGATATTTTCGAAATAAAAATCAAATGAAATTGGTACCTTCCCAATAGGCCATATGTACTCTATCTAGCCAAGTGGTCTATATGGTACATTTCAAAAGCTTTTCCCTATGTTGAATGTCCACGAGACAAAATGATACTCACCGCATGTAAAACGATCTCCTTTTGTAGCGTTTATGTAATTAACTTAGAATATTTAGTTACTTAATAACTTGATACAAAAGGGGATCGACAAGAAGGGTTCATTAGAATTTTAAAAATTTAAACAAGGAGACATTAATGGGGGCTTAATCATCCTTCTTTTCCGTGAGACACTGCTTGCAATCAAAGATAATGGCATATAATTAATTAATGTTAATGAGTTAAGCCTTCGACCTTTATTTTTTTATTTTTATGTTTTAGGTTTCCGGTTTCGTCGGACTAATTCTGGGGCCCCAAAACCCCGTCCTTAGGGTCTTGAAAGAATATAAATGTGAGATGTATCTTAACTAGCCTCATGTTCTCAACAAGGTCCATACACTTTTGCCACAAGAGACACAATGCCACAATGGCCTCCTTCTAGTCCCTCTCAAAGGGTTGCTAGTTTCCAATAGGATTCGAACCACCACCTTGTTGTTGGAAGCAAGACAACATTGATGATTGGTCAATGCCACAATGGCCTCCTTCTAGCTCTCTCAAAAGGTCGCTGGTTTATAGTGGGATTCGAACCACCACCTTGTCATTGGAAGCAAGATACCATTGTTGATTGGTCAACCAATTGAAATGTACCCCGTGGTACTTGAACCCAGAATCACAAGGATTGTGTAGCCTTCTCCTTACCAGTAGGGCAAGGGTTCATTGGCATGAATAAAGCTTATTAAAAAGTCACAAACAAGTATGCTTGGTTGTTTAGAAAAAGAAAAAAGCAAGTATGCTTAACTATTAATTAATTTTATGACATTTTTGAGTGCATATACTATGAGAGGAGGAGTACTGATGAGAATTGAACTCTCGACCTTTGGTCTGGGCTTAAAATTTTTAGCCACTAGATAACTATCTGAATTCCTATTTAATTTTATTACTATTAACTAGTTGTTGATATATAACTATTATCATATATTGAAACCATATACTGAGAAAAAACCCTTGATTAGTATATAAAATAATTTTCTATTATGGATGATCACAGTGTGGTTTTGCGGGCCAGCTTTCTAAACCAAATTGTCTTATACGATTTTCCTAAAAAAATATTTTCCAAATTGTGGATTTTTAAGTAAATCAAATTAAAGTGTGGGATTAGGTGGTGGCTGACTCTCGATTGTGGACGGTTTTAATGGTATATTATTTTGAATGCAAAATATAATATATATTTGTAATATTAAAGAAAACTTTAAAATGTATTTTATTTGGAATGTAAAATGCAAATCTAAATTTGTTATTCACTGAATTAACGGCGCAGTTTAGTTTCAAAACCAGAACAGAACTAACAAGGTGGTGCATTTTTCAATCAATATTTTAAATAACAGTTTTAATCAAAGAAATAATGTATACGATGCGGTGTGGTGTGATTGCGACAGTTCCGTTGGTTTTTGAAAATTAATAATCACACCTATTCCTACTTATAATTGTTAATTAGTACAAAAGGTCATGCAAATGAACGGGCCTTTTCCTTTGTTGAAATAAAATTGATAACCGGGTATGAACAAGACACGGAATAGAAATTGGAGAAAACAAAAGAAACGAGATTTTGGTATTACAACTTTGAAGGGAATACAACAAGTCTAAGGCGTGTTGGACACTTTCCTTAAAGTGTTATTTGCCCCCACTACTTGCTAACCGAGTATATGGCAAATTACTTCTAGGATACAATAGACTAATGAAACAACCAAATAGCAAGTTTTTGGATTGTTTCTACAAGAATAAGAATGCTCAGAAGTTAAGTTAATATAGTCTTTGCTAAACTATTTATAATATCAAGGCTTGTAGGTTGTAGCCGTGCGTTGATATCATCACGATTTACAAATTTCCACCCATTTGCATGACACTTTTTCATTGAAATGGCATGAACGATTCATCCATGGAATTGCACCTTTTCATCAAATGGGATGTATGTTCCACCAACTTAGAATTGCATCTTTCCATTCAAATGAGGTGTATACTTCGAGAAGTCGCGTCCATTCTTGGTGGATGATCATGAGAATTTGAGCAACAACTTTAATTTAATTAATGTTGTCGCACTTACATAATAAGGACTTTTATTATATTACAAACTATTTTTCAACATTCCCCACTTAGTTTGTAATATAATTCCAAACTTAACACTCATAGATTTCATGCATAAGAAAAGTAACTTTCATTTTAAACTTTTCTTTAGTGTAAATAATTCACAAATCTAAATTAAGTAATTGGTGGCAGATTGCTTAAACCAATACTCAAAAATAGATTAGAAATAGTTCACACATGAACCATCAACTGCATTCTTTTATTCACAAATACTTTTAGCACTATTACCGGCCATGTGCTCATCCTAGTTCATGATCATGTAACAAAAGATCACCCAAAACTTTTGCTAGAAGCGGCACCACTTCTTATGATCATATTGGTGGAAGTTACTTCAAGTTTTATTTAATTGAACATAAATAAAACACTATGAAATAATTCCATTAAGAATTAACTATCAACCTGCTCACTTAAGTGTAACAAAATATGCACCTTATACTTGGAATGGTATACACTTAATTAGGTGCTCACAATCACTTAGCAACTTGTTTTTACCCTTTAAACCTTTCAATCTAGGGGTAGTACTAGAAGAAGGTTGGGTTACCATCACTAGTGATTATAGATCAGGGGTTTTAATCCCATTCCCGATGTTGTCGAATTCACCAAATCCCTAGCTAAAGGTTTGGTCAACGAATCCGCCAAATTATTATAAGTTCTAACGAACACAATAGTGACAACATCATTATTAAGCATTTCTCTAATAAATGCGTGCCTTAGTCTTATATGTCTAGATTTACCATTGTACACTTTATTCAATGCTCTAGACATAGTAGCCTCACTATCACAATATAAAGTTGTTGGTGGCATTGGACGAGGCCACAGATCTATATCAAGCAACAAATCTCTAAGCCATTCTGCCTCCTTACAAGCTGAAGATAGAGCAATAAATTCAGCTTCCATGGTGGAGTGCGTAATTACTGTTTGTTTCTTTGAAGCCCAAGAGACTACACCACCACCAAGCATAAACACCCAACCACTAGTAGGTTTTTGATCACTTATGCTAGTAATCCAACTAGCATCAGAATAACCTTCTAGTACATTTGGAAAGTTATTATAGTAGAGTCCTAAATCTTTAGTCCTTTTAAGATATCCAAGAACTCTTGTCACAGACTTTCCAATGATCCCTACCAGGATTTTTAGAATATCTGGCAAGTCTACAAACAGAATATGAAATATCCGGCCTTGTGCAACTCATTGCATACATCAAACTTCCAATTACACTAGCATACTCAAGCTGAGCTATTGGATTGCCAGAATTTTCACATAACTTAAAGTTAGGATCAAAAGGAGTACTAACTTCTTTCATATTCAAATGTTGATACTTCTTTAAGATTTTATCAACATAATGTGCTTGTGAAAGAGCGAAACCCCCACTATGTTTCTTAACTTTAATACCTAAGATTGTATCAACTTCACCAAGATCTTTCATCTTGAACTTAGAAGAAAGATACTTCTTAGTATCTACTACACCTTTTAAAGTAGTACTTATAATAAGCATGTCATCTACATAAAGGCAAATAATCACACCATACTCTTCATTGAATTTAGAATAAATACACTTATCAGCATTATTATACCTAAATCCACTTGAGAGTAATACAGATTCAAATTTTTCATGCCACTGTTTAGGAGCTTGTTTTAGTCCATACAAAGACTTAACTAGCTTACAAACCTTATGTTCATTACCAGGTAGCACAAAGCCTTCTGGTTGTTCCATGTACACCTCCTCATCTAAATTACCATTTAGAAAGGCTGTTTTAACATCCATTTGATGTACATGCATATTATATATAGAAGCTAAAGCAAGAAGTACTCTAACTGAGGTAATCCTAGCAACCGGCGCATAAGTGTCAAAGTAATCGACTCCTTCTTTTTGTTTAAATCCCTTAGCTACTAGTCTTGCTTTATAAGTTAGAATGGTTCCATCTGTGGCGTACTTCCTACGAAATACCCATTTACAGCCTATTGGTTTTGAACCTTGAGGTAAATCAACTAGAATCCAAGTATTGTTAGACAATATTGAATCCATTTCATTATTTACCGCTTCTTTCCAAAATGCAGCATCTCTAGATTTCATAGCCTCACTAAAAGTTTTAGGATATCCTCTACACTAAATAAAACTGGTGTTTTATTAAGTAGAGAGTTCCTATTACCTTCTACAAGGAAGACAATAGCTTGAGAGGATATAAAATCGGAAGAAAGTTCTTTTTCCTTTCTTTGTCTTTGACTTCTCCTAGGTTCAATAGGAGTGTCAATTTCTTTTCTTTTAAGTTCACTAGAAGCTGCAGTTTGAGATGAACTAGGCACTTGTGATGGATTCACATTCACCATTGAATCTTTGAGAAACTTATCCTCAAAGAACTCAACATCTCTTGATTCAACTATTACCTTAGAATCAAGATCTAGCAATCTGTAAGCTTTAGAATTTTCAGCATAGCCAACAAAAACATTTTTAAGTGCCCTAGGTCCCAACTTGGTTCTTTTATTATCTGGAACTCTATAATAGGCTATACAACCCCAAACTTTAAAGTATGATAAGTTTGGTTTTCTACCTTTCCATAACTCATATGGGGACACTTTAGTCCTTAATGAAGGAATTCGATTATGAACATGACATGGCCAACAAAGCTTCACCCCACAAATTGTTTGGCAAACCTGAACTTAAGAGCATGGAATTAACCATGTCTTGTAACGTTCTATTCTTTCTTTCAGCCAAACCATTTTGTTGTGGTGTATATGGAGCACTAGTTTGGTGTACAATACCATTATCTTCACAGAATTTAGAAAAATCACCAGATAAGTATTCACCACCTCTATCACTCCTTAAAGTTTTGATTTTTCTACTTAACTGATTTTCTACAAGAGACTTGTAAGCTTTGAACATACCAAATACTTCATCCTTAGATTTAATCAAATAAACATGCACAAATCTAGAGCAATCATCAATGAAAGTAACAAAGTATTTATTTCCACCTCTTGTTAGAAAACCATTAAGTTCACACACGTCTGAATGCACAAGATCAAGCAATTGTGTATTTCTTTCAACTTTAGGAAAAGGTAATCTTGTAATTTTTGCTTGAACACAAGTTTCACACTTCTTATTCACATAGTCATTATAGGAGATAAATCCATTTTTAGACATGTAATTCAAAACTCTATGACTAACATGTGGTAATCTACCATGCCACAACGAATAAGAAGAATCAATCAAATAAAGAGAAACATTATTAACTTTATTGATACTTAGTTTAAACAGTCCATTACAAGAATACCCCTTTCCAACAAATACACCATTCTTAGACAATATTACATTATTAGACTCTAGTACATCCTTTAACCCCTTCTTATTAAGAATGTCCGCCGAGACAAGATTCTTCACAACATCCGGGAACATGAAGCACATTAGTGAGTACCATCTTCTTGCCGGAGGTGAAGTCCAAATGAACATCTCCTCTACCAAGTACCTTGGCCCTCACACCATTTGCCATAACTACTTGTTGTCCATCCAGAATTTCATAATTCTTGAATTGTTCCTTGTCATTGCAAACATGAATCGCATCACCGGAATCATACCACCAATCCTTAGAAGAGGTTGGTGTAGCCAAGTGGAGTTCAATCACAGTACCAAGAGATAACATTGCTATAATTTCTGTAGCATCTTCAACAAGATTAGCACTAGAAGCATTAACATTATTAACTTTTTGCTTCTTGTTGGATTTGCACTCGGCCTTATAATGGCCTTTCTTACCATAATTATAGCAAACTCTATTTTTCTTTTTCTTGTCTTCCGAATCAGCATTTTCAGAATTCTTTCTTTTATTCTTAAACTTCTTCTCATGAACCATATTCACCCTAGGATCACTGTCAAATTCTTTCTTATGAAGAATCCTAGCACCTTCTTCAATTCTTAAATGTTTCAAAACACTAGATATGGTCAAAATTTCAGAAGTATGAAGCAATTTCTTTTGATAATCATTCCAAGAAGAAGGTAATTTAGCAATTATCGCACCTACTTGCATAGATTCAAATTTCCACCCCATAATCTTTAAGTTTTGAAACTATCACTTGCAAATTATGAATTTGATCCATGAGAGAAGAAGAATCATCAAGCTTGAATTCAAAATACTTTTTAATTAAAAACTTATCCGCTCCTTGCTTTTGTGATGCATATTCACGTTCAAGCGTTGCCCTGATTTCCTCGGACTCTTCACGGTGAATAAATCGTAAAGGGTGTCCGACAAGGTGTTGAGAATATGACCCCTACACATCACTTCATCCTCTTGACGCTTCTCCCTTTGTTTCTTCACTTCGTCAGATTTGCCGTCTTTTGGTGGAGGGATTTCTGGAAGATCCGGGTTGAGAACGTAGGCAACCTTTAGAGCAGTTAAGAAAAACATCAGTTTGTCTTTCCAACGGTTAAAGTTGGTGCCCGTGCCATCTAGCCGGTCCAACTTCACAAAGTCTTGATTCATCACTTTGATTGCAGATTCTTGAGTGGACTCCATGGAAACTCGAATAACACTTTAAGATTGTTGAAATAAAATTGATAACCGGGTATGAACAAGACACGGAATAGAAATTGGAGAAAACAAAAGAAACGAGATTTTGGTATTACAACTTTGAAGGGAATACAACAAGTCTAAGGCGTGTTGGACACTTTCCTTAAAGTGTTATTTGCCCCCACTACTTGCTAACCGAGTATATGGCAAATTACTTCTAGGATACAATAGACTAATGAAACAACCAAATAGCAAGTTTTTGGATTGTTTCTACAAGAATAAGAATGCTCAGAAGTTAAGTTAATATAGTCTTTGCTAAACTATTTATAATATCAAGGCTTGTAGGTTGTAGCCGTACGTTGATATCATCAACAGTTACAAATTTCCACCCATTTGCATGACACTTTTTCATTGAAATGGCATGAACGATTCATCCATGGAATTGCACCTTTTCATCAAATGGGATGTATGTTCCACCAACTTAGAATTGCATCTTTCCATTCAAATGAGGTGTATACTTCGAGAAGTCGCGTCCGTCCTTGGTGGATGATCATGAGAATTTGAGCAACAACTTTAATTTAATTAATGTTGTCGCACTTACGCAATAAGGACTTTTATTATATTACAAACTAGTTTTCAACATTCCCCCACTTAGTTTGTAATATAATTCTAAACTTAACACTCATAGATTTCATGCATAAGAAAAGTAACTTTCATTTTAAACTTTTCTTTAGTGTAAATAATTCACAAATCTAAATTAAGTAATTGGTGGCCAGATTGCTTAAACCAATACTCAAAAATAGATTAGAAATAGTTCACACATGAACCATCAACTGCATTCTTTTATTCACAAATACTTTTAGCACTATTACCGACCATGTGCTCATCCTAGTTCATGATCATGTAACAAAAGATCACCCAAAACTTTTGCTAGAAGCGGCACCACTTCTTATGATCATATTGGTGGAAGTTACTTCAAGTTTTATTTAATTGAACATAAATAAAACACTATGAAATAATTCCATTAAGAATTAACTATCAACCTGCTCACTTAAGAGTAACAAAATATGCACCTTATACTTGGAATGGTATACACTTAATTAGGTGCTCACAATCACTTAGCAACTTGTTTTTACCCTTCTAGGGGTGAAAAGTCCATGAGTGCGACGACGTGGATGAAAAACCCACTTCCTACTTATAATTGTTAATTAGCACAAAAGGCCATGCAAATGATTTGGTCACATGCCTGAGACATCGTCTTTTCTTCTGAACTAACATTATTGAGTCACATACGATATTTATATTACCTCCAAAAAGAAAATTCGAAAAAACAAATCCACTCATTAAGTTTTATTCCTCCATACGACACAAATGATAGCATTACACTTCCCGGAGAATATCTACCAAAAATTAAATAGGATATATATTATAATATCCGTATTCAACAATAAATATGAGTTCTAATTGTGAGTATACAAGCTCAATAATTTCAAGATTAGCTCATTAAGTTCAAAATTAAGCTATCTTGTTTTTCTTCTTCTTAATTTGGTCAAGAAAGATTAATATTAATTCGTCCTTTAATTTTGCCATGAAACTATTGGACCGGTTTCGCAAGATATATAATAATGCGGTTCATTTTCCCACGTGGCCTCCCTGTTAGAGGATCAGGCTCGCCGGCGTCGGAGGGAGGGTATGCGGCGGCGGCGCGGCGGAGGTCGTGTGACAGGGCGATGGAGACACCGAAGACATCATGCAGTTCGTACTATTACTCCTCCAATTTACACTACAATGAAGCCATTGCCGATTGCATTGAGTTTTTCAACAAGTCATCATCAATGCAGGATAATGGTGTATTTAGTGGAAGAAAATCCGCAGATGTTATAATGGTTTGAAGAAATTCATGTATTTTACTATTATTACAGCTACATATATATACTTAGAGCATCTTTGCAAAATAAAGAACATCTTTAAATTTAAAGAGCGATAAATTTTGACACTTTCCAACACGCTATTCTTCGTAATTTGCTCTTTAATCTAAAATTTGTGTTATTTTTAGAAGCTGCCGTTCAAAAGGGTCATTCAAGGTAAAAGAAATCAACAAATATGATATTGGAAGTTATTAATCATTTAATGCAATTAATTACAGATAGTTGTTTTTTGGCACTCTAAATTTGGAGAGTGAAAACTCATTTTTAAATTTAGAAGTTAAAATAAACAGTTTATTGGAGATGATTTTTGGTGTATGACTCTTTAAATTAAAAAGAGTATTTTTTAATTAAATAGTCTATTGAGAATGCTGTTGGTCTACTACATGTATATATTTACGACAAATTCAATAATATTTAATCTAATTATATAAAAAGATCAGTTTATCGGGAATGTTCTTAACGTTTTCTTGGTTTTTTTACCTTTCAATTAATATTTGCTCAATCCCCTCAAAAAAAAAAATAATAATATTTGCTCAATATGTGCACTTTGTAAACTTAAAAGAATGTGAAAGACGTATTTACTTTTGAAACATGAATGGTTCTTTTATGATTAGACTAAGAAAGTGTTTGGCAAAGATTATTGAAAATATCTTATAAGCTCCTATAACATGTTTTAATAGCTTATAAAACATTAGGTTTTTTGAAAATAAGTTGTTGAAGTGTTATATATATGATTAGATGTTGGAGCTTACAAGATGTTAGTAATGAAAATTTTGTAATTAATATGCTTAAATGAAAAGATATTTTATAATAAGATCCTAATTTGAAACAAAATAGTGGGAGCTATTTTTTAAAAACCAATTATACGTTTCTTGCATCTTATTTTGGGAGTTTAAAAGATAATTTTTTGACAAATTACCAATCACTTTTAGAGAGCTTATATTATAAGCTCACCAAACATCCTCTAAATTTAAAGGATATTTTTTTGTAATTTTAAGTTTTTGTTTTTGGATGATTATATTTTACTACAATTTTTTTTAGAAGCATATTTTACTACAATTTTTGTTGCTGCAATATGGTCCAACTTTGACATGGACATGTTGAAGGGCTTTTGTCTTTTCTTGTGGGTTGAGAAAAGAGAAGTGCAAGAAAACTAAAGTGTTAAAGAATGGAAGCTGGAAAGAGATACAAGTAGCTATAGAGTCAACTTGAAAGGGTTATTTGTATACAATCTTAAACTCAAAGGAAAATTCAAACTCAACTCAAAGATAAAGTTAATTATAACTATCCAATTATATATGGTGAAAATATTATTTAGATGTATACTTGCCAAGAATCAACGTGTTAATTACTTACCACTGCAGATGACAGGTACTTGAGAGCTTAACATTGATTGCCTAAAACCCATTTGAGCTACTAATTAGTGTATGTTTGGTGTAAGAAAGAATGAATTAATAAATGAGTAAATGGTTCGTTCATAAGCCAATATTTTTAAAAAGTTTGAATGAAAATATGATTTAACTATTTGGGGTGGTTTCTTTAAGAAAATCATCTTAACACGTTTACCAATTATCTCTTTATTTCTCAACTTAAGTTGGGTTATCCTTGTGAATGATTATACATATGCTTAGTGATACTATTATATGTATATGATTTCTCTCTTCTATAAACATCTTCATTTATGACTGAAAGAGGGTACGGATGAGAAGTTCAATCGATGCTACCGAAGTGGGTAGGTGTATGTGTGTTTTTCCCAAAACAAAATTGAAATGGGACACATGTAAGCATCTCAATGGAATTGGGTACTACCCAATTGGGTAACATATAATTACCCGGTTCAGATATCTATGTATTTAAATAGTTTAAAAGAGAATTTATTGCATCGAGCTAAAAGATTACATGCCTTACCAGTTCAAGTCGAGCAATTTATTCACATTTTTTGTTCATTCAATCTTTTTTTCATTTCGATACTGTTAGATGATATATGAGAATGGCAGCTAGAAGGTTAGGATGGCAGTTAGGCGGTTACAAATCTGTTACTCTTTCTGTTATACTGTTGCACTTCTAAAAGCTTAGTATCCTCTCGATATAATCACAGCACTCTGTATCAGATCATATTATTCAATGATAATAATTCTCTCTCAGTCTGCGAGTGCCTTCTCCGGTACGTCATGGCCAGTTCGTCGTCGATCGATTCCTGTAATCATTTTGCTCTGGTTACTTTTTCTCATCCGTTGGCATCCAAATTGAACCATGAGAACTTCTTAGTCTGGTGCAAGCAAATATTTTACACTCTTCATGGTCATCGTTTGCAGAATTTCTTAGCTCTTTCAACTCCGGTGCCTGCTAAGTTTCTTTCCTCTGAATCTGAGGAAATTAATCCTGCTTTTTTGGATTGGGAACAACATAATCAACTTATTCTCTCTTGGATTTTCTCTGTGAATGAGGACATTCTATCTCGAATTATCCGTTGTGATACTTCTGCTCAGGTATGGCATGTTTTAGAAACGTATTACGTACTATGCTACTCAAACTCGTGCAAAAGTGCATCAATATTTACAACTTCTGAACTTGACTAAAGGATCATCTTCTATCAATGAATATATGTCCAAAGTTCGACACTGTATTGATATGTTGACATTAGTTGGTGAATCGTTCAGTGAAAAGGCTCACATTAATGATATCTTTCATGGATTACCATCTGAGTTGGATTCCTTCATCTTATCTATCACAACTCGTTTGGATCCTTATATCGTTCCGGATGTTGAGGCTTTACTTCTTGCTCAAGAAGCTAGAATTGAAAGGAGTGTTAAGGTGGTTGATGTTGTTGTAGTTCATGTTGCTGTTTCTCGTTCTAATTTTTCTCTGAATCAAAGCGCTCCTCAAAATCAGTCTGGTATGTAATTCTATAGAGGTAGGGGGAACTCATTTCGTGGTAGATTTAGATCTCGTTCTAATCGAGGAGGTCAATTCAATTGGAATCGCAACAAAATTATTTGTCAATTGTGTGGTTACACTGGTCACATTGCCACTCAGTGTTACTATCACTTTGATCACTCGTTTTCTTGTTCTTCTCAGCCGCATAATTCTCGTGGTGGTGATTCCTCTGTTCAAGGACACCTTGCTTATGTGTATGACACAAATAGATTCAGTGTTCGTGGGCAAGCCTGCTATCAATCTTCTGGTTATCCTCAATCTGCTCCTCCTGAGCCACAGGCTTTCCTTCATGCACGGAGAGTCTCCGTGATCCTGGTGGTATCCGGACACGGGGCTACAAATCACTTGATTTGCCGATGTTGCAAATCTGAGTATTGGCTCTCCATACCATGGCTCAGAACAAGTACGCATTGGTGATGGTAAGGGTCTATCTATTCAGCATATTGGATCTTCTTATTTTTCTTCCCCTTTTGAATCTCACATAACTCTTACTCTTTCTCAACTTCTTCATGTGCCTAAAATCACAAAGAACTTACTCAGTGTTTTCAAGTTTGCTCAAGACAACTGTGTCTTCTTTGAATTTCACCATACTGTTTGTTTTGTAAAGGACCTCAAATCCAAGGCCATCTTGTTGCAAGGACATCTTAAAGATGGACTATATGCTTTTTCAACCTCTCAGCTGCACATTTCCTCAACAGGCTCTTCCACTTCACCTGTCTCTACCACTTGTTCTGTTAGTCCTCATGTTTCCTGTGATGTAGCTTCTTCTGTAGCATCATCTTTTGTTTGGCATAATAGACTAGGACATCCAAGTGATGTTGTTGTCAATCGTGTACTAAACTCTTGTCACTTGAAATCCAATAATAAAGTTGCCAATTCAGTTTGTTTTGCATGTTGTCTTGGTAAGATACATAAGCTTACATTTCCTGATTCAGCTTACATTTCCTGATTCACAAACTAAAGTGACTGCACCTTTACAACTAATTTATTCTGACTTATGGGGTCCCTCTCCAGTAATTTCATCCAGTGGATATAGATATTACATCCACTTCATGGATGTTTACTCAAGATATACCTGGATCTATCTTCTCAAGCAAAAGTCTGAGGCTCTATCCCCCTTTATTCATTTTAAAGCTCAAATTGAACTTCAACTTGTAACTAAAATTAAATGTGTCCAAACTGATGAGGGAAGAGTTTCATCCTTTCACTGAGTTCTTTTCCACCCATGGCATCATTCATAGACATCCATGTCCTCACACTCATGAACAAAATGGCCTTGCCGAACATAAACATCGTCATATTGTTGAAAATGGCCGTACTCTTCTTGCTTAAGCTTCTTTACCAATGAAATATTGGGATGAAGCTTTTCGTACTTCTATATATCTCATCAATAGGCTTCCCACTCCTCTCTTACAACATAAAACTCCTCTTGAGGACCTGTTTCACACTAAACCAGTTTACTCCTTCCTTAAAACGTTTGGTTGTCAGTGCTTCCCTAACCTCAAACCTTACAACTCTCACAAGTTTGCTTATAAGTCTTCTCCCTGCACATTTCTTGGATATAGCTTAAATCACAAAGGGTACAAATGTCTTAACTCCTCTGGTCGAATATTCATCTCTCGGGATGTCATATTTGATGAACTTACCTTCCCATTCTCTCAAAAGACAGCTGAGTCAACAACCCCTATGACTCCTCCTATCCATCCCTCTACTCTTGTTGTTCTCCCCTCTCTTTCACCCACTCCTCACACTCATTCTCCTACTATCTCTCAGCCTTCCCAGTTTTCCACACACCTCCTATCCCTCAACCTTCTCCAAACTTTTACTCCCCATCCAATGCTGAAGATATCCCTCCATCACCTCCTGTGTCAAATTCTGAATTGGTACCTGTTCTCCCAGTTAATACACATCCTATGGTTACTAGAGCAAAAAATGGTGTGTATAAACCCAAAGTGTATGATGTTGTCACTGCTTCTACTGATCCTGTCTTTGCCTTGCAAGATCCTAAATGGCACCAAGCTATGTGTGATGAGTTTACTGCTCTCATTCACAATCATACTTGGGATTGGTTCCCTTACCTCATGGTAGAAAAGCTATTGGATGCAAATGGGTGTTTCGAGTAAAAGAAAATGCTAATGGTACTTTAAATAAATACAAAGCTCGTCTTGTTGCAAAGGGTTTCAGTCAAGTGGCTGGTTTTGACTTCAATGAAACCTTCAGTCCCGTTATCAAACCAACAACCATTAGGACTGTACTCACTATTGCATTAAGTAGAGGGTGGTCTGTGCAATAGTTGGATGTCAACAATGCTTTTCTAAATGGCACAATACATGAAGAGGTTTAGATGCTGCAACCATATGGTTTTTAGGATATTGCACATCCTGAATTTGTTTGTCAGTTGAAAAAGTCCATGTATGGGCTTAAGCAAGCCCTTAGGGCATGGTACAATGCACTGTATAAAGCTTTGTTTGGTTTGGGATTTCATTCTACCAAGTCAGATAAGTCTATCTTTGTCAGAATCACTTCTACCAGTTCAACCTTCATTTTGTTGTATGTAGATGATATCTTGGTTACAGGCAGCAGTACTTCAGAGATTCAATCCTTAATTTCCAATCTTAACAATAAATTTGCTCTTAAAGACCTTGGTGAGTTAGACTATTTTCTGAGGATTCAGGTCAAACACACCACCACTGGGCTTCATCTCTCTCAAACTAAGTACATCAAAGAGCTTTTATGTAAAACTAAGATGCAATTTGCCAAAAGCACCAAAGCTCCTATGACTTATGGCCTTAAACTGACTGCATATGGCAGTGACTCTGTATGTGATGTTCAGCTTTATCGTAGTATTGTTGGTGCACTTCAATATGCTACCATCACAAGACCTGAAATTGTCTTCTCTGTTAAACAAGGTTTGTCAATTTATGCAAAATCCTCAAGAAGTTCATTGGAAGGCTGTCAAACATATACTCATATATTTAGCAGGCACTCTTGACCATGGCTTAACCTTATTTCAACATCCTTCTGATGTTCTTAACTTGGAAGGATTCTCTGATGCTGATTGGGCATCTGACATTGATGATAGGAGGTCAACCACTGGCTACTGTGTGTTCTTAGGGCCAAATCTTATTTCTTGGAAATCCAAGAAGCAGTGCACTGTGTCCCGATCTTCAACTGAAGCTGAATATCAAAGTGTTGCTGAGTTAGTCTCAGAAATTAGCTGGATTAAAGGTCTATTGGGTGAGTTACAAGGGAGAAGCAATCATGTTCCCATCATTTGGTGTGACAACATAAGTACATTGCAACTCACAGCCAATCCGGTTCTCAATGCACGCACCAAGCATATTGAATTTGACTTATACTTTGTGAGGGAGAAAGTTCAGCAAAACCTTGTTGACATTCGACATGTACCAGCAAGGGATCAATTAGCTGATATTTTTACCAAACCAAACTCGAGCTCTATTTTTCCTGCTGTTAGAAGCAAACTTAAGGTTTTTGATTCTCAAACCTTAAGTTTGAGGGGGGCTGTTAGATGATATATGAGAATGGCAGTTAGGAGGTTAGGATGGCAATTAGGCGGTTACAAATCTGTAACTCTTTCTGTTACACTGTTGCACTTCTAGAAGCTTAGTATCCTCTCTATATAATCACAGCACTCTGTATCAGATCATATTATTCAATGATAATAATTCTCTCTCTGTCTGTAGCTTTTATGTTTGGTTTATTCACTTAACAGATACACAATTGTTAACCTACAAGACCATTTTTTCTTTTGTTTGACACCTTGGCCTCTGAATCCCGACGTCAACATTAAGGAAAATATATAAGAATTACATATAATATTATTTTAGAAGAATTAGAAAAATGAAAAGTAGGTGATCAAAATTAAATACCAAACATTTCCCTAATTTTTTAATAAACATGCCTAGCTGCTTTTCTTGACATACAATATTATTCATATCTCACTCGAAAAACAAATATTATTCATATATGCCATCCGCTAATTAAATTAGGTTAATTGACAAAGTTGTTAGAGAACTAGGGAACCAAGAAGGAAATAAAATTATATAAGTATTACCATAAATAATCAATAATTAGTTCAAGTGGTAGAAGTGGTTGGATAGTGGAAAGCTCATATCAAGTGCAACGTCAATGTCGAGTATAGTTATACGATTAAATTAATATTAATTTAGCACGTATAGTTAAGAGAGTTTTTCTCAGTTATTTACTGCTTCATTAATGTCATTATATTTGAAAAATTATAAAAACTACCATGAAATTTTTTCCACTTGCAAAAAATTCAGTTATCTTTCAAAATTACAAATATCGCATTGAGAGTATAATTTTGTAAGCTAAAAACAAACGTTATGGGGGTATTTCACTTCAAGAAAATTGCAAAATAGCGACGGAAATTTCCATCGCTAAACTCATAAAATTCATTGCTAAATATTTTAGCGACGGACTGGCGACGGATATTTTTCGTCTTTATTTAACTCGTCGTTAATTCCTTAGCGACGGACTATGTTATCCGTTGTTAAATAGCGACGGAAAAATCTGTCGCTAATATGATAAAAATCTATCGCCAATCATGAATTGCAGCTAGGGATGTCAATAAGGGCCAGGTCCTAAGGGCTGACCCTAGCCCGACCCTAAAAATCTAAAGGTTGGACCTATATTTCATAGGCCCTTATAACATGAGGGCTTTTTAGCCCGACCCTAATAGCCTCTAGGGCTAGGGTAAGGCTGGCCCTTAAGGCTTTTTTCGTGATAAATTTGTTTGTATATTATATATTTATATTCAAAATTTATGCTTGTAATACTATTAATCTATTATTTGATCTCATTTTATCAATATCTTAACAAATTATTAAATTTGATCTTTGATCTCATTTATAAATTAGTCTTGCTAAATAACTTAGTAAATATAAAATTAAAGTTGGTATGTAATTGGTAATGATTATTTAGTACGTTAATAACTATAAAGAACCTAAATATTTGGTATAGACTATGTGATTACTAAAATAAAAATGATAAATTTTGAATATTTTAATATAAATGGAATCTAAGAATTACATGACATTATTTTTATAAAATAAGAAATTCGCAAGTTAAGGTAAAAAAAAAGTCATACGACTGGGCTTAGATTTTTCAAGCCCTTATGAGTTCAGGGCATTTTAGCCTTAGCCCTTAAGGGAATGGGCCTCTTAGGGCTAAGGCAGTGTCGGGACGGGCCGGTCTTTATTGATATCTCTAATTACAACAACAAAATGGACGACAAATTAGCGACGGCTTTAGCAACAGATACTTTCGTCGCTAAATTTAGCGACGGATTTTTTCGTCGCTAAAATGCGTCAATTAACTTTTGTTTTTGATATTAGCAACGGAATTTTCCGTCGCCAATTTGATTAAATTATAAATAGCTAGGGAATTGCCCGTCGCTATATTTAGCGACGCGCTAAATTTAGTGATAGACAAATCAGTTCCTAAATCTGTTTTACACTTAGCAAATAGCAATGAATCGTATCCGTCGCTATTTTTATAATTATTTTTAATTTTTTATAATTAAAAACCTGTAAAAACCTTTAAAAGCAATTCACGTTCAAATTACAAAAATTCATTTACATAAACTATTTAAACTATCAATAATAGCCAATATAATATCTGTTTTACAAAATAATTCGTGCCAAACATTTATAGTTATAAAAATCCGCAATACATTCATATATTCTAAATAAAATACAGATGTCTATAAAATTTGTCCAATTTATGCATGGCTGTCAAGGAGGAAATATCTATCCTTGGCAGCGTGGCTCCATAATCATACGTACAAATTCTGATACATGTGACTGCAACTGAATGCGCTCATGACGCTCATTGTCCAACTGCTTTCGCACAGCCGCCACTTGCTCGGCAACTGGCTGGGTGACTCCGCTACTCGATCATCTGTTGTCGACTCGCTTTCGTCACCTTCTGCGTGACCTGCTCGGTCACCTGATTTGTGACCTGTCTACTCATCGAATGGTGGAACGGTAGGAAGGACGCTGAGACCACCAATGTTGCTAAACAACTATGCCTGAGTCCCAAGTCCGTACACCCGCTGCTTCTTTATCCCAACAACATCGAGAAAATCTCATTCATCTCTGTGGGCTCCTCTATGGCCTCCAGTGCAACAGCTAAACGTGTCTCCACTTCCTCCTACAAAAAACATTAACTTACGTTACAAAAGACCATAATAAGATTTTTATAAACAATTTAAAAGTATTCTAAAATTATACTTACAGCTACATGCTTAGACTTCCCATCCACAAATATACCATCTTGCTTCATACGTAATTTAAAAGAAAAAATATATTGTAATTAGGCTAAACATCAGGGATAGTTTTTGTAGCTAACTCTATTTTATTTTCTTGAATTTGTTGCAAATTTCTGATTTGAGATTTATCTTTGGAGTAAAAATATGATCGTAATCACATTGTTAAAATCAATATAATTTAAATTAGTTTCTTATATGTATAATTCAACATGCTAACTATCAATTAATGATTTAATTAATGGCATAGTCAGGCCACTAGAATGGAGTTGATCAAATACACGATAGTGGAGTGGGCCTGATGAAAACTAGGAAAAAAAATTCAAATCAACTATAATCTTTTTTTTAAAAAAAAACATTTCTTAATGAAAATTTGGGGAACAAAATTCGGGAGGGGGTGAGGTTAACCCCCCAGCTACGTCATTGATTTATTATAAATACAAGGCAAACCAATTTAAAATATCACGGAAATTAGAGATGCCAAAATGTCCAAACCCGACCGGGACGGGGAATCCATTGCCCCCCGCCCTCCAATTATGTCAATGGGACAGGGACGAGTTTAGGTCACCCCGCCCCGCCCCCACTTTATATTTATATATTAAATATATTTTATATTGTATATATATTATGTATGAAAATATTGTTTTCTAAAAATTATCATACAATATCCATTTTGTAATATGCTTGATAATATCTTCTTAAAGTGTTAACAAATATAACACATAAGTTTAACAAAATATGTATGTGTTTGTTAAAATGTATAAATTGAGAATTGAAAAATTTATTAAATTATAAAAATTACAAATGGGGATATCCGCTCCCGGCCCGTCCTTGATTCACGCCGCCACGATCATGTCCCGATCCTTAGCGGAGCGGGTACATGAATGTCAAAAGCCGTCGTAACCCGCCCCTTGGCCACTTCTAACGAAAATGTCACTCTACAAGGATGTCCCGAGCTTCGACAAACATGTCATATGGTGTTTTTCCACTTCCTATTCCACTTTGTTGGATAAATGATATGTGTCATTGATCGTTTAATGCATCTATATGTGTCATTTATCTCATGATGGAATAGGAAATTGGAATAAGAAACCTGAATCCATTTTCATGACATATTATTAAAAGTTTTTAAAATTGACCATTAACGGATTCAACAGATTGAAAATTTTAATTACATTCATAAAAGAAAATTGTGATTATGAATTTACGATTTACAACATACATAATACAAGAAAATTTGTTCTTCAACACTCATTATTGAATACTCATGAAAATTTAAAACTCCCTCCAAAACGTACACAACCAATCTGATCAAATTTTACTGATTATGCCAGAGCAGCATCACAGCTTCCCCTCTTCTTGGAAAAAATCCCAGCAATAAAAGGGATGAGTTGCTTCTTTTTCTTCTTCTTAAGAGAAGGATGCCTTTGCAGCACAGCCTGATCACTTGGTGGTGATGGCACAATCACTTGAGCCACCGACGGATGATTCGCAAACGACACACATTTCTTCTTCTGGAATTCAACACCACTCTGATCATCATCAGGATTATTAATCGTATGCGTTTTCACTTGTTCGGTTACTTCTCTAGAGTTTTCGACGAATTTCACGTCTTCTATCTCCAGATCCCACATGTTTCTGTCAGACGCGCGGGTTTTCAACTGATGGAGCTCGTTTTTGGTTTGTTCGAGTTCTTGTTGTAAAGAAGAAAGGAATTGGGCCATATGGATGCTCTCCTCGCGTGCCTTTTGGAGGCTTTGTTTTGTCTCCTCGAGCTCGGATGCCACTGCGCCATGACTGTGTTTGCTCGTCTCGCCCTGCATCTATTTCGCTAATTGTTCTTGTGAGCTATATATACTTGTACACAGGAGCGGAACTAGAGATGTACTATTGGGGGGCTAATTAATTTTTGGAGGGCTAAATTAATGAAATAAATATTTAAATACCAAAAATTAATGTTTAAAAAATAATATATACATAGTATACTGAAATTTTGGAAACTTTTGGGGGCTAAAGCCCCCCTCATGCTACCAATAGGAAACGCCCCCCTTTTTTTTTTTTTTTTGAAACTATAGGAAACGCCCCTAGTTGTACAATACGAGAAAGATCAACGAAGAAATAACATTGTTTAGTAATTACAAGAAAGTAAAATGTCAGATGTGTTCATATAGTGTTTCATCTTGTGTTTTAATTCACCAAATGAATACCACTTTATAATATAATGTTATTAATGCTATTGTTGAATACTTTTGTCCTCATAGAATTGTTTAATTTGGATGTACATATTATTAATAAGGCGTTACTATTATTGTTTTTATGCCATGGCAGTATTGTATTCCTTTTTAGTTTTACATTTTTAAGAAAAAGCATTGGTACCCATCAACAACTATTTTTACTCAGTTTTTTTGAAGAAAAGTATAAGTTAGGGATAATTAAAAAATTACTTTAAGCTTGGGCTAATTACAAAAAGAAAAAAAAAATCAGAGATGTTTCAAAATTACAAAACACCCCTCAAATTTTATTCTCTATTAAATTTAAGTGGTTAATTATAATGTTTCTATAAATATCAGGGGAAATTTGATTTTTTTTTTTTTTGCTTATATAGGAGAAATACATACGCAATCAGGGTTCAAACCTCAAGGATGTTTTTGTCATTTTCAAAAATCTCTTATTTTTTAAATTGCAATTATCCCTATTAAAAGCTAAAACTTAAAGATTTTAAATGTGATAATGGTCAATTTTAGTAGTCATGATCGGTAAATTTATGCTTATATTATAGCTTCTATGAAAAGAATCTGGGCTCTAAGCTTCTACGTCATTCTCAACAAAAATATTGGCAACTACCACACAGGAATTCAACAAAGAGACTCTGTAATTCATGACACTGGATTATTAATTAATTCGTCAAAAACATATCGGAATTCATTTCTCTGTTACGATCCATTTGATAAGAAAATAAGTTCAAATAACACGCAAAATCGAAAATAAGAAACGATAATATCGCTGCAATTACTGGAATTATATATGCAATAAAAACGATAATAAGCCGTCATCTGCGGGCTAGCTCACCTCTTTGAGCTTGTTGGCGTAGACCTCGCCGGCGAGAACTCTCTCTCCGAACAACATGACGGCCTCTCTAACCGATCGGAACGGCGCGCTCGTGTCGATCTCCGCCCTATTCACCACCGTCGCTCCACCGCCTTCCATTAATTCCCAATTCAATCAATGCTAGTAATTAGTTAACCAGTAATTACTGGAATTATATATGCAATAAAAACTAAGATTATATATGGTTGAGTATTTTGGGGGGGCGTGTGAAATGTGTGCGCGATTGTTGCAACGATGAGTAAAATTTGTTTAGTAGGAGGGAAGGGGGAAGGAGGTTCGTTTCTTCGCGTCCACTTCACTGGAATTCTGTTGATGCACTTAGCATTTTGATTGAGGCTCAAGTTATTTGGGGTTCGTTTCCATTCTGGAACCTTTTTTATTTATTAAATAAATGGATTTTATGGGCCCATATTTGATGCGGACTAATAACCGAGTGATACTTTAAAGGAGTTGAAGTTGAAGGATCAAAATCCGGGGGCCCACCATTTTTCGTACCAGTGGAGAGTACGAGTGCCAATAAAGCTGTATTTCGTGTTTGCATATCGTGTTGTGATACATGTATTGCATATTTTCATTAGGCTGTTTCTAGGGCGGTCAAGGCGGTGCCGCCCCACAAGACCCCCCTCTATATAAGGTTCCCGGATGCCGGAAATTATTATTTTTTAATTTAAAGATTTAAAATAAGTAGTATTTCAATAAACCCTGCTATATTTCACAAAATAGTTGCCCAACCCAGCCGATGTCGTCTTTTTTGGACACAAGGGGTCATGGCATCAATCCTCTACTAGCTCCAACCCCCCTTTTTTTTTATTTATTTTATGGTTTAAATTATATTTGTAAGCTTTAGCCATTTTCTGTTTATATTGTTTTTTTTCTTCTGAAAATCTGTTGATATTGTTTAGAGTTTATTATCTTGGCAATGTCTACTATATTTTATTTAGGATTCTTCCTCAATTTTTTTTTTAATTTAAAATATATGTAGATTTAGTTGTTTGGTTTCACCAAATTCTTTATTCTTTATGGTTTCATTCTCTTCCATCTAAAATAAAACCATTTATTCCTTAGAGTTTTTAAGAGAAAATAAATCTCATGCTCCATTTGGATTGATGGATTTTGAGTTAAGGAATTTCAAATTCATAATAATAAATTCATTGAGGTTGTTTAGACAGATTATTCTATAATTGATTTCAAATCATTGTAAGCTATTTTGAGAATTATTTTGGAGGGCCTCAGATTCATCTTAGTGAAGTCATTTAAAATTCTTCCCCTAAATCCTCTCTTCAAATCCAAATCCTTCCATCCAATGCAACCTCAAAGAAATTAAAAGACTCAGGGTTCGAACCTTGATCAACACTCATGCAAAAGATATTGATATCACTTGAACTATCTAAAATAAAGACTGGTCAATGATTTGCATATAAAAGTATAAGTTAAGCTTAAATAATAAAAAAAAACAATGAGATCATTTCTTTTTGGCTAATGTATTAGTAATTTTTCCTTTAAATATATAATGTAATCATATTAAAGTATCTGTTATGTAGTACTATTTTTATGAATTAGAAATATTTAAATTGTAATATAATGTTTTCATTATTTTATGTTGTGATTAATGAAATAAATTTTTATAATATTTATTAATTAGATATTTTTAACTTTTTTTATAAATATAGAGGGCAATTTTTTCGGGGAAATTATTTTTTACAATCTGTACTATGACCATTTTGCGGGCTTGCTACCTAAACTATTTTTTGTTGGAATTTAGTACCCAAACTTTGAGGGATTGTTAAGTTGCAACCTCAGGCATCCTAGCGGCGGAATATTCCGAAAAGATGCCATTATGTGCGTAGTACGTGAGGGAAAATTATCAAATCATCTAAAGTGATTAAAGTTATTGCACTTTGCAACCCAAACTTACGTTATTTGTTGATTTGCAACCTAAACGTTTTACATTTGAACTTTGCCACCTCACTTCAAAATAATAATAAAGAATATATTAATGAATATGTATTTATCTCTTTCTATTCACAAAATATATTTTATAACTAATACATATATTGATAAGTTAATTTATTAAAAATTAAATTATATATATATAACAAAAGTTTAACATTGAAAATGCATTATAACAATGTTCAAGTTTTCTTATTAAATATTTTTAAAACTTTCAAATTTGAAATTGTTGTATATTTATTTATTTATTATTTTTTATTTAAAATTTTCTTTTTCAAAATTCTATGAAGTTAATTAATTAAAATATTATTACTATATATTTTAAATTCTATTAATCATACAATTTACATATAATTATTATTTTTTCTCCCCTTTTAATTTATACTTTATTTTTTTTTAAATTCTATAAAATAAATTAATCATTAGAATTCATAATTCAACAAGAAAGATAAAATGAATATTTTTATAATACAAGAATTATATTTTCATTATTATAGATTTTTAATTTTATGAAACTTAAAATTATAGTATAATTATCTAAAAAATCATAATTTATTTAATAAATTGACTTATTAATATGTATTTTTATATTAATTCTTACTAGAAAATATATGTTTGTGAATAAAAAGAGATAAATAAATATTTATTAATATATTTTATTATTTATTTTGAAATGAGGTGGCAGAGTTCAAATGTACAAAGTAGGTTGCAAATTAACAAATAACGTAAAGTTTGGGTTGCAAAATATAATAACTTTTACCACATTATATGATTTGACGATTTTGCCCTCACGTGTTGCGCACGTGATGGCATCTTTTTAGAATATTCCACCGCCGGGATACCTAAGGTTGCAATTTAATAATCCCCAAAGTTTAAGTACTATATTCTAACAAAAAAGAGTTTAGGTACCAACCCGCAAAATGGTCATAGTACAGGTTGCAAAAAATAATTTTCCCATTTTTTTCTTGCACCAGGCCTCTTAAAATATAGGAACGACCCTGCTTTCTACGAACTCGAACATGACATGTTTAGTTATTTGAGTCAAGATATATGACACGGGTAATCTAACACGACACAGAATACCTTTATAATTTCAAGTTTGACACGAAAAAATAAAAAAGTAAAAAAAAAAAGAAGAGAAAAAGCTAACATTGCAAATAAAATACATTAAATTACTAGAAAATACATTCAATAATTTGTCCAACATCATATAACCAATTAAACCATCATGAAAACTATGAAAATAACATGTCCACTATATAACTAAATGGGTTAAATAGGTTAATCGTGTTGACATGAGGGTCGACATGGCCTGGTCTATTTTTTCCCATGTTAATCCTGCCCAACTCGAATTCCACTAGAACTCGCGAAAGATTATATCAATACGTGCTAAATTCGTGTTAGGTTTAAGGGTGGTCACGGTCCGAAGGCGGGTTTAGTTTGTTCCAAGTTTTTAGGAGCTGTTTATTTATCTTTTGATTAAGTTTTAATTAATTTTTATACATAATATCAATAATAATATTAAATTGTTTATATATACTATTAAAGTATAGAGTTCGCTTATAACATTTGGTTTAAAACGTGTTTCATATAATTACAAATATAAAACATCATAATAAACATATAACATTTCTTCTAGCATATTTTTACCATACGAAAATAAAAGTTGTTGATTTTAACCTTGAAATTGGTGGTTTCCACAAGTTTTGAGACCAAGGAACCGGAACCGGAATCAGAATCAGCCTACACAATTCTGGTTCTGGTTTGGAGTCTTTGACCAGTCAATGGTTTCCGAAACTGTTGACGACAGTTTCGGTTTGGAACCCGATTTCAGTTCTATTTGGTTACCCCAAGTTAAATTCATGTTGATTATCACGTCGTGTCACAAGTATTTGTTAGTCATAAACAAATACTTGCATGTTTCAATTAAATATAATTCTCTCGATTTTTGAAAATAATTTAAATAAATATGACATTTTTATAAAACATTGAAATTTCGCATATATCGTTTATAAATAATAATATGATAAAATGTTCTCATTAAGAGACTTATTCTCAATTTCTTTTATAGGAAAATAAAATGATAGTACTAATTTATTTTATATTTTTCAATACATATATATAAGTTTAGTAGGTAATATAGTTTTTATTATTAGTTTTCCCACATAAATGTATTGATTTCATGAAATGGTTTAGTTTTTTGTTTCAAAATATTCCAAATTAATTCTGAACTTTGAAGACGCTATTTTTTTTTATATAAAGTAGAGTTTTACCGACTTTTTTTCCCTTCAAATTAACTAGAATAATCTCGAATGACAAATTTTAAAGATTGTTGAATTATTCCCAATTCTGAAATTTGTTATTGTGGACTAGAAAGCTAAATAGCACACCAAATCAATCAAATTATAAAATAAAATAACTGAAGTATGTGCTTCATGCCATAGCTGGATTAACAAATAAGTTAGACAAAAATTGCGATGAAGGCCATCACTTTAGAGTGGTGTTGGATCCAGAGGGAAGCATTTCTGCTTCATTCTATCGGGTCCTTTTATGGATGTTTTCTCTCTTGAAATGCAAATATACAATTAATACACACACTCACACATATTTATATATATAATTTTTGCTTTATTTTATTTTATTATTATTAAAATAAAATTAATAATCATTGTTCTGATGGAAGTAACTTTTAATATATTTCTTATACTCATTCATTGATTATCATAGTTTTGGCCGAATTAACATTTAATATAGTTGTTATTATTTAATTGTTTCCTTATCCTAAAACAATCACAAACAATAGATAAAGAGGTTTTGCGTAGCTAGGTTTCTATCACAAACATTAATTACAAGTTAAACAAAAAGTAAAGAGATAGATGTAGGTTAGATTCAAAGTATTGTTATACTCAATAAATTCCTCTTTTTTTTAATAAGTTAGATCTTGGTTGGAGGGGAGGGATAAATTTCAAATAAACCGAAAGATCAGGGTTCAACCTCTCAAATACCCTTACAAAGGGTAAGTGATCTACACCATTTATTTCTGTTAGTGGTTCAATAAATTCGTCTTTAAGAATAACATTTTTTTTAGATAATTCAATTTCCAAACTTAGGTCGACTATGCCTAGGATAGTAATTTATCCTTTCATTTTTGCTACCAACTTAAATAGTGGAATGCGCCTTACATATTTGTGATTCGATCAACTAATTACCATCACAGTCCATACATAAAGAAGCAGGAATGCTCCTCCAGGAAGTGAACCCACGATTATGACCTTTGACGTAATTATTGTCCCACTCTTTTGCCAATCAGCTACGCCTCGAATGCAGGGGTTGCTCCTTGTAGGAGCATGTGGGGGCTTTAGCCCCCCCACCCCCAGACTTTACAAAAATTCTCTTACCCTATATATATTTTATATTTAAATATTATTTTTTTTGTATTGAAATATTTATTTTTTTATTAATTTATCCCTCCAAAATTAATTAGCCCCTCCAAAGTTAATCGTCTAGTTCCGCCCCTGCTCGAATGACATTTTTTTCCAGGCAAAATATTCAACCTTAGGGTTAAAAAAAATATGGTACTCACTACTCGATATTTAATTTGATGTTGATCTTAAATTCTTTTTTGTTCAATAAGATCTAAAACTCGATTTGAATTTGATTTAATTAATTAAAATTAAAAAGACAAGATATGTGTGCGTTTCGTATTTGACTCAACTCGTGCTAGTAAGATTTTATTATAACAAAATAAGTTCAAACATAATTGTAAAATAATTAAAAGTTCAAAAAAGTTTAAATATCTCTCAAAAAAAATGTTTAAATAGTTGTACATACTCAATTTATTTACATTCTAATCAAAGTGCTATGATTACTCCAAATACCAAATTCCACTAATGGTGGCATAGAAATAAAAGCTGGTGAGATGGAATTAAGATCAACAAACCCATGAAAAGACCCGACGTTGACATGGGATACCGTTAATCTTGGGTGAGATTTTGAAGAGAAAAAAAAATGATAGAGAATAGTGGTAAAAACATTTGAAAGAAAAAAAGATGAGGTTGTGATAGTTCGTGTTTTTTTTCCGTCTACTTTCATTTTTTGAGTGAATAATGATGCAATTGTTTTTGAAAATGAAAGTTGGATGCGTATGTTAGAAATCGAAATAACAAAAGGGCATGCTTTAATTCACGAAATCCATATAAAAGCATGCTTCAACAGATCTACCATGATAATCGGAGAAAGAGAAGAGATTAATCTTAAACATGGAAGCGTACCTGAATCCATTAGGGTTTGTGAGAAATCTGGATCTAGATATGGTTTTGGCCTTCCAAACGAGCGGTTCTCTTGAGAGTTCTGTCTTACGTTCTGTTGAAGGAGAACAGACGTTTCTGTTATTTAAGAACCGTCGCCCGAGGATCATAACCGTTTTGGATAAGTATCCCCTTTATTTTCTATTTGATCCCTCAACAAATAGAAAATCTCTCAAAAGTATCTACACATTTAATCCCATAACAATTTGATACCCTTTTAATCCAAAATTAACCTTATTAGATCACTTTAATTGGATTAAACTGTAAGATAGCTATGCACATTAATTAACATATATTAGTCCAAATTAAAATTTCCAACAATCTCCCACTTGGACTACATATGTCACCGAACAAATGTGCAATAACCATATGAGCTCAAACCTTGTTGTCATATATAAGAGTATCCCTTAACAATCTCGTCCATGGATTGTACTAATACAGGACTAAAGAGGCTTTCATCACTTTATGCGTGAATAAACCCATCAATAATCACATATACCAGTACAACCAAATGACATAGATCAATCATGGGTGCGTAGTGTGGAAATTACATGTAATGTGATCTAACATGTCTATTTCCAATTGGTCCATCTTATTCCTTAGTGAGATCAATCATAACCAAAATGACAAAGTGTAATAAACTGAATACGTTATATTTGTACAAAAATATCCCAATACACACAATGTGTCCAAAATAATGTATTAAGCAATAAAATTACAGACTCCCACTAAACCAAAGTATCCTGAAACTGTAATACACCCATACGATCAGTGTGCTCGTGAAAGACCCTGAGTGTTAATCCTTTAGTAAGCAGATCCACAATCATTGAGTCTGTCTCGATATGCTCTATAGTTATCTGACCACTTTGTACCCTTTCCTTCACAACTAAGAACTTTATGTCAATGTGTTTTGACTTAGTAGAGCTCTTGTTGTTATTAGAATATAGCACTGCCGAGTTATTGTCGCAATACAACTTTAATGATCTTTCTATATTCCCAATAATGCGCAACCCAGTGACAAAATTTCGCAGCCATATTCCATGATTGGATGCCTCATAGCATGGTACAAATTCAGCTGCCATGGTAGAAGATGCTACAAGTATCCGCTAAAGCACTTCTCCATGAAATGGCTCTCCCGACCCAATAAGAAAATGTAGCCCAAAGTGGATCTCTCTTGTCTTGGCATCCCGCAAAATCATAATTAGAATACCCTATGATCTCCAACTGATCTTTTAAATACCTCATCACCCGTTTGGCTACTTTCCAGTGATCCATACCAGGGTTACTTAAATATTTGCCCAATATACCAACAACAAACGCTATATCAGGTCTTGTGCAGACCTGAGCATACATTAGACTCCCAACAGCTGAAGCATAGGGAATCTTCTGCATTTCCTTAATTTCCAGATTTCCTTTAGGGCATTATTCGAGACTAAACTTGTCTCCCTTAGCTATAGGGGTGTCTCTGGTTTGCGATTCGCATGCCAAATCTTTACAACACTTTCTTTATGTAGTTCTTTTGTGATAATCCAAGAATACCCCGAGAATGATCCCGGTGTATCTGTATCCCCAGAACAAAAGAAGCTTCCCCAAGATCTTTCATCTCAAATTTCTTTGATAGAAATTTCTTGGTATCATGCAACAATCCTGAGTCATTAGTGGCAAGTAGAATGTCATCCACATACAAGACCAGAAAAATACACTTACTCCCACTGAACTTGTGATACACACAATCATCAACAACATTAGTCTCAAAACCGAACGAGACTGTTACTTGATGAAACTTTTGATACCACTGACGAGAAGCTTGTTTGAGCCCATAGATGGGTTTCTTTCATTTGAAAACCATAGAATTTGGGTCTCCAGACACAAAGTTTTCTGGTTGCACAATATATATCGTCTCATCAATGTCGCCAGTAAGAAACGCCGTCTTTACATCTATCTGATGTAACTCAAGGTCAAAATGTGCAACTAATGCCATAATTATTCTAAAAGAGTCTTTCGTGGAAACCGGAGAGAAAGTCTCTTTAAAATCAATGCCTTCTTTCTGAGTAAACCTTTAGCTACAAGACGAGCCTTATATATTTCCACATTACCCTTCGAATCCCTCTTGGTCTTAAAAATTCATTTGCAACCAATAGTTTCGCACCTTCAGGTAATAGGACAAGATCCCAAACTTGATTGTCTTGCATTGACTTATACTCTTCATTCATGGCATCAATCCATTTTTTAGAGTTTGGATCTTGCATGGCTTGACGGAAATTTATAGGATCATTTTCATCAATCCATTATTATCCTCATTTTCTTGGAGAAATACCACATAATCATCTGGAATAGCATTTCTCTGCTCTCTAGTGGAACTCCTTAATGGCACTAGTTCTTGAGGTTGTTGAGTTTGTTCTTCCTAAATAGTTTCAACCTGAGTGGGGAGTTCTTCAACATTATCCTGTTAAGGTTCTGTATCTACTTCTCGGCTACTGATAGGAATAGAAACCTAAACATCATCAGAAGCAGTAGTAGGTGTCGAGATCGACTCATCCTCAAATGTAATGTCTCTAACCTTATTTCTCCCCCCAAACTCAACATCCTCAAAGAATACCGCATTTCCCGTTTCGAAAATAGACCTTCTAGTGGGATCATAAAACTTAAAACCCCTTGATTTTTCTGAGTAACCAATAAAGTAGTTGCTAACTATTTTGGAGTCCAATTTCTTTTCATTTGGCCTATAAGGCCTAGCCTCAGCTGGACATCCCCATATGTGAAAGTGGTTTAAACTAGGCTTTCGCCCAGTCCAAAGCTCAAATAGTGTTTTAACAGCTGCTTTAGTTGGTACCCTGTTGAGAATATAAGTTGCAGTCCTTAGTGCATCTCCCCAGAGCGATTCTGGTAAGGAGGAATGACTAATCATACTACTCGCCATATCTTTTAGAGTTTTGTTTCGTCTTTCAGCAACACCATTCATGCTAGGCGTCCCCGGCATGGTGTACTGTGGGACAATTCCACATTCCTCTAGGAAGATAGCAAAAGGTCATGGACGTTGTTCTCCTAAACCATCATATCTGCCGTAGTACTGATTGATAGGTGTTTTGCATGTATTTTGGGCTTAATTGTAGCTAGAATTAGTTGCTATGCATGCATTACATGAGTAAAAAGAGCTTTATTTCTATTTTGTGGAAAAGGTATTACGCTTTGCTCGTTTTGTAGGAATTTGTTGATAATTGTAGCATTTTGGCAACAATTCGGAGCATTGCGGTAAAGAACCGCCGATACTTGAAGTAACGTACGAAGTTTGGAGTTGAATCGGGAAGAAGTCAGATGAATAGGGCGAGAAATGAAAGGAAACGAACAAGTATCAAGTCCAGCAGGTGCGCACGGGCAGGGCGTGTGTCCCTAGCACGACCCGTGCGCTAACCCAAGACAGAGACTCGAGCCACGGCATGATGCACTGGTTGGTCGTGCGTGATGCGCATGGCCCGTGCGTCCTTCAGTAAAAGTTGAATTCCTGCGGCACACCTAGCACGGGCTGGGCGTGCGCTAGGCGAACGGCCCGTGCGTCTGTGCGGGAAAACAGAGTTTGACAGATTTGTAAACTAGGTTTTGACCCGAACGAAGTACAAATAGAGACGAGGCGGCCACAAACGAGGAGACACTAACTTTTTCCCTAGAACCCAGAGAAAAGAGCAATTTTCCACCAGAGAATTGGAGAGATCGATCAAGGCACAACAACACGCTTGAGGATTGACGATAGATCGAGAGATCATCAACGTCCCCGAGTCTTTGCATTCCATAGTATCTTTATTTTCAATTAGTTAGACATGAACATGAATAATTTGTCTATGGATTATTTATTTTCTATGTCTGGCTAAACATCTTGTGATTCCCGGGTTTGGGATTAGGTTAATGGATACTTTTATTTGATGATTAATTGCAATTGAAGTTATTGTTTTCCAACCCTATTCGAGTACTTTGTTTTAATTCCTATTTTATCAAAAAGTTATTGGTTTAACTTGTTTGATGTATTGATTCATAATTCGAAAGATGAGTTTCAATACTAGATCTGTGAGTACTTGACATGAATATTTGCAAGATTGAGAAGTCTGTGAATATTTGTGAGGATATTTAATCTTTTGTGCTTTGGGAGTTGAATATCTCATGTTGAGTAGAGATGCTAGCATAGATATTCCAATAAAAACGAGATATCTCATGTTGAGTAGAGATGCTAGCATAGATATTCCAATCAACGTTTTTACATGCATCTCGAGAGAGATGGTAAATTACTTTTGTGATTGTTCTATAGGGAAGAATATGTATAACTTTGGTTTGATTAATCTGATAATAAAAGGGGATATTAACTGAAACCATAACCCCGAAATCCATTCATCTCCTTGATCTTTCAATCAATCTTTACTTTGTCTTTTTATGCTAAATTCTTGTCCTAGTTTTATAAAACAAAATCACTCAATTCCAATCGTCTGGATAAAAATAAGGCTATTATAATCCCAGTACTTAGTACAATAATTTATTAGTCCCTGTGGATTCGACCTTGCTAACCCTATTCTATAACCTGCACCGTACACTTGCGGTGAAGCTAAAAATAAGGCGAACAAGTTTTTGGCACCATTGCCGTGGACTAATTAAATTTTTTAGTACTAATATTGCGATAAATAGAATTATTTTTAATTTAGACATTTTTTCTTTCTTTTTATTTGTTGTTTTATTTTACTCCTACTGTGTTTGACTTGTTTTCTTTAGTTGGTTCAGGTAGTGCATGAACACTCGCTCGAAGCAAGGAGAATTAGCACCGTTCATACCGGAGGTTAAGGCTTTTGCTAGGCGAATTAGTGCGGCTATTAAACGGGCAGAAAGACAGCAAGAACAGGCTATGGCGGACGTAGAAGATAACAACGGAGGCGATAATGTAGTCGACAACGGAGGTAACAACAGGGCCAACAGGGTCAACAATGAGTTACCAGTACCAGAGGTTCCGGCAGTCCAGCAGCAAGCGATTCGTGATTACTTTCACCCACAGACTAATCGAACTATGGTGGAATTGCCAATGTCCCAATTAATGCGAATAACTTTGAGCTTAAGCCAGCACTGATCTCGATGGTGCAGCAGAATCAGTTTGGGGTTTTCCCGTCTGAGGATCCCAATTCTCATCTTGCGAACTTCATGCAGATTTGCAACACAATCAAGATGAATGGGGTGACTGATGATGTTATACTTCTGCGCCTATTCCCTTTCTCATTAAGGGATAAGGCTAGAAACTGGCTAGGCACCCTAACTCAGGGGAGTGTGAATACCTGGGATGAGCTGAGTCAGAGATTCTTGTTTAAATACTTCCCACCAAGTAAGATACTACAGCTCAAAAGTGAGATCACGCAGTTCAGGTAGTTCGATTCTGAGCCACTGTATGAGGCCTGAGAGAGATTCTGGGATTTATTGAGGAGGTGCCCGCAACACGGATTTCCAGAGGATCAACAACTCTGCTTCTTTTACAACGGGTTGATGGGACAGACTAGGTCGTTTGTCGATGCCGCAGCAGGAGGCGCTTTACTTGCAAGATTCCCAGAGGATGCATTCAACTTGCTCGAAGAGATGGCCATGAATAGCTATCAGTGGCCCTCCGAGAGGACTAATGTGAAAAGGGTAACCGAAGTCACTGATTCGGGCCCAATTAAGGAATTGACTGCTCAGATGACTGCATTGACCAATCAGTTGAGTATATTGACGAAGGGGATTGATGGAAACGCAGGTGCAAGTAATGGGGGAATTCTTCTAGATCCCATGGAGGAAGCAAATTATGTTAACAACCGGAATTTCAACAATTACCGGAACAATCAGACTCCTACCCATTACCATCCGGGTTTGAGGAACCATGAGAACTTCTCTTATGCAAACACGAAGAATGTGATGCAACCACCCCTGGGGTTTAATATGACAAATGGTGTCATTAATGCTGAGGCTAAGCCATCTATTGAGGAGATCTTCACATCGTTTATGAATGAGACGAGGAACCGATTCAATAAGGATGAGGCGAAGCTGGATAAAATCGAAAATCATGTCGCGCAATTGGCCAACACTATGGGGTCCCAAATGAAAAATCTCGAAACCCAAATTGGCCAATTAGCTACGATCGTGGGTGGACAGCATCAGAAAGGCCAATTTTCGAGCAACACTGAGGTTAATCCAAAGGAGCAGTGTAAAGCCATTCATCTGAGGAGTGGAATGGAATACGAGGGGCCGAAAATACCAGAAAATACTGAACAGACGCAGGAGAGCGCGGCCCGTGCGCCACCGCACGGCCAGGTCGTACGTCTTTCAGGGGCAGCGACTGTTGTTTCGGGAGATGTGGAAACTGAAGCAAATGGCGATGTTGAGGCCGAGGAATGAGTTGAGGATCATCTTGCTGAACAAAAAGGGGCTGAGAAGCTTAAATCTTCCTCTAACCCTGATATTTCTAAACTTACTATTCCCCTTCCTTTTCCCCAACATTTTCAAAAGAAAAAGCTAGATGCGTAATTTGCAAAATTTTTGGATATATTTAAGAAACTGCATATTAACATACCTTTTGCAGACGCATTGGAGCAAATGCCCAATTACGCTAAATTTTTGAAGGATGTTATGTCAAAAAAAAGAAAGATGACTGGTTCGAGACAATTAACTGGACGTAAGAAGAGTGCAAATGCGATAATTCGAGAGAAAACTACCACAAATCGAAAGATCCGGGGAGTTTCACTATCCTCGTGCTATTGGTGATGTGTTCTTTAAGAAAGCACTTTGTGATTTAGGAGCAAGTATTAACTTTATGCCCTTGTCCATTTTCAGGCAACTTGGATTGGGAGAGGTGAAGCCGTCTACGGTCACCTTACAACTTGCGGACTGATCACTTACGTATCCGAAGGGAATCATCGAGGAAGTGCTTGTCAAAGTCGATAAATTCATATTCCTGTGGATTTTTGGTCTTTGGATATGGAGGAGGACAAAGACGTCCCTTTGATACTTAGGCGTCCATTCCTAGCTACCGGGAAGGCCTTGATAAATATGCAAAAGGGAGAACTCAAATTACGGGTTAATGATGAGCATGTTTTATTTACTATCTATAAGGCACCACAATTTCATGATGGTGTTGAGAATTGTAGTTTCATAGACATAGTTGAGTCTTGCATTGATGAATATGCGGATCATACATTGTTTAAGGATGATTTAGAGTTTGGTTTGACACATTCGTGTTCAACATCAAACATGATGATTGATTTTGATAATCAAGACTTGTATGACTGTGTTTGTGCTTTAGATAATATGCAGGAGCTACCAAGAAGTACGAGAGGTGCACACACGAAAAAAAAATATGCAGGAGTCAGTTCTGCAGGGGCACACGACCCGTGCTTCGGAGCACGCCCTGGTCGTGCGCATGGCCGAAGAGGAGGATGAGAAACCTGAAGAGCGCACGGCCCATGCGTCTGAGCATGGGCAGGTCGTGCGTGGGGTCGAAGCAAATGAAGCAATACCTGAAGAGCGCATGACCCGTGTGTCTGAGCACGGGCAGGTAGTGCGTGGGGTGAAAGCAAAGGAAGCAATACCTGAAGAGCGCACGACCCGTGCGTCTGAGCACGGGCATGTCGTGCGTGAGGCTGAAACAAAAGACGCAACCACTGAAGAGTGCACGACCCGTGCGTCTGAGCACGGGCAGCCCGTGCATGAACCTGAAGAGCCCGTTTCGAACCCAGAACTCAAACCCTTGCCCGAGCATCTCAAATACGCATTCTTTGGAGCAAATAACACGAATCCGGTAATCGTATCATCCCTTTTAACTTCAGCTCAACTTGATAATCTGCTTAGGGTGTTGAGAAAACATAAGTCTGTGATAGGTCGGTCAGTTTCTGATTTGAAAGGCATAAGTCCATCGATTGTACTGCATAAAATTAGAATGGAAGATGTCTATAAACCTTAAGTGCAGAATCAAAGAAGATTGAACCCTATAATGCAAGAGGTCGTTAGAAAAGAGGTTTTAAAATGGTTAGATGTTGGAATCATATATGTTATTTCTGATAGTTCTTGGGTAAGTCCGGTACAAGTGGTACCAAAGAAAGGGGGAATGACTGTAGTTAGAAACGAAAGTGATGAGCTTATTGCGACTAGGATAGTTACTGGATGGCGTATATGCATTGATTATAGGAAGTTGAATGATGCCACTCGTAAAGATCATTTTCCCCTCCCCTTTATTGATATGATGTTAGATCACTTGGCGGGATATGATTATTATTGTTTTCTCGATGGTTATTCTGGGTACAACCAGACCATGATTGCACCTGAAGACCAAGAGAAGACGACATTTACATGTCCCTATGGTACGTTTGCATTTCGCAGAATGCCATTCGGACTATGTAATGCACCCACGACTTTTCAGTGATGCATGATGGCTATATTTCATGATTTTATTGAGAAAATAATGGAGGTATTCATGGATGATTTTTCTGTGTTTGGAGATTCTTTTGATCATTGCTTGGATAATCTTTCTCTAGTGTTGCAGAGATGCGAGGAAACTAACCTTGTTTTGAATTGGGAGAAGTGCCATTTCATGGTACGAGATGGCATTGTATTAGGCCACCGGGTTTCTTCTGCAGGTTTAGAAGTGGACGGAGCTAAGATTGTCGCAATTGAGAAACTCCCACCTCCAACAAATGAGAAGGTCATTAGAAGCTTCTTGGGGCACACCGGTTTCTACAGAAGGTTCATTCGTGACTTTTCTAAAATCACTAAACCTTTGAGTCAGTTATCAGAAAAAGATATTGCTTTCAATTTTTTCGATGATCGTTATGGCATTTGAGATCCTGAAGAAGGCTTTGGTGACAAGACCAATTCTTGTAGTTCGGATTGAGTCACCCTTTGGTGATGTGCGATGCCGATGACTTTGCGATTGGGGTTGTTTTGGGTCGAGAAAAGAGACAAGTTGTTCAGAGTTATATACTATGCGAGCAGAACATTAGACAGTGCCTAACAAAACTATACCACCACTGAGAAGGAAATGCTGGCAATTGTTTTTGCGTTCGATAAGTTCCGATCTTACTTGACTAGAACTAAGACGATAGTCCACACAGACCACGCGGCGATCAAATATCTATTCGACAAGAAGGATGCCAAACCAAGACTGATTCGGTGGATTCTTTTATTGCAGGAGTTTGATGTGGAAATCCGAGATAGGAAGGGTTGTGAGAATGTGGTAGCAGACCACTTGTCCAGGTTAGAGTACAAGAAAGATGAGAAAGAAGGCACAGAGGCAATTAAGGAGGAATTCCCCGATGAGCAACTTTTAATGTTACAGGCTAAATTCCCATGGTACGCAGATTTTGTGAATTACTTGATGGCGGGAGTCTTGCCTCCGGATTTATCTTCCTATCAAAAGAAGAAGTTCCTCCATGATGTCAAGTTCTACATGTGGGACGACCTCTTGCTCTTTAAGAGGTGCGCAGACACTATCATCCGACGATGTGTACCTCAAGAAACAAATAATGCGCGAGTAGTGCTGAAATTTCTAAAGAAAAATATATTCACTCGGTTTGGAACCCTGAGAGCTTTGATTAGCGATGGGGGTCACACTTTGTGAATAAATTGATGAGCACTTTACTTACGAAATACGGGGTCAAACACAAGGTGGCATTAGCATATTATCCACAAGCAAATGGGAAAGCAGAGGTAGCCAATCGTGAGATTAAGCAGATCTTTGAGAAGACAATGAATATAATGAAGTTAGATGATGCATTATGGGCATATCGGACTGCGTACAAGACACCATTGGGCACATCACCGTATCAGTTGGTATTTGGGAAATCGTGTCACTTGCCCATGGAACTAGAGCACAAGGCATTTTGGGATGTGAAGAAGTTAAATTTTGACTTCAAAGCAGCGGGTGAAAAGAGGCTCTTGCACTTAAATGAGATGGAGGAGTTCCAGGATGAAGCATATGAAAATTCCCGAATTTACAAGGAATGCACCAAGAGATGGCATGATCGAATGATAAAGAAGAGAGAGTTTTTACCGGGTGAACAAGTCCTTTTGTTTAACTCGCGTCTTAAACTCTTTCCCAGAAAACTCAAGTCTCGGTGGTCGGGGCCGTTTGTGATTAAGAAAGTGTTAAATCCTCCAGGAATAGTGGAATTGTTGAGCCGGGATGGGGAGACGTTTATGGTAAATGGTTAGAGGATCAAGCACTACCTTCATAGAGACCAAAAGGAAGAGGTGACACGCCTCACTTTGCTAGAACCGTGATCAAGTAAACAGACGTCAAGCTATAGACATTAAATTTAGCGCTTGTTGGGAGGCAACCCAACGGTTTGCTGTTTTATTTCTTCCCACGTTTTTTTTTCTTGTGTTCCCTTTGCTAAGTTAGGATTTTTTTATGCTTTCATAAGTTAGGATTTTTTTCTTGTTTTCCCTTCGCTTTCACCAGGATTTGAGATTGAATTCACGGCACCCCACACGGGTATCCCGTGCGCTAGGCGCACGGCCTGTGCGGATTCCAAGATTTTGGTTTGAACTTGCGGCACCCCGCACGGGCAGCCCATGCAGGTGGCGCACGGCCCATGTGCCTTTCGACAGAAGCAGCATTAAAAAGCAGCAGCAGGTCAGTTTTTATCACACTTTTAAACACCTTTGCGCACGAAGCACACACAAGCTCCCCTCCCTCACAAAATTTTCGAAGATTACACTTGAAATTTCACTGCAAATTCAATACCCACACTACTCACACATGAATTGGGGTCTCAAACTTGATTTGGAGAAAGATTTTGTGTGAAAAAAGAGCCTAGGGTTTCAAATTCGTCTTTTCCCTAATTTTCGAGAATTCCGGTAAGAACTTCACTATTTTTTTCGAATTTCTTGTAGATTATGGTTTAGGGTTCGTATATGGTGCATGTTTTGATGAATTTGTCATGATTTGCTTGAAATATTCTATGGGGCATTATATCGAACACCTTGTGGGTTGTTGAATTGGAGTATTTATGGTTGATTTGATGATGAATCTTGCATGAGCTTTAGTATTTAGGGTGTTAGTGGCTATGATTCTCTGCAATTACATTGTTATTTAGGCTTGGGAGCTTAATTATTGATTAAATTATAGGGATGAGACATTATGTCGTATTTGATTTGTTTGTATTGAATTCATCATGTTCTTGTGTTGCTTGGCATGTTCGGAATCTCACGTTTCTTTCTATAGGTACAGACTTGAACATATGGCTGACCAAAAGAACCGACAGGGTCGGGGTAGACTCCCGAGGGGGGCCGCTGCCGCATGGCGGGAGCCACACCCAGACATGAATTTTGAGGCTTATGGACTCTGATCGAGGCCGAGGCCGAACCGGAGCGCTCGAATAGGTTGATCACTCGTTCTTTTACGCCAACGAGATATCGACGACGAGTGTACCCAAGCTCTTGGGATACACGATGAGGTTTGGCGAGATGTTCGAACGGGTTGGGTGGACTGGCGTTCATGCAAGGCGGTGGCCGACGATAAAACGCTAGCGCTGAGTTCCTAAGCACTGGACATTACATCAAACGAGCTAAGCAACAACGAGCCCTGCAACGATCCATTTTCGATCGAGAAATGAGTTGAGGCATGTCTCTATCGCCCAACTCAATGAGATTTTTGGGTACCTTCTAACGCCCTTATTGGCGCCATGAACTATAGCCTTGATGATGAATTTTGGCGTGTATTGGTTCGATACATTTAAAACCGCCCAATGCTATATGAGACACGCTCATCTAAGGCCTCATCACTCCGAAACCCCGTCTTCCGCTACATCCAAAAGGTCACAGCTCACTCTGTTTACGCCCGACACAATAACAGAGGTATGCAAGCTCGAGAGCTATACCTACTATGGTGTATGCTATCACGCACCCTTACAACATGGCGGCCCACTTTGTGGAACACGCCGTGTATGTTTCAGCAGCAGCAGGACAAATGCGATTGGGGGAATGCTAACCCCCATTGCTCGACATTTTCATGTCGATTTGAGAAGAATGGAGCCCATAGCCGGCAGTTGGAGTATAAACATGAACCCCCTTCGCCAAATAAAAATAATAACAGACGAAGAGAACATACTATGCTTCCAACAAAAGGTTGGACTCGCTTCCCACTTCCTAACCCGCACTCACGCCCCGGGTTGACAATGAACTTAATTGGCTCATGAACTCTGGGGCGCATATCAGAGTCATGGAAGTCATGCCTGCAAGGAAAAGGAGGAGGGTAGTCGGGTTGCCCGATGATGAGGAATTGGAAATAGAGGCGATGGAGTATGATCGGCAAGAGCGAGGTTTTGAGCCGGGTTCCCAGCAAGGGGGTTTCGAGCAGGGGTTCCAACAAGGGAGGCCCAACATTCCGGAAAGCTCTCACCAAGTTGAAGAGCGTGGGGGACAAACTTACCAGAACAGACTGTTTACTCTTGAGGAGAGCATGCGATAGCACCGGGATGATTTCAGGCAGCACCAGGATGATTTTTGGCAGTTCCAAGATGATTTCCGGCATCACCAGGATGAGTTCCGTACTTTCCGAACGGGAGCAAGAGCAGAGGTATCGTGCCCGGAGCGGCGGGAATTGGAGATGTTGCGATGATGCATCAAGTACAAATGTGGCACATCTCCGGTAATACTTTCCGCCGCCACCCCCAAATGAGACAGTCCATTCCACACTTTTCTTTGAAATTCTATCTTCTCTTCTATGTGCTATTATTTCATTCAAGTTTGGGAGGGGGGGAGAGAGGTAGTATTTTGATTGAAGGGTATGGCGATTTTTGCATTCATATAGTTGCATGTAGAGCATATAGGTTGCACTGCATTAGATGCTTATTTTTTATTTTAGCACGTTTATTGCTTTCTTAGGTTTTTAGGGAGTGAGTTGACCGATATTGTGTGCTTGTTATGATCTTGAGAGCATTTGTTGAACAGTTTATGTTGTTTTGAATTGGGTGTTGAGTGTGAGTTGATCGGGTTGAGAATAGATGATATGGAGATGTGAATATTGAAATCATGGTTGATATGCTTTGAATTATGCAATTGCAAGCCTGTGAGCTTTTTGAGCCTTTACTGCTTTCATTATATGTAGTTTTGTTGTTGATTGAGTGTGTCATTCATGTTGATATGAATTCTAGAACTTGCTTTGGTATCTCTGTCAAAGTCACATGTTGTATGCAATTTATGAAGATGATTTTAGGCCATTTTTGTTAAGCCTTTCAAGCCTTTTGCCTACCTAATGACATTTAATTTCCCTAGTTAGCCAATTTGAGCCTATTGCCTGATTTTTTGATAGCCACAATTCAAGCCGTAACTTGATATATTTGTTATCCTAAGCTTGTGCGTATAGCATTGATTAAGGGATTGAATAAGGTTGAATATGAGGATATCGAGAAGTTAGATAATGGTGTGCATGTTGGATGTTGGGAAAATACGAAGAAAATGAGGAAAATGGAGGATATACTCACAAAAGGGTCGGAAAAAAAATCGACTGAGAGAAAATTTCGAAAAAAAAAATTGACTGCATAAGTGAGTTGGCCTTAATTGCATTTATAGGCAGATGAGTATGATGTAAGGAGAAAGAGAGTAGATTGTATGAAAAAAAAAAGGAGAAGAGAAATGTGATAAGAATAAGAGGTGATTGGGGGTGCATATTTGATATGAATGAGAATATTTGGTTGAGAAAAAGATGTACTTACCAGTCTATACGCTTAAGTTTGAGTCACTTTCTCCATATTTCCCTACCTTAACCAAAGAGCCTTCATTACAACCAAAAGAAAAGTCCTTTCTGATTTATGAATTGCATACAATCAAGTGGCGGAGATGTGAGACGATTTGCAAGCCTATGGTAATTCTTCAACATTGATATGATTTGAGCGAATACATGTCCCTTATTGGTCTAGAGAGGAGAGTATACACTTTATCCATGAGAGGCGTGATTTGAAGTATTTACCATGGTTTTAATTGACTTGTGCTCTATGTTAGATATTCAAAGCTTGGTTGATTTGTTGCTTGGCGTCTAGGGATAAACGACATGAATTGTGATGCGTTGTTCTTGATTTGCTCTTCATTGCCCCATTTGTGTTTTGTCTTGTTTATCAAGTGTTGACCGGGACTGTCAACAGTTTAAGTTTGGGGGTTTGATTGATAGGTGTTTTGCATGTATTTTGGGCTTAATTGTAGCTAGAATTAGTTGATATGCATGCATTACATGAGTAAAAAGGGCTTCATTTCTGTTTTGTGGAAAAGGTATTATGCTTTGCTCGTTTTGTAGGAATTTGTTGATAATTTTAGCATTTTGGCAACAATTCGGAGCATTGCGGTAAAGAACCACCGATACATGAAGTAACGTACAAAGTTTAGAGTTGAATCGGGAAGAAGTCAGACGAACTTGGCGAGAAACGGAAGGAAACGAATAAGTATCAAGTCCAGCAGGTGCACACGGGCAGGGCGTGCGTCCCTAGCACGACCCGTGCACTAACCCAAGACAGAGACTCGAGCCATGGCATGACGCACGGGCTGGTCGTGCGTGATGCGCACGGCCCGTGGGTCCTTCAAAGAAAAAAGTTGAATTCTGCGGCACCACCCAAGACGGCCGGGCGTGCGCTAGGCGAACTACGTGCGTAAGGCTCGTGGGAAAAACAGAGTTTGACAGATTTGTGAACTAGGTTTTTACCCGAACGAAGTACAAATAGAGACTAGGCGGCCACAAACGAGGAGACACTGACTTTTGCCCTAGAACACAGAGAAAAGAGTAATTTTCCACCGGAAAAATGGAGAGATCGATCAAGGCACAACAACACGCTTGAGGATTGAAGATAGATCGAGAGATCATCGACGCCCCCAAGTCTTCGCATTCCATAGTATCTTTATTTTCAATTAGTTAGACATGAACATGAATAATTTATCTATGGATTATTTATTTTCTATGTCTGGCTAAACTTCTTGTGATTCCCGGGTTTGGGATTAGGTTAATGGATACTTTTATTTGATGATTAATTGCAATTGAAGTTATTGTTTTCCAACCCTATTCGAGTACTTTTTTTAATTCATGTTTTATCAAAAAGCTATTGGTTTAACTTGTTTGATGTATTGATTCATAATTCGAAAGATGAGTTTCAATACTAGATCCGTGAGTACTTGACATGAATATTTGCAAAATTGAGAAGTCTGTGAATATTTGTGAGGATATTAAATCTTTTGTGCTTTTGGGAGTTGGATATCTCATGTTGAGTAGAGATGCTAGCATAGATATTCCAATCAACGTTTTTACATGCATCTCGAGAGAGAGGGTAAATTACTTTTGTGATTGTTTTATAGGGAAGAATACGTATAACTTTGGTTTGATTAATTTGATGATAAAAGGGGATATTAACTGAAACCATAACCCCAGAATCCATTCATCTCCTTGATCTTTCAATCAATATTTACTTTGTCTTTTTATGCTAAATTGTTGTCTTAGTTTTATAAAACCAAATCACTCAATTTCGATCGTCTGGATAAAAATAAGGCTATTATAATCCCAATACTTAGTACAATAATTTATTAGTCCCTGTGGATTCGACCTTGCTAACCCTATTCTATAAACTGCACCGTACACTTGCGGTGAAGCTAAAAATAAGGCGAACAAGTACTCACCTCCACGGTCAGATCTGACAACTTTAATTCTTTTGTTGAGTTGATTCTCAACTTCAGCCTTAAAACCCTTGAACATATCCAGTGCTTCTGATTTTTCATGAATTAGATATAGGTACCCATAGCTTGAGTAATCGTCTACGAATGATACAAAATAATGTTGACCATTCCAAGAAGCCTTAGGAAATGGCCCACAAATGTCCGTATGTATCAATTCCAAGATGTATGTAGTTCTGTTGGCACCTAATCTCTTTATTTTAGTCTGTTTTCCTTTAATACACTCAAACAAACATCAAGATCCGAAAAGTCAAGTGTATCTAAAATGTTGTCTGACACAAGTCTCTCAATTCTGGTTTTTGAGATATGACCTAAATGCTTGTGCCATAATTTAGCCGAATTTTCTTATTTAATTTTCACTTAGTAACTCTTGATTCAACATGCAGGGTTCATTATACGAAACAATAGTATCAAGCATATATAGATTGTCATAAGCACTTAACGAACTGGTACCAACAATATTGGAATTAAATGAAAGATTAAACTTACAATTTCCAAATGAACTAGAGGAACCATATTTGTCAAATGAGGAAATAGAAACCAAATTTCGTCTAAACGACGGTACAACAAAAGTGTCTTTCAAATCCAAAAAGAAATCTGTTCCTAATAACAACCTAAAATGCCCTATTGCCTCCACTTCTACCGACTTGCCATCACCCACAAAGATGTATCTTTCACCATCAGTTGGCTTTCGGTAGCTCAGGCAATCCTGCATTGAAACACTTATGTGAGTAGTAACACCAGAATCTAACCACCAAGTGTTTCCAGGTACTGAAGCTAAATTAACTTCAGAACATACCAAATCAAGAAATGTACCTTTCTTCACACGCCAAACGCGATACTTAGTACAATCCTTTTTTTGTGTCCAGGTTTGCCACAAAAGTAACAGCCATCCTGAGTTTCACCCTTCTGTTTCTTTTGTGATGGAGCCTTATCATTAGCAGCTTTCTCAACATCATTTTCCTTTTGCCCTTATCCTTGGAAGTACTGGCCAGTTGAGCAATCTCAGTTCTTTCTTACTTCAACCTTTCTTTCTCTTGCACACAATATGAAATGAGCTCATTAAGAGTCCACTTCTCCCTTTGACAGTTGTAACTGACCTTAAAATGGTTGAATTGTGCAAGAAGCGATATGAGCACTAAATGCACGAGTAAGTCCTCGGACACCTAGAGCTTTAGTGCCCTTAACTTTGAAGCAATGTGAGACATCTCTATGATGTACTCCCTTATATTTCCCTTGCCCTTATACTTAAGTGAGATCAAGTTAGCCATAAGTGTACTTGTCTCGGTCTTATCATTTTTAACAAAACACTTTTCAATTTCTGCAAGGTACTCACTGGCCGTAGTAACTTCCTCAGAAGTTGTGCCTCGAAAGGCTTCTTGAATGTCGCGCTTAATGATCATCAGATTAACGCGATTTGAGTGCTCCCACTTCTCAAAGTTCCGCTTTTCCTCTGCAGAACTTGCATCCGTAAGAGAAGGGGGTTGCTCAACCCTTAGCGCATAATCCAGATCCATGCAGCCCAAAATGATCATAATGTTTTCTTTCCAATCCTTAAAGTTCGACCCATTTAGCATGGGAATGTTGTTGGTGTTAGCAGAAATAGAAGTAGCAGACATCATAGTTGAACAAAGAACAAAACCAAAATTAATTGTCATGCTCACATTAAAACGAATAATCAAACATTAAATTTAAATAAGTTGGTAACATCTCGAGGCATCTAACACAACATTAATATCAAGTTTTTAGACGGTAATATTAACTTGTAAGTGGCTACCTCTCTGTAGCGATCAAACACTGACAATAAATCCTGTCAAACAATATTGTCTTACTTTGGGCCGACAAATTACTTATATGGATAACCTTATAATTGTCATGTATTTACCACCATAGGTGTTTGTGTATTTCGAACCAAGTATTAACCTTCCTTAGGGCCGGCTAAGACCCGCATGAATATACACAAACACAACCATCTAATATTTTCAATGAATAAATCTACACAAAAGAGGTCACTTTAGCGACTTCTTATTTCACTAAATCTACTTTGAATATTAGACAAAATAAATTGGGACATGAGATGTACCAAACAAATTAAAATAAAATGATCGAACATGTATTTGCACAAAATACATGTATCTTTATTTATTGGGGTAATACAAAATTACTACAAAGTTCAATTGAACCTAAATAAAAACTGAGAATAACTAAAACACAAATTCCTTCAAAATCACTTTGTGCTCGACGCCTGCAACACGAGGGAGATGACGGTTTCATCACATACAGAATTCATTAATTTAAAAACCAAAACACTTCGTGATGGAGGTTGTTCCCAGATTTTACAAAGTTCAATCAAACAAATAAACCAAATCCTTCAATAGCACAAATATTCGCAAGGATAGGATAAACCAAAATTCTGTCATCCAACCAGAATCAAATACGAGGGACATGAAACCCCATCAATGAAAGTGGATTTCCAGAATATTTTAATCAACAACATAATAGCATAAAGACATCATCATTGAAGTTTCGGATTTTGATTATTCATCCATATATCAACAAATTGAATTCATCAAGCACTGTAATCTATTGTTCAATCCAAAAACTCCAAGGCTGAAATTCGAATCATATCAATCCATAAATATGAAACTGTAATTGTCATCCGAGATAGTCATATTCCACAACTTGAAATATCATAATCGATCCCAAAAATCAGAAACCCTAATTTTATTTTTCAGGAAGAATCATAAAATTATCCCGAAAATCTTCGCAATTCTCAGAGAATCATGAGTAGAGTGGCTCTGATACCACTTGTTAGAAATCGAAATCACAAAAGTACATGTTTAATTCACGAAATCCATATAAAAGCATGCTTCAACAGATCTACCATGATAATCCGAGAAAGAGAAAAGATTAATCTTAAACACGGAAGCGTACCTGAATCCATTAGGGTTCACTACTACAAAAATGCTGATAGACACCGGTTTTAAACCGCTGTCTATTAGTAAAACAACCGTTGTTAGAGCCACTGGTATTAAAAGTCTGAACTTTTTGACAGCGATTGAGAATTGATGTCGTTTTCTTGAAAGACACCGGCTTTAAACCAGTGTCGTAGAGATTAAATATCCGCATTCCCGCATTCTAAGGCCCTGATGTTAAAAGTTTATGTATTTGATACCGGTTTGAAACCGGTGTCATTTTATCTAAAGACACCGGCTCGAAACCGGTGTCTATGGTGAATAGACATCGGTTGTTCACACTTATTTTAAACCGGTGTCTTTTAATTCAAAGACATCGCCTCAAAAACACTGTCTTAATGTTTTTAGAAGTAGTTTTAAAAGGGTTGTTTATTTACGCAAAGACACCGGTCCAAAGTTGCAAAAAAATCCATATAAATAAACAATTCATTATGAAATCCAATTCTAGCAATAGCCATAAGTTCACTACCAATTAAACATGAAATCCATTAATACTAAAGTCACCAATAGCCAAAATCCAACAAAAAGTACTAGTAGTGAAGTTTCCTTTCGATAAAACAACTATAAATTCATAATTCACTTCCATCAACCAGATCTACCATGATAATCCGAGAAAGAGAAGAGATTAATCTTAAACACAGAAGTGTACCTGAATCCATTAGGGTTTGTGAGAAATCTGGATCTAGATATGGTTTTGGCCTTCCAGACGAGCGGTTCTCTTGAGAGTTCTGTCTTACATTCTGTTGAAGGAGAACAGGCGTTTCTGTTATTTAAGAACCGTCACCCGGGGACCATAACCATTTTGGATAAGTATCCCCTTTATTTTCTATTTGGTCCCTCAACAAATAGAAAATCTCTTAATAGTATCTACACATTTAATCCCATAACAATTTGATACTCTTTTAATCTAAAATTAAAACTTTATTAGATCACTTTAATTGGATTAAACCGTAAGACAACTATGCACATTTAATTAAAATATGTTAGTCCAAATTAAAATTTCCAACAGCGTAGAGACAAAATAATGATTGTATTGATGTGATGGATAATCTTTTAGAGAAGATAATTGTTTGTGAATTTTTTCGTGGAAATAATAGTGTAAACAATAGTGCAAGAAAATTGAATAAAAAAAGAAAAGCTAAACCAAAAATAGGCAATATGGATTTTGTTATCAAAATTAAGATATTAAAATTATTGATGAATTAAAGAAATTACTGAAATTCTTTATATGAATACGATGGAGAGAGAAAAATAAATAGTATTGTTGGGTATTAGAAAGTATGAAAGAGAAAGAAAAAAATGAGTTAATTTTGGAGAAAAAATAGACTTATTTTAGGAAAAAAAATATTTTTTTTTACATACAATCACATATCCCATAAATTTTTCTTTCAAAGATGAAAATTTTGGAAATGAAAACACAAGCAAGCAAAGCTTGAATTTTGATAGTGTGATTGAATATCGGATGAAAAAGTAATAATGAAAGTTGATTTGATATAAATAGTAAAATAATAATTAGATATGATTTATAGTTAAAAATATGTGAGTGGATGAATAGTAGAATTTGTGGGGAAATGGGTAATAATGATGGGTAATTATATGAGTTGTTTGAAAAATGAGTAGAAGTGATTGATAGAAGAAAAAAATGAAAGTGAGTGAATAGTGTATTTTTCGAAAATTTTCATAAGCATTCACATTTTTGTATAAAATAAAATCCTCTAATGGAATAAAAATAAATTTTTTTCATAAGCAATCGCTACCCTACCTTTCATGGGCCAAACATCATAAACCAAAAAGTCATTCAGTTCTTGAAAAGGAATTTTTGCTTTCTTTCTTTTTTTTTTTTTTTTTTTGCTCGGAGGGCCAAACATCATAACAAGAAAAATATTAACGTAAACGAAAAAATATTTACCAAATGATTTCTTATATGTAGCAAAATCATACAAGATTGGTCGATGGTATAACAGAATTGGTGAATATTTAAAATTCGTCATATATATAGATTTATTAGAGTACAAGGGAGGCTAATTTATCTAAATAATGTAAAAATATAGTATGTCTCATGTCTAATAGTCTAACAGATCTAATTCATTATACGAATCGCACAACCATCCTGATTGACACCCAATTAGAAAAAATCAAAAAATAAGCAAATCTCTAGTCTCTCTCCGTCCTCTGCCCGTCTGTGTCATATCTCACCTCTTAAAGATCTGCACAATTCTATTTGTATGAACATAAGAGGACATGGGTATCTGGTGAAGAAAACTGGAGGCCGTAATTGAGATTTTTTTGGGTCTCATTAGGTGAGTGATAGATGCATCCAGTGCAGTGAAACCATGAAGAGAATTATTCAAGCTTTTTCATGATTTAGGAATTGTTCCAAATGAAGACACGGAGAGAAAATTATCATGGGATAACGGTTCAAGTTTTTTTCTGAAATTTAAAAAGTAATTTTTTTCCCATTAGATTATAAACCTTTCAATCAGAATCAATGGCGGATTTGAAGCTTGCACATAATATTTTATAGAAGAAATCATCAAAATAAAACTAATACTATTCGGTAAACAACCAATAATTTTTAGTGAGACTACCAATACTTGTTATTGGAAAAACTAATACTTTTTCAATGGAATTACTAAAAAACTACTCGGTGAAAACTAATAATTTTTTGGGGAAACTACTAATACGTTTCAGGGGAACTACTAATACTTTTGACCGAAAAAAATAATACTTTTAGGGGAACATTAAATATATTCAAGTTAACTACGTACTAATAATTTTCAAATGGACTTCTGTTTTAGATGATAAGATAATACTTTTTGAGCACTGTAAAAAAAATATTACAAAAATTAATATTTTTCAAGTGAACTGCATACTAATACTTTTCAATCAAAGATTGACTGGTAATACTTTTCAGAGGATAAATAATACTTTTCAGGTCCAAAATTTTACAAAAATGACACCGGTCGTTAAATATCATTAAAATACCACCAAATCGATTTTAGGATCCGTCTAACAGATTTTGGCCGTTAGACCGTATGATAGAAGTATTTGTCTTAAAAATATGATTAAGCAAACTACTGTGGGGAAAAAATTAACATTGCAAGTGCAAATAGCGGTGGCACCGCTTTCTGGATTTTACTGTTGAAAGCAGCATTGGCACCCCAATCTGCCTGGTGGCTGCCGCCGACAGTAAGGGATGTTCAGCGGCAAGTGGTCGCCGACGTATTTTCCGACAATTTATCCAATTTTAATTTATTTTTTCACTAACTTCGTTTTGCTAATTTATTTGTTTAACTTTTAAATTGCAGACAGATCACAGACTCTACCTTTGTTGACACTACAATTTGTTGCTGTAGATGAGTTGAAAGTAAGAATTTATATTATGTCCTTTTTTAAAGGTTAAATTTACTGTGCACAAGTCAATTGATTGGTTAGTGTTAACAATTAAAAATTCCGTATACATATTAATAGATATATTTATTTTATTGTATACAACAGATATGTCACAAAACATTGATATTATGGTGTATTTTGAAGGACAAATTATACAAAATAGGTTCACAATATCTTGTGACCGTGATTTTATTATAGTAGATAGACTGTCTCGAAGGATAAAGTTTGGTGAAATGATTATAAAGCTATATCGATTATTAAATATTGATATTAATAATCAGTTTCTGTTGAAAGTGTTTGTTAAGTATTGCTCCGAAAATCAATTGTAATTAATACCAATAACTAGTGACGAACATATATGATTTTCTTTGATCCGGTTTAGAGATTCAGTTTGTCAATTTACATATCCAAACCAAACAAATCTAAAATACATCCATATCAGACATGAAATAGCGAATCCAGAATATTCTCATTATCTATATATATATATATATATATAAAGAGAGGGTCTTCTCAAAATAGTAGCCAAAACTTTTCCCGCTCTTTTTTCGATTTCTAAAAACGAATTGCCTTTTTTTTGGGTTTGGTCATATTTCCGTCTGTCAATTAATTCACACTTATATTTAACCAAAAATAACAACTTAGGTTACATAATTGTACAGTATTTGATAGATTCCTTATTTAATATTCCTTATTGATTTTCTTAATTGACAGTATCTGACAGATTTCTTATATTTCCGTGTGGCATATAAAGGCAATTATTGATGATTTACATCTAATAGTTCGAAAATCGTGATTTGTGATTACTTATTTTTAATATTCAACTTACTAAACATAAGAATATAAATAGCTGATTTATATTTAAACGAATCTCATCAATTACCTTCCTTCAATAGGTCCATAAATTTGTAATTTACAGGGATTTTTTTCCTTTCAAACCAAACATAAATGTGGCAATTGGAGATTTAGTTTCTATATAAAAAAATACTAATGACCAAAGATATCTCCAATAAATTCTGAATTTTCTTGAGCAAAATCTTTAGATCGACTATATTACTTAACAAAAATAAACTTTTTCTACCTTGATGCCACGGCAATACACTCAATAATTATATCCAATCTCTGGAAATCTAATTAAGATTCGCAAAAAAAAAATATGAAAACAATTTCAATATTAACTAAAATAAGTACATCAAATATAGAATATTTGAAATTTAACAAATTGGCTACCTAATATTGATTTATTGTTTCCTTTTATAAAAAAAATTGGACAGTATAAATACATACAATCATTCGTGGATTTTTTTCACATTAAACCTGAGAGCATTGTGATTTTCTCCCGAAGAACCTTTAAACGTCTTGCTTTTCAATGTTTTTGTTGGCAAAATATGGCACCAATGTTTACTATGATCAAGGATTTGAACAAGAGTAAAACGAGCTGGGCAGTTAAACTGCGTCTGGTTCGTTTGTATCAAAAGCCAGCTTTCAATGACAACAACCAAATTAATAGTCTAGAATGCATTTTCCATGATGGTGAGGTATGAAAAAAATTCAGATTGTGTTATGTCAAAAATATTGTAACAGACTTAATATGCACTAATATTAAATTTTCTGAACTTATTTTGCAGGGAGATCGGATACATGGTACAATTAGAAAAATGCATATGGAGCAGCATAAAAAACTTCTAATTGAAGGTCGTGTTTATGCTATTCGAGATTTTTTAGTAACCAACCAAACAGATAAATATAAAGCTTGTGCGACTAAATATAAGATCACCTTTCATGGTAAAACACACATGTTCGAAATGTTTGATAAAACGTTTCCAAGGTATATGTATGTTTTCAAGGATTTCACCGAATTGTATGACATCGAAAAAGTTGATGATACAATGCTTTTTGGTGAGTTTTGAATATATCAGTGATTTTCGTATACATTGTTACTATAAATCTCGATATGTTAGCTTATTTTGAATTTTTAAGACATCATAGTGGAGATGGTGTCGATTCAATCTGCCCAAACAAAACACATAGCTGGGAAGACAACACGTTTCATGGACATTATTTTGGAAGACCTTGAGTAAAATTCAAAATTTCATTAATTGTTTTATATCTTTTCTACAGTGGTTAACTTATGTTTATTTCGCCTGCAGAAATAATCGTATGACATGCACGCTTTGGGAAGACTATGTTGATATTGTATTGCCTTATCTTGAAGAGCATAGTCTACAACCAATTGTTATTATTGTCCAAATGTGTAGAGCAAAGGTGTTTAGAGGTAAATTCAAATAATAAAAAGTAATTTTTTTGTTGCAATTGGACAATAACCGATTTGTTTTTATCATTTTTTCAACATGTAGATGTGGTTAAGATGTCAAATTCGTTTCATGTGACAAAACTGATTGTCAATGGAGAGGAAGATGAGATAAAGGAATTTAAGAGAAGGTAAACAATATAATACTATTCACAACATTATTATATACTTAACATTTTGATGTATTTATCTGTTTAGTGCATATTATTGTATGTTAATAGATTTTTTTTTATTCAGCATTGTGAGTGGTAGCCAACCAAACTATTCGATCAGTCATGTTACCGTGCCGTCCAATGTTACTGTTTCAGATGATTTAGCCTCAGGTGAATCTTCTGTACAAACAATTGAGCAGCTGTATTCTAATAGACAGGTAAGTTATTTTTAATTCTGTTGTTAATTTTATTAAGATTAAGAATCATATTCAGACTATAAACAAATTTGAATATTTTGTTTTGTAACTAATTTTACAGATTGGTAGCTTTTGGGTTTGTGCTACGATAATCTCATTTATGGGGGACTGGTGGTACCTATCTTGCCCTTCATGTCCAAAGAAATTGTCCGAGGCAGGGGATAAGTTATATTGCTTTGGATGTAACAAATTCCCGGAAACTGGGCATTTAAGGTAATTATTTATTTTATATCTTTGTTAGGTATTTTTTACTCATATGTAAATAAGCTTTAATGTTTTTTTCCATATTTTATAAAATTAGGTACAAGCTCGAGATTCAAGTCGTGGATGAAACTGGAAATGTACCACTTTTGCTGTGGGACAGGGATAGTGAAAAGTTGATTGGAAAACCTTGTGAAGTTCTAAGGAGAGAACACCTTGATGTATGTTTATATTTTAAATGTTTATATTTACATATTGTAATTGGATATATAATTTTTGTTATATGTTAATAGATGGGAGACAGACGAGACATCCCATATGAAATCGCTTAATGATTTAATAACGAACAGTATTTTTTAAAGTTCAAGTTAAAGGAGATCAGCTGAAGCATTTGGACAGAACTTTAACAGTATTGAAAACTGACAACCAATGACCACTTGATTAAAACATATGGTCGCGTTGCAATTGAAAGTCAGGTATATCTTAACAATTAATTTGAACCTATTTATTTATTGTAAAATATTTTATAATTGACAATTAATCATATATGCTTCAATTCTAAGAATTAGACTTCTTGTCCAAGCTACACAATGATGGTGAATATGACAAAAAGGTTTTCCATTATATAAGAAAAAATGACAAATACAACACATATATTATAATCTAGTCATTTCGAAAAGAAAAAAAAAACTGATTTTAGTTTCATAAGTCAAGCTGAAAGAACGGATCTGATAAACAAAAGGTATCATTACCTTTCATTGTTGAATAACCCCTGTATTTCTTTATATTTGCACCCTCAAGCCAACAATATTTTCATTATCACAGTATATATGAAATATTTCTGTAAAATGTTCATACAAAACAAAATGCTAAAAAAAATTCTTTTTTTCGAAAACATATAAACAACCATAAATTAGTTATTTTGCATATTACCATCGAGACCAAAAAAAAATGATCGGTGCTTAGAAAAATTGTAAAACATTTCGCGTTTTTTTATTACAAAAAAAATGATTTTCAGAAGAAAATCAACCGAAAAAAAACTAAGAAAAAAGGTAGGGTTTCATAAGAAGATGAAGTTCTTCATTTTTCAACATAAAACAATTTGCAGATACCAAAAATATAAAGAGTAAAAAAATGACGTTCATCGTTCTCAGATCGAATAAACGAGAAATGGATCGATGCTTAAAAAAATCAATTGAATCTGTTCTTCATTTTGTTTCCGATCCATAAATCCATTGCTTGGTTTTTGGATCGGAAAAATGGAAGAAAAACATTGATTTCTCTCTTTTTCGTGCAAATCCATTGCTTGAACATGATTAAAAGAAGATTATTTCATTTCAAAACTGAAAATGAGTGATGTTTTTGGAAGATGTTAAACAAAAAAATGAGATTGAAATAATAGGGATCGGCTCCCCTTGCACGAGAAAGAGAAGAGAAATGAGGTAAGAATTAGGGTTTTCTTGGTTTTGTTCACTACTTCAATATCATATGTGATCGTAGCCATCAATTTGGTAGAAAGGTCTAGAATTGTAAATCCACCCGTACACGTGTCCAAAAGAAGCCATGCATGTTTAAATGTTCAGGTTCGATCTGAGCCGTTGATACCTTATGATTCGATCCGCACCGTTAAAAATGATACAGATGGTTGATTATTTACTATCGATTTTTGTGACTGATCTGGACCGTTCATTTAAGTTGGATGGGCTAATATACATGGGTCCGCAGATTAATATCATATGGGCTTATTAATAAAGAGCCTTTTTTGTGATTGGATTGTCTTTATTAATAGGCTTTTTCTTTCAATTAATTTTTTGTAGTTAATAAATTGTGTCTTAATTTTAATTTTGTTATATTATTAAATTTTTAATTTTCTTAAATTATAAATAAATAAAATAATTTATTAGATAATTTTATTTTTATATGAACGCTGAAAATTAATAAAAAAAATTAAATAAATATTTTTCGTGTTAAATATGAATTGACTAATTTATGTAAATATTTTTTGCATTTATTCGAATTAAGTGAAATATATATTTAAAATTACGTAAATATTTTCTGTATTTATTCGAATTAAGTAAAATATATATTTAAAATATTTAATTTATAATTATTATTTTTATGTATTTTTCTTGTTAAATATCAATTAATCAATTTACGTAAAAAAATTGCATTTATTCGAATTAAGTAATATATATATATATATATATATATATATATTTAAAATATGTAATATATAATTATTTTTTTTATCTTTCAATTTTATATATTTTATTATTAGTTTGTTTTTTTTATACAGAAAATGGGAACATCACACGTACAACATGTAATGGTGCATCTAAAAGAGTTGCATCCAATGATGGTACAAGGAAGCTTGCTTATCCATTCCCCAACTCTCCTTTCAGTGACATTACAAACGGTACATTTTATTTTATTGTTATTGTTATAATATTTATATTTATATTATATATATATATATTATATAATTAGAATTTTCGTATTACAAATTTATACAAATAAATATATGTATAAATAAAAGAAAGAATACCTTAAGTAATATATGGATAAATAAAAGAAAGAATACCTTAAGTAATCATTTATAAATTAAAATTTGTGAAGTAAAATGGAATATTCTTAAAATAGCTATAATACATATTATTATATATATGTATATATACATAGATTCTTGTGTAATTTGTGTGTTTTATTATTATTATTATATTTTAAAGGTAAAATGGGAGCAAAGGGAGAATAATGAGTCAAGATGGACCAACAAGAGTTGTTTCAAATAATGTTTCAAGCTTGATTGCTTCACAAATTACAAATTCCCATCTTCGTGACCGTGCAAATGGTATATTAAATCTTTTTTTATATTATTGTTGTACTAAATAATTTTTTAGGTGTAATTAGATATTTTGAGTTATATTTTGTTTTCCGTGTCAAGATTGTGCAGAGAACAACACCGATTCAAAAATATTAAGAATTTAGACAATTCTTATTGTCGTATGCCCAAGAACGGCTTCCAATGTTTCTCATGTCTCCGAGATTATAGACCTTACTATTGATGACCATATTGAAACCGCTTTGACGCAATTCAAATACGGTGATTGGGCAATACCATAACGTCAACCACATCTCCATCTCCCTTACACGATGCAATGCCATCCATTAACAATGGTCGAATTGTTCTAATCATATATTAACTTTGTATAATTTATTTTTATTAGAATTTTATAATTGTTTAATAAAAAATAAATATTTATATTTTTAATTTACGTAGCATGGGATATTGGTGATGCAAGTTATACATGCCAATTTTGTGAGGCAAAATTTTGCACGAGGAGAGGATACGTTCCAATGTCAAATCCACTTCTCCAAATACGGCTCATCCGCGATCATGGAATTATTCAACTACCTCCTATGAAACTGACCACCTACTTTCCTTCGTAATTTATTGTATGGAGATAGCGATAAAAGCAAAGCACTTCCAAGAAAACATAAGATCGTATAATAGTATGTTTTGCTTTACATCTATGGGAGGAAAGATCGACAATGACATTAATAGAGGCAAGGTGCTCCAGTTGTTAGGATGTACGGACAAAACTATCATTTAATTGGTAGTTTCTTTCGCCATCCGATGGTTCAACACCTAAATTTGCACCTTTTTATATATATATATATATATATATATATATATATATATGATACGAGAATGAGATAAATCACAGAATGAATGTTGTCAGGTTAGTTTCTTTATAATTCATAATAATAATAATAATTCTTAATTAATTATATCTACTTATGTACAATAACTCTTATTAACTATGGATCTATCCGACATGATTCAATCTGTAGGCAATGAAGTGATACTAATAATCTGCACCAAGATATTATTGTCGGACTTCAGAAAATGTTAGATGAAAATAATATATTGGTGAAAACCTTCAGAGTAGCAAGAGAAAAGATTAAAGAATGTACAAATTCTGATGTTAGATTGCGTCTTATCGGTAGAAGATGAAGGGATGCTAGAAGATACAACTTGCCATCGAGCTCTGAGATAGCCGCTTTGATTGTTGGTGATTTTGATAAGGCTTTAGGAGAAAGAGATATATTGATCGAAACAAAAACCGGACAGTTGCAGAGGATAAATGAGTTGAATGATGCTTATTTGGCATTGCAATATCTTTTGTTGTTGCCTTATGATGAGGATGGGTTTAGAGAAGACATCCCCTTTTCGGACTTGAAAATTAGAACTCACGGAGGAAGGAAAACAGTCAGTGTTAGAGAATTTTTTGCCTACCGGTTACACGAACGGAATAACGAAGCTTCTACAATTTTGTTTTCTAGAAGATTGTTCCAACAGTTTGTCGTGGATGCTTACACAATGGTTGAATCAGCACGATTGAAATATGTTCGTTTGAATCAAAAGAAGTTGCGTTGTGACATATATAAGGGTCTGGCAGATGCTGTATTGAATGGAGACACTGACCCCAGATCACAAGGAAAAAGAATTATATTGCCGTCGAGTTTCACCGGAGGAGCACGATTTATGATTCAAAATTATCAAGACGCGATGGCTATATGTCGATGGACCGGTTATCCCGATCTTTTTATAACATTCACTTCCAATCCAAAATGGCCTGAGATTGTTCGTTTTCTTGATGAGAGAAATCTTAATGCTGAAGACCGACCTGACATTATTTGCAGAATATTTAAAGTCAAGTTAGATGCTCTTATCAAGGATCTTCATCAAAATCAGTTGTTTGGTAAAGTTGTATCAGGTTGTTGAATCTTCTTCATTATTTTATCCGTTTTTTTATTATTCAATTTATTATTTGATTTTAATACATTTTCTATTTCTTTTTTTATTTAAAACTTTACAGTTATTTACACAATAGAGTTCCAGAAACGTGGGCTCCTCATGCTCATATTCTTCTCTTTCTGGCCAAAGAAGATAAATATCCAACTACGGATGATATAGATAGAATTATATCGGCGGAGATACCAGACAAAGCCGATGATCCGTTCTATTTTGCGGCAGTTAGAGATTTCATGATTCATGGTCCGTGTGGCGAAGCAAGAAAAAATTCTCCGTGCATGGCTGATGGTCGCTGCATCAAACGTTTTTCCTAAAAAATTTGTTGACGCCACGTGTATTGATGAGGAAGGTTATCCACGTTATCGGCGTAGGAATAATGGCAGGGTTGTCGAGAAAAATGGGGTTCCTCTTGATAACAAATACGTCGTGCCGCATAATCGTAGATTGCTCCTTAAATACGGTGTCCACGTTAATGTAGAATGGTGTAATCAATCTCGATCTATTAAGTATTTGTTCAAATATGTCAATAAAGGACATGATCGGGATCAAGGTCATTCTACCGCATCAAAGGTCTTCAAGATTTCGTGAAACCCGTGGATGAAGTGAGCATGTATTACGATTGCAGATATGTTTCGTCGTGCGAGGCAGCATGGAGGTTATTGGGATATGAAATACAATATAAATTTCCTGGCATTGAACGTCTTAGTTTCCATCTGGAGAACGAACAAACAGTTATATTCCATGATTCTGAAAGAATTGATGATGTTCTCCATAGAAGCATCATGTCGAGAAAGCATGTTTTTGGTCCGGATGGAAGCAAATAAAATATATTCCGAGGCTAGAGAATTGACCTACGCCGAAGCTCCTACAAAATTCACATGGAAATCAAAATTGAAGAAGTGGGAGCCGAGAAAGTCGGGGATATACTATGGGCGTGTTTCTATGTTCCTCCGTGGTCCGATGACATGTATTATTTGAGATGCCTTATAAATGTTGTGTGTGGTGCTACGTGTCATGATGATTACAAAAAGTACAGGTGTACAAACACAAGATTTATCGTGAGGCCCCGCTATGCTCGGGTTTGTTAGAAGACGATAAAGAGTATATTAGCGGCATCATTGAAGCGTCATCACCGGGCATCCGCAGATACACTCCGTAGTTTGTTTGCATCATTATTGTCATCAGATTCTTTGAGCAGGCCTGAAGACGTATGGGACAAATGCTGGGAACTCCTTTCGAACGATATTGTATATAGACGGCGCATTATTTTTCAACATCCAAGTATAACATTGCAAATTATGTATTATGCTTTATATTATTTGTTTAATTTGTATAATTTATTTATATTTTTTTCTTCATTTTTTTGGTTATAATAGTAAGATTTAAATTATTTTTAATGGTTCATATGTTCATTCTCTTTTTATAGATCCGGTTCTAAGTGAGAATGAAATTAAGAATCTCACCAATTTCGGAAATTGAAAAGTTGTTGCGCAATGGGGAGGAGTCTACGTGAGTTTTGTACAATGCCATTTCCAAACGTTGACAATATTGAATTATGCCAAAACAGATTGGTTTACGACGAGTTAAGATACGATCGTAGCGCATTAGCCGCGAACATACTGAGATCTTATTTCAAACTCCATCGATGAGCAACACCACGTGTATTCAAATCACGGGTGCTTTGTTCAATCACGAAAAGGCCGTATTTTCTTTGTTTATGGATACGGAGGTACGGGTAAAACCTATTTGTGGAGGGCATTATCTCATGGGTTGAGATCTAAAGGACAAATTGTATTTAATGTGGCGTCGAGCGGAATAGCTTTCTCTTCTCTTGCCAGGTGGGAGGATCGCACATTCTAGATTTGTTATTCCAATAATTCCACATGAAGGATCAAGTCGTGAAATCAAAGTTGTAAATCCACTTGTCAATTGATTGTACGTAGTAAACTCATAATCGGGACGAAGCTCCAATGATGCACAAGATTGCTTTGAGGCGATTGACACAACCATAAAAGACATTATGGAGACAATCAAACCAGAAGTCAAAGACATCCCATTTGAGGCAAAACAAATGGTATTTGGTGGAGATTTTCGACGATATCAATGCACGTACCCAAGGGAAGTCGGCAGATATCGTCAATGCCACCATAAATTCTTCGCAGGAGACATCAGATCGTTCTTCGCCTAACTAAGAACATGCGCTTCAAAGACTAGGTGAAAACGATGATTATGCGGATTTGGTGAAGTTTTTAATGGATTGCAAATATCGGAGATGGAACACTTGGAGGAGAAAATGACGATTCGCCCCCTATTGACATCCCCGAAGATATTTTGCTCGAATCAAACGGTGATCCAATTTCAACTATCATCGAAAGCACTTATCCAATGTTTAAAGATGCAATCGATGATCCGACTTATCTGAAGGAAAGAGCTATTTTGGCACCTACTCGATGTGGTTGAGTCTATAAATCAATATATGACCTCCTTGAACACATCAAGGTCATACTTATTTGAGTTCGGATAGTACTTGCAGATCCGACGCTAATGTTGATTTCTTACATGATCCGCACACACCAGAATTTTGAATGGGATAAGATGTTTGAGTTCCTAATCATGAAATTCATTTGAAGGTTGGAACTCCAATTATGCTCCTGAGAAATATAGACCATTCAATTGGTCTGCGTAATGGTACGAGATTGGTTATTACAAGGCTCGGCAAACATGTGGTTGAATCAAAGATTCTCACCGAGCAAATGCAGTCATAAAGTGTTGATTCCGCGAATGACTCTTACCCTTCCGACCTCGTGGATTCCTTTCAAGTTCCAGCAAAGAAAGGCAATTTTCTTTGATCGTATCGTATGCCATGACGATAAACAAAAGCCAAGGACGACTTCTCTCTAATGTTGGCCTACATCTCAAGAATCGGTTTTGATCATGGCCAATTATATGTGGCGGTTTCTCAAGTTACCAATCGAAAAGGATCAAAATATTAGTTTGCGGCGACGATGCGTCAAACAACAAACAAACAAATAATGTTGTATACAAAGAAGTATTTCAAAATTTGTAATTTTGTTTTGTGCAATTGTAATTTGCTTTCTCGGATATTTGTTATAGATTATAATTTTTATTGATATTTTATTTATATAGCAACATCACACCCCGAAAACAATCCCGTGCATCGCACGGGTCAAATACTAGTGTGTCAATAAGATGATAATGTTGTCTAAGTGAATGCACAATCACAAAGGATACCTAGTATTGCTGCGTGAAATTTTGGCTAAAGAAACTAATGTGGGAAATAAAAAAAAAAAAAAGCATCCTGGTAGAAACACAGATAATTGGTCAGGTCAAAGGATCATATTTGATACATATCACATTTGAAAATGAAAAGAAAAACCCGAATCCATCCACATTCATTTACACTATTAAAATCTGTCAGGGGTTTTACTCAGTTCTACTGTCATCCCTACTGCAGAGCGTGTACACCAACCAGTACTTGCATTTAAGGTTTTTGCACAAGTCAGATAAACCATCAGAGGATCTGTCCCCTCAAAAAAAAAAAAAAAAAAAAGTAGAGGATCTGAATCCTATTATTATTATTTCATTACTCAGTGAAAATCATACTACGACATACAACAACACGGAATTAGTCTTAAACAACACTAACACTACTTATTTTAGCACAATTTCTTAGAAAATGTACGAGCAAGTGATCGAAGTCAGCACAGTCGTTAACACTATGGAGACGAGATTTACCGCATTGTTGTCCAGTACATTAACACCAGAGATTTTCTTCACAGTTGGCCCTGGTTTGCCAACAACCTGCAGAGTGCGAGGATCAAGGGTCACACTTAATTTCAAGAAACTCGTCTCTAATAGGCAACGGGACACTTAGCCTTGTAATTATTTTTTTTTAAATGATTATACATATCATTACACGAGTATAACATGTCAATATATAGTTAGCAATGAAACAGTAACAAGTACCAACAATTAGCAATCAACAAGATTTCACTAGATTTTCTTTTGTACTGTTATTTTATTAGTACCAGAACCTAGTGAATGCATTCCATCTATACATCACTCATGCGGGAATTCAGGAATATTCTGGTCTTTCAATCACTTGAATCAGTTTATTAAAGGATAATCTGATTATCTAAACAACAACTTTTTCTTTTTAAGAAAAAGAACATTTTTAACATAATCTTTTCACAAATCTACAAAACCTTGATAGCGTCAAGATCTTATTCAGACAAATTTGGCTGATAGATCGGGACAATTTTGAGGTACTCTTAAATTTTTAATATCTACTAGTTCTAAGCTGTCGGTTCACAATCAGCTGATGCAAATGTATAGCCACATCTCACTATTAGGCTATATTAGCACACAGATACACATAGAATGAATACGCAGGTAGGATAGGCAAACTCCACGTATAGAAATATCACCTTATTTCGAACGCTGCAGAAACCACTGTATTGGAGGGTCGCCCCAAGTAAAGAATCGATAACACTTCCACACAATCCAGCGAGAGCTGAAATTGGTATTAACAATAGCTGCCTCAGAGCTAGATTGAAAGTGCAGTTGGTAGTGACAAATCCTAAGATAACAAATGTCAACCCAATCACACTGCCCCCTGCTGCAGCTGCTAGAAGTCCTGCCTTTGTCACACCACCATTTGTACCCCTCCGAACTGGCTGATTAAAATGAAAGAAAGAGTAAGAAACTAGAATATACAACTGATGATCAAAGTAAATATCTTCATATTGAAGAATAGTGTTTCTTTTTTTTTTCTGAGCGAAAAAATTAAAATTGCTCATCTTTTCTTACAAATAACGAATTTCAGAAAAGGTGTGGTGTAACTGTGATTAACATTCTCATCAAATAGAGAACGAGGAACTAAGAGTATAAACAACCCAGAAAAATGTGATGGGGATTTATATTTGCTCTCTTAGTGTATTACCTAATATTTACAGTCAATGAGTCAACCAAGTCCATCGGCATGCAAAAATATTGCTTCATGCATAAGAAAGTTGAATAAAAATTATTCACAACAGCAAAACATCTATCCAAGTTTTCATTTTTAGCATTAACACATGAAAGGAACTGATTTGTTACCATGACATACAGAAACCAAAAAACACATGCTAGAAAAAGGGTAAGGTGAAACAAAGAGAAGATGTGAAAAAATGGGTGAATTTTAACAGTAAGCACTAAGCAGGACTGCAAAAGCAAGATTAATAATTGAGGACATATGAAAGGCACATCATCATACCACAAGGGCGCTACCACAAAATATAAATTACAATTTATAAATAAATAACATTGGAGAGAAAGACACAGAGGGAGATTGGTGAACATCATTATTGCATTGCATATCCACCTTGAAGGTTGTAATCAGTCGTGGCTGCTCATCACTAAGAACCCCAAGTTCAGATGACCATGTGTCTCCATTGCAGCAACAATAATGACCAATAATACCACCAATTAGACTGGTCATAAGACCTGATTCTTTTGAATTTAGACAATAGTCTTGAGTGCCCACCAATTTCCAAGCAATCAAGACTAAAAGCGTTGCAATGCCACTATTATAAAGAACTTGTATCCTGAAAAGGACAACTATTAGCAGCGATTATATTCTAACAATTGTAATTGAGAAGTTTCAATCTCAGGGTTTTTGGATATAAAAGTCGTGCAGAACTATAGACTATAGAGCTCACATCAGGTACATCAGAAATTTGATCTGCAATTTGAAAAGAGAGGAAAATAAATCCAACCAAATCAATTATGTGTAGATGGCTATAATTGTGTGTTCCAAAAAAAAATTTATAGATGGTGAAGCATTAAGAAACTTCAAATCTTCAAATCATTTTCATAAACATCTAGCTCAGATATCCATGATGCTCAAGAATTAGGTAGGATTAGACAGCAATCATACGATACAATAATACATTCACCTGTTTCTGATAGTTAAACACCAGCAGTATAATAGTATTCACAACAGACTCTAAGCAGAAAATGACTCAAGTAGAACATTGAACATAATTGTAATTGAGGGGTTTCATGAGGTGTTAGGACTAGAATCATAACAATTAATAACCTATAGCTAATTAAAGTACTGCTATGACCAATTCTTCTGCCAATTTTACAATTAATTTGCACATTCGGTTAGTGAAAATGGAGCAGTGTGGCATAAGGCGAGTCTTTCAATTTGGTCCATAAACAGACACAAAGTTCGTGACTTCTGCAAATTCCAAGAATAGCTATTTTCAAAGTCCACTGAAAGTCCAATTTTTTTACTTTTCCTCTATAGGTGTTAATTGCCACAAATGTCCAATCTTTTAACCAGAGATTTTGGTTGTGTAACTATTTAGTTATGTAATTGGCAAAGCATTAGCAGATAAAGGAAAATCACTTCATTTGAAAGAAAAAAAATATTTCATAAATCACCAGCAAGTTATGTGCACACAAAGTTTTTGTGTGTCTGTGTGTGTGTGTGTGTGTGTGTGAGAGAGAGAGAGAGAGGGGGGGGGGATACCAATTACGTTGACCACCCTCCTTGAAATCCGCATCAACTTTTTGCTTTTTGTCCTCGCCAAATTTTGTGAACATTGAAGAAGTGAAAAAGAAGACAAGTAACACAGCACCAAACCTACAATTCATATCAATACCAGAGAGAAGAAAGAAACGATTACAGGCATGTATGTATGGCCAGATGAGAAGTTTATGTAAATCTTTGGCTGAAAAGAAATGCTATAAATGAAAAAAGTTTGTAATATATAGGAGAAGAAGGACCTGTAATTGACAGCAATGTGAATAGTCATGACAGCAAAACCAGAAAAAGCTCCAGAAAGGTCAAGGACTTCTTTCTATATGATCTGATGGCAATTGCAGCTGAAATTACTGCTGCAACCAATGGTTGGAACAAATTTGTTTCCATTATTGCCTGTTTACTCGTCCGACTTTATACCAGGTTGAAAATTGAATCTGTGTTTCTGTTGTCACCAACTTTTGTGCACATTACCTTTAACTAATATGCAACTGCAAATAAGAGCAAAAGATATAGTGCAAGTATTAATATTATATGCAATAACGTGTACAATAAATGCGTATTCTCTCTTGCTTGTTCATTCTTTTATTTCACAATTATTAACATCAACAGGCCAGAATGCATGGAATTACTAATAGATATATGCAAGAGCAAAAATCTTATCTGTGGCTTGAGAACAAACAGGGTGGTGAAATCAGGTAGAGAAGAAAAGCAGCATATTTCTATTTTCAGGTCCAACATTTCCGTCAGTGAAGCTAGTGTAACACTAAGGTGATGAATCAACAGTTTGGCAACCACTCAAAGGACAAGAAATAAGTGAGGTCTTTGAAAAGTATGAAAAAACAGAGAGAAGCCATTTCTCAGCTATCCTTTGTATGAATGGTTGTCTCATCACATCATGGGCCATGGTGACATGAAATTGATGGATTAGTGTTACAAAGACAAGACTGAGGGATTGATGTTATAGAAAATTTGTGTCAAGTGAAAGCACCTTACATAAGAATCCAATGAAATGACAGGACACCATAGAATTTGATGAGTGATTATAGATTGTTCAAATCGATAAAAATATGATTATCTCATCCATGAGATATGACAAATAGATCTTAGATTTTCTTTCTTGAACATTATAACTTGACAAATTATCTGCAAGGAGCGTCAAGCAATCCAATACCAATCTTTCATCTTCACCTCTTAAAAGACCAGGAAAAAAGATACCCAAGCACAAGAGGCATAACCAGCAAAAAGAACGATACAGACATCAACACCAACATCATACCTTGATTGAATTTTTTAGCAATCAAAACCAAATTAGAGATTTACGCACGAGTTCTGTTATCAAGTATTATGTCCGTCGCACATGATGATGCCTATTGAACTGAGATGTTTATTTCTGTATATATATAACTAACTCACTCAAACAAGTTTCTGAATCAATTTTGGAGCTCAACATCAAGTAGCAATTATCTATTAATCAGAATAAATCCTACTGTCTTAAATACATTGGAAAATTTTCGACTCTCCTCCCATCATATGCGCACCTATGGTATAGCCTTAAAATTTCACTGCAATTAGCTCCAGTCACAACTCACAAGACACATTGAGAATTGGTTATCAAAATAGCTAAACAATTCAAAGACAACTAAAACAAACACGTGAACGCTTTCACCTGCAGCTAGAACGCAATCTTTGAAATCCGTAAGTCAAACTTTCCCCTGCAAATTCCACTTAAGCTTCCATATTAATCACCTAATTGGCACCATTTCCAATCAAATAGGCATTTCTTAACAAATATACCCACACAAACGCTTTCGTTATAAAGAAATCGAATAAGATTTAGAGCTTTACCTCAAAAGACTCCAGAAATTATCAATCTGAGTTTTTACTCTGTTTCCGGCGATTTGAATCGCAGTCAAATCTCCCTCGTGACTTATCATTCTACGTAGTTGGTGTTTTTGACCAATGGTTGGTTATTTTATTTTTTTGTTCTTGAGTGGTTTTTATTGACCTAACTCTAACTGAACCTACAACCTGACATATATCAGGTTCAGTTAGAGTTTTTTTTTTTTTGGGGGGGCGAAAGCAGACACAGAAATTGAATTGAATTGTGAAAATGAAAATTATTCATTTTCACCCCTAATGTTTTAAATTAGCTGCAAAATAATCCCCAAAATTTAAAAGTTTTTCTTCAAACGTTGAGAAACGTTATAGAGAATGCACAGACACACAAGGATGGGATGGAATGGGGTTTGCAGATACTTGTTTGACCTAGACTCGCACTCTCCCCATCACAGGATGGGAGTAGATCCACTTGTCATGGGTTATTATTATTATTTTTCTATCTTTTATTTTGTATTATTAATAAAAAAAAATTATCTTACATTTTGTATTATTAATGTATATACATGTGTGTGTGTTAAATTTATATTAAGTATATAAGAATTATAATATCATATATAAAATATATGCAAAACATATATTAACTATATTTAAAAAAAATAGGCGGGACAAGTATCCACAAGTAGAGACCGGGGCGTAGCTAGGGGGCCACCCCGGCCCCCCGCGCACCCCAAATTTTTTTTGTCCCGTTTTTTCTGTGGAAAAAAATGAAAAGAAATTATCTGTTGTTTTAAGGGAAAAAATAATTGAGCTAGGGGGAAATGGAGGGAAAACAATTTGGGTTAGTAGAATTAATGAATTTGCTTACGCCCGGATAGAGATGATACCTAGACACATCCCACCCCGCCCGTGATGTTCCAAACAAGACGGGCGCATATTGTGAAGAGGCCAAGTCAAATTACCATCCCTAGCACACAGTAGTCTATTACCATTCAAGAACTTTTATTACGACATCCCCGAAAATATCGAAGTTTTTGTAAATTGCACCTTAATCGATGACAATGACCGAGTTGTTTCTTTTCTTTGTATAAATGTTTTCCTCTATCAACTGAAGAGTCCCAAATAATAAAGACTTCCCAAAAACTCTAATTTGATTCTTCGTTGTCTTCTTGTACAAGACTATCGGAAGGATTCCGGAGTACAACGATTAAGTTTTTTTTTCCAAATGATAGAATTTCTTTAAAACTCAAACACGTAATAACAATGAATCGAAGCCCACTGGCTTGATGACATCTTGACAAATCTAGAGCCAATCTGGAAATTGGTTATACCAACACAAATTATCACCGAGTTCAAGAGCTAAAAGATTTAATCTATTACAGATCCCTATTCTTTTGGTCTAAATCAACAAAAATACAATAATAAAAAAGATGTCATAATAGATGGATGTCTTCGGCTATCGAAGAAGCTTTCAATCCAAACAGTTCTTTCTTGTTTAGCCTTTTCGCAATAGCCTTGTCATCTAAACTTAAGCAAATCCTCTTGTATCCAATTTGAAAGCCATGACACATCGGCTTATGGACATCAAGAAATTGCGCCTCAACTGTTGTAAAAGAAATAAAAGAGAAACGCAATCCCCATAAAATTGAGATAGTTTACTCACTTTTATACTTTTTGGCATACCTTGAAGACAAAGGAAAAGATTAAATCAGGTGCCATCACATCTCCGATTTACTTCTCTGTAGGTGTACCCACTAGGGGTGGCAATCTCTGACACGACATGATAACCCGAGACAAACTCGACCTGAAGTTATTGAGAGAAACTCGAACCCGAACCCAAACACGACTTACACGAATCTGGCACGAAGTTACAAATTTGTCTAAAAATATAATACCTTGAATTTTATTTAATTTTTTGATGTATTTTAAACATAACCTGAAACTGACCTGAAGCTAAACACGAACACGACTCGATAACCCAAATTGCCACCCCTAGTACCCAGTACCCACTTACACTTATTTCTATGTAGGTTGACCCCACCGTAGTCGACTAAAGCGCAGGTTTGAGCTTGATATCATTATTGTTCATGTCGGAAATGTCTTTCACATGTAATGTATCGCATTTCTACCTACCGCCATTCTTTATGTATTATCTTAGGATGTCTTTCACAATTAATGCATTTTAGGTCTACTTGCTATTCTTTATGTCTTATCCTATGATGTCATTCACATTTAATGCGTCCTAGCTTGGATCCCAAAAGGTATGTACTATCCCACATCATCTTCACCACAAACGTGCAGGTTTACAATTTACCGATTGGATCCTGAAGATGAGTCGGGTCAAGCCCAGCCTGCATTAAGTCAGGTATTCTATATAGATTCTAAATGATCACGTCCACTAGAGGTCAAATCAAAACCAATAATCAATCTGCACCTGTTCTAAAAGCTTTGCAATAGTTAGCAGTTCTCCATATTATTAAAGTTTTTACTTTTGTTATTTGTACTCTATGGTAAATAACTTATATTTGTTTTCCATCCCAAATTTCATTAATTCATATCTTTTGTTAATATATCAAGTTGTTGGTTTATTCGGATCAACCTTGCTTCTAGGACAATTTGTCTGGATTGAATATCATATGAGTGTGTGTGTTCATCTCTATTGTAACTCCCTAAAAAAAAACTTGAAAAAACTTTTAGTTAATTTAGATCTGGACTGGACTTAGCCCAACAGATCAAGATGGGGTGCACCAGTTCATAGTTGAACATTAGAGCTGTCAATTTCGGCACGACTCGGTGGGTAGGCCTGACCGGCCCGATAAGATGGTCGGGCTAGGCTACGTTTTCTTAAGCCCGAAATGAGACAGACTTTTTTGGTCTGGCCATTAGGTCCAGAGGCATAGTAACCCCTAGCCCAAATTTTTTTCCCTAGCTCAACTATCTTTCCCTTAAAAATTATACATATAATTTTTTTTATTTTTTTTCCATAGAAAAAACCGGACAAAAAACCGTGCTGACCGGGTCGGCCCGACTTTTCCTTTGTATTTTCATGAGCTGACTACAAAAATAGCGGACCAGTCACAGTTGGCCCCGCCCGACCCAATTTTTTGCTTTGGGCCGGCGGGCCAGCCCAAACCAGCCCGCTTGATACCTCTACGAGCGTAATGCTCCTTATTTAAACCGTCAGAAGATTTTGAATATTTTATTATTTAATATAAATTTTTATATTTGATTTTTGAATATTTAGACAAAACTTACTCATAAAAAAATATCTCTTTTGGTACGTATCCTGAGAATGGACGGAGTGGTAAGAGCGAACCCCAGATCTATAGTCCGTGCATGAATGTCTTAACCAGCAAATGAAGTATCAATTCAATAAAACAAAATAAAAAAGTTTTGAAGCGAATATACCTCAACAAAGCGAGTCAAACGTGGTCTCGCCCAAATCATAGAAAACAATGAAAAATTTGTTGCGTCAACCTCGTGTTGTTCGCCCAATCTGTCTTCACCTGACAAAATTCTTGTTGGCACTTGGCACAATGCTAATTATTAATTAATACTTAACTAACATCCTAACACTTAAAATTAAGGAAATTACACATAATTAGACTACATCACGAGACGTATTCAAGTTCTATTATGTATAATGTATGCCATCAGTTTCCAATTACTAATAACTACAAAATAATTTTATTAAACTGTATGCTTCTTTAAACACCATAAAACAAATGGACTAAAATGCTTCAAGAAAAGAAGAAAATACATTACCTAGGCTTAACTATTTCCCATTTTACTGATCCGACCATCAGAAAAACTTTCTCACATAAAATATTTCAGGTTTTGCAAATATTATTAGGGATAATTATAAAAATTACCCTTTAAATTTGAGATAATAACAAAAAAAAAAACAGAAATTTTTTAAAATGACAAAACCCTTTGATTATGCATTACAATATGTCCACCCCATTTCATTCGTAAAATTATTACGCTTATTCCCTTATATTTAAGCATAAAATCGATATTGGAATACTTGTAATTTTGAAATTTCTGTGGATTCTTTTGTAACTACCCCAAACCTCAGGGTGTTTTTTTAGTGTTCCCTCTTCTTAATTCAAATTTTCTAATTATATGTCTCTACTTTTTTTCTCTTTTCCTCAACTAACTAACAAATTCAAACTACCCATAATTAAAGAGCTTCACATTCTCTTCTGTAGCTCACACCATTATTCAACCAACTTCTTCTGCTTTTTCTTTTTTTTCTCTTACAAGTGCTAGCCCACATATTCTTGATCTTACTTAGAAAACCAACAATGTCGGTCACAGCCAGCCCAGCAGCCGTCCGATCAATCTATTCCTCGCGATCAGCTAGAGACCGGGCCCCACGGCCTAGAGTGGTGATGACCGTCCGATCATCATCCACCACATTGTCAGCAGTCCCGATTCTCACCAAGCTGCAGAGGGACTGCGCCACACCGTTGCCGGTTTTGCGCCACGTGGCGGATGCCATGGCGGCGGACATGCGGGCCGGGCTGGAAGCTGATGGTGGCAGTGATCTCAAGATGATTCTTAGCTATGTTGATGCTCTGCCAACTGGGTATGCATTTTTTTTTTTCATTTCTTAGTTGATTTTTTTTACTGTAATGTTTTAAGGTTTTTGAATTTTTTACAGTTTACATTCTGCAATTATCAAGAACTAAATAGTCACTGTGTTAATGGGCTTGGAGGAATGGTATAGGCTTTTGCAGTAGAAGTTATAATTTTTTTTTATATTTGTATTTTGTATGATTGTATCATGGTATTAAGGCTTACTTATTTTAGAAATGTATTACATTTATGTTTTTATTGTCTTTAACGAATTCGAATTGGGAGGGAACATTTTCATTATTTTCAAACTCAAAACAGATGCTTTTAGATTCGTTGATTCACAATTCGTTGACTTGTTGTGAACTGAGTTCCTTATATATATTTATTTATTAGTCTGTCGGATTGTTTGACACTTCTCCATGACAAAAATATTTTTCAAAAATATGTTTTTAACCCATTTTTAAGTTCAATTGTTCGGTTTGCCATTTTTTTTCATTTATGGAGACCGGTCTATTTCTCAGTTTCGAGACATGTTTATTGTTTCTTGGTATCGAGAAACATGTCTTGGTACCGAGAAATGTACCACATCAATTTTTTTGAAAAATGACCAACTACCTCACCAAAGAATATAAGAAGATGCCGTCGGTTTTTAATCAAAATGGCCAAAAACATGTTTTTTAAAAAGATGAGTATTTTTCATTTTTTAGAAAACGTAAGTGGTCAATTTGGCCTATTACCACTTTATTTATTTTCATGACATTTGTGATTTGCCTTCATGATTTTGAATAGTTTAATTTCTCAATTTCATATTATGATGATGAAAGGGGTAGGCAAATTTGTTCTTCTGCATATGAAACTTGGATAAACTTTCAGTATAGGTGCCTACACAATTCTTCAACAAATTGAATTATGTAGACAGGTTGTGCAACAATGAAACATTTACTGAGTCAACAATATAATTGTGTTTGTCTTGATTACTGACTAAAGGAATGTTTGCAAACTCTTAGAAAAAGTGACTTTTAGCTTCTCGATACAAAAAACAACTATTTTTTCAATTAAGAGCCGAGAATCACTTTTTTAGAGTTTGCAAACACTCCCTAAGAAGGTTTGCCCGAGAACCAAAAATGCATAATTGTAATTTGATAATTTGGTTAATCTTAACATTTTTTTTTTTGATAATTATGTTAATCTTAACATTGATAGTTTAGTTGAAATGTATTTTTGAAGGAACGAAAAGGGATTATTCTATGCTTTGGATCTTGGCGGTACAAATTTCCGAGTGCTAAGAGTGCAATTAGGAGGAAAGGACGAACGTGTGGTCGCCACAGAATTCGAACAAGTTTGTATCCCTCATGAATTAATGTTTGGCACCTCTGAGGTAGAGTTTAACAAGATCTTGGTTAAGAATTTTCTATATCCGCAAAATTGATCACCATTTGATTAGTACATTGTTGTGTTTTTTTAGGAGCTTTTTGATTTCATTGCTTCTGGGCTGGCAAATTTTGCTCAAAAAGAAGGTGGGAAGTTTAATCTACCCCAGGGGAGGACAAGGGAATTAGGATTTACATTTTCTTTTCCAGTGAAGCAAACTTCAATTGACTCAGGCATCCTCATTAAGTGGACTAAAGGATTTGCAGTCTCTGGAACTGTTAGTATTTCTTTGTTCTGTCACCAAAATTTGAAATTTGAAATTGTCATTATATTAGTCTACCTTGCTATTTATCTTACTACCTCTGGAGTTTTAGCCTAATTACAAAAAATGATCTAATTACCGTTTAAAATTACAAATAGTTTGTGTTTGTTTCAAAAATTGTCCCCGTAAAAGTTGCATTTGTAAAATATGAAGGAGGTATTTGTAACTTTGAAAGATATTTGAGTTTTATTTTTTATTTGGGATAATTACAAAAAGTACCCTTGATGTTTGACCTAATTATAAAAAAAACCTAGCTAACTTTCAAAATTACAAAAAATACCCCTCAAGTTTGATTCAGTGTTATAATTAAGGGGTAAACTGTAATGTTTTTATAAATATGATGGGACCTTTGAATGTGTTTTTTTGTGAACGGGGTAAATGTTAGACAAAATAAAATTTCAGGGTAATTTTTGTAATTTTAAAAGTGAACTGGGTGGTACTTTTTGTAATTAACACTTTTCATTTTTGTAATTAGGCTAAACCTCAAGGACAGTATTTGTAACTGTCTCCAAAATTTATTGAAAAATTTGCTTGTGGTAATAATACTTTATTGAAATCCTTCAGGCAGGGAAAGACGTAGTCGTTTGCTTGAACGAAGCTATGAAGAGGCAGGAGCTAAACATGCGGGTTTCTGCCCTGGTACATTATCATTCATGTTAAGAGATCCCATTCATCCTCAGAGATATATGCTGGACCTGGAATTCTCATTATTTGTGTACTTTTGGCAATTTTAATGTTATTAAGCTAGGTCAACGACACTGTTGGAACATTAGCCGGAGCTAGATATTGGGACGATGATGTCATGGTTGCTGTCATTTTAGGAACTGGAACCAATGCTTGCTATGTCGAACGAGTCGATGCTATTCCTAAGTTGCACAGCCCAAATTCAACATCCGGAAGAACGGTATTTACAAATTTTGGATATTTGTGTCAGAATTTGAGGATTAGTATATGATCCTGGTTATAATTTGACGTAGAAATTAACTTTCAGATTGTAAACACGGAGTGGGGAGCATTTTCCAGTGGCCTTCCCTTGACTGAGTTTGATAGAGAAATGGATGCTGAGAGTATTAATCCTGGTGAACAGGTAACTTTTTTTTCTTTTTTACTATCTTTTTCCTGTTATATATGTTTTTTTGATTGGAATATGTAATGAAAACAGATATTTGAGAAAACAATATCTGGCATGTATCTCGGTGAAATTGTGAGACGAGTGTTGATCAGAATGGCTGAAGATGCTAGATTATTTGGTGACTCTGTCCCCGAAAAGCTTCAAATGTCATTTTCTCTCAGGTACACATTGTTTTTGTTCAAAAAAGGCTTAGTATAGGCAATAGGTAACATAATCGTTCTAACTTTTTTATGCGTTAGCTGGAACTGTATGTCCGTATTTCAAATTCTGTCTGATTTCTGTAGTTGGTAAAGTGGTAATCCTTTTTTTTTTCCTGTATCTAAAGTCTCACTTGATCCTTATTTTCGTAGAACACCAGATATATGTGCCATGCAACAGGACTGTTCCAGGGATTTTGAAATTGTTGGATCGATCCTCTATAATGTGGCTGGGGTAAGATCCTCTATAAAATCTCCTATTTCATACCGTGTTTCATCTACTGTTCCAGTATACTATTGTACACACTACACATGACATTCACCTAGTATTCTGAAACACTGGATGAAATACCATAGTGAATAGGAGACTCTTCTTACCCTTTGTGACGCCACTTGTTTGCATTCCAAAATTCAGATAAGCGTATATTTTTAGATGTCAAAACATGTAAGTTTAACCTCTTAAGATGTAATAATAAATGTCGTAATACTCCTGAATAAAAAGATGAAATAGCGTATCAAGTTGGATCTCTTATTGCTTATTATGTTTCACCTGGTGTTTTAATACACTAGGTAAATAATACGTGTACAATGATGACATCGTCTTATACTTTGCCTGTCACCTCATAAATTGAAACTCCAGATTGAAACACCATATAGACTTAAGAGATCCAATGTGCTCAAGAATGTCAATGACTAGTGATGATCTAAATGCATGCACCTACTCCAACTTGATAACAGGTGAATTCCAATTCGAGTGCAAGGAAGATTGTAATAGACGTTTGTGACGCCATTGCAAAACGCGGTGGGCGATTAGCTGGCGCGGGAATTGTCGGGATTCTACAAAAGATGGAAGAGGATTCAAAAGGTACCGTATTTGGAAATAGGACGGTGGTGGCAATGGATGGCGGATTGTACGAGCATTACCCCCAGTATAGAAGGTACCTACAAGATGCTGTCACAGAGCTTCTAGGACCCGAGATATCGAAGAATATAGTTATAGAACACTCAAAGGATGGGTCTGGCATTGGGGCTGCTCTTTTGGCTGCTACAAATTCTATGTATGGACATTGATTTCTGGAATTGAATCATTTAAATTCATTGCCTATCAATTTGTTGTTGCATTTTTGTGTGTAGAAGAGATAGGTATTGCAATTTTGTAATGTTATTCTTGCTAGCTATGAAAACAAAAAAAGTTTTGGATTTGTTATTCGTGTATTCTATACAATACATATACGTTATGTGTAAAACATAATTTTCTAAATATGTTTTCTTAGAATTAATAATGTATATGTGGCCATGCGTATTTGATATGAAATATAAGATGTGACGTATAATTGAAGTAGAAGATATGAGGTGAGGGGCGAAGCGGGCTTGGGTATCCATTTCGCCTCACACGTATTCGCCCAGCCTAAATTTTTTTATTTTTTAAATATATTTTAATATATATTTTGCATATTATAATATATAATATAATATAATATTTATGTATTCTTATATTATATCTAATATTTATAAATTGATAATGACAACTTTTGTAAAGAAAAAATTATAAATATCTTATAAATATATGTTTTTCTTTTTTTCTATAATTTATTTGCATTTGATTTAATTTAAGATGAGGCAAGACGGATCGACCCACCCCGACCCTTTCTAGGCACGGGATGGGTCTGGGTCTTCAGGTACCCGACCTGACCTGCACTATTGTCATCCCTAGTTACACACAATATTTTCTATTTTAAATTGTGTATTATCTCATATTTCAAATATGCCAAGTATATTGATAATGTCATTAATATAGATGAGCAAATGGTGTGAATTACTCACTTGAGATAGGAGAGAGACTTTTTTGACATGTAGGATAAAAAACTATGTTTTCTACACACTTTTGAGGTTCTTTTACCACAATACCCTTGAGGCTTTAAATGCAAGCCTTTAAAGTAGGTAAGTTGTATTTCTCTCCCTTGTTAAATACATACATATATACGATTCTTCCCCATTTGCTCTTCATTTTTTCTCTCTCTTCTTCTTCTTCTTCATAAAATATCAAGATGCACTGTGCACGATATATCGTACCTCAGTAAAAAATAGGCACGATATCATGCCTAATATTCGTGCCCAATTTTAAATTAGGCACGATATATCGTGCCCTATATTGGGAACGGTATCGTGCCTCAGTAAAAATTAGGCACGATATCATGCCCAATATTTGTGCCCAATTTTAAATAGGGCACGATATCGTGCCTCAGTAAAAATTAGGCACGATATCGTGCCTAATATACGTGCCCATTTTTAAATAGGCACGATATATCGTGCCTCAGTAAAAATTAGGTACGATATATCGTGCCCGATATACCGTGCCTAATATTCGTGCTCAATTTTAAATAAGGCACGATATGGGCATGATATGACACGATATGTGTATACGATTTTATACATAAGTGTGTGTATTTGGGAGAAAGTGTACACGATTTTCAAGAAAAGCATTAATTGCATCAGTTTCAAAATTGAAAATTTTCAAATTAAAGGATGGACATTTTTGTCAAATTGGGTAGAAAAGAGTTTTCTTATTTCTATGGGTAGAAAAGAATACCCAGGGACGTAGCTAATGTAAGCCCAATGCGGTCTGTGGACCGCACTGAAGTGAGCTGAACAACACCCATCCATATAAGAAAATCACTTACTCTAAATTGATAGTCCAAAAAAGCCCACACTCAAACTTTCATAGCCCATTTCATCTCTCATCTTTACTCTCTCTCAGTCAACTTTTGACAGATTCTTGGAGCCTTTTGGCCGAAAAAAATTCACAAATCAGAAAGGTGTTTTTTGGTTAATTTTTTATTATTGTTCAAGATTCAACAAACCATGTATAGGCTTTTGTGGTCAATTTATATTATTCAATAATTTAGCATGATTTTGGTTATTTATCATCAATGTCAATTTTCGATTTGATTATCTAACATCAGGTGTTTTTTTTTCTTTTTAATGTTTATGCAACTTATACTATTGAATTTGACTTGTCAAGTTTTATTTGCATTCCTAATAGAAATCTAGAAGAATAGTAAATAATTATTTTTTTTACATTTTTTAGGGGAATTAATTAATGATTTAGGAATTTATATATATTTCAACTGCTTATGACAGTTTGCAAGAACATAAGCATTTTGCATTGTTTTTATTACTAATTTAGGAATTAAGCATTTTTTTCTATTTTTAATATTTATAACTGATAAATGCCTCACAGAAACGAATTTTTTTTGACCGCACTGAATGAAGATCCTGGCTACGCCCCTGAGAATACCTACTATCCATAATGGGTACTTAAAAAATTGAGTTAATAGGGCAAATTACCCACTTGAGATAGGTGATAGGGTTTTTTGACATGTAGGATAAAAAACATAGTTTTCTACCCACTTTTGGGGTTCTTTTATCACTATACCCTTGAGGCTTTAAATGCAAGCCTTTAAAGTAGGTATATGTGTATTTCTCTCTCTTGCAATTAAATACTCCCAATACATACGTGAACCATCCCCTTCTATTTTGCTCTTCATTTTTTCTCTCTCTTCTTCTTCTTCTTCACAAAATATCAAGAAGTTATTTTTGTGGTCTTTCATCACCAAAATCGCACCAAAAAATCGAATAACAAGGTAATGTTCTTCTCCTCCTAATTACTTAACCTTATTTAAATTGTTCAAGAGCAATATCTTTGCAAAATATGTGAAATGTATTGTGAAAGGGAAAATTTTCTGCATTTATGAAGTACAGTGCACGGTATATCGTGCCTAAATATAGGGCACGATATCGTGTCTGTTTTGTACTAATGCACGATATTGTGCCCTATATCAGGCACGATATCGTGCCACAGTACAAAACATGCCCTTTTTATGTATCGTTGCATATCTTTAATATTTTTTCTCTATATCTCTTATATGTAGATGAACTCTAGCTATGTTGTTGTTCTATTTGGTGGTCATTGGGAAGATTTAGAATATAAAAATGGTGAAGAAAAAGTTGTACGTATTAAACCGGGCAAAATAAATTATAGTGAAATATTGGAGGAGGTTTATGGTGTTGTTGAAGTTGATAGGGGCATATACGATTGTGTAATGCATGCTATTGTAGATATTTCTGGAAACGAACTTGGGAAGTTAAAGTTGAAAAACGACGATGACATTGAAAGTGCGTTTGAGAACACCGAGTTACCGATTGTTTTTGTAACACCGAAAAGAAAAAGGATGGGTGAGACTAGTTCGCATAATGTATTGGGAAGTCGATGCCTGGCATAATCGAGTTGAGAACGTTGAAGGTCAACAAGGTGTTGGTGAAAGTTTTATGCAACTAATGGCTAGTCAGAATGATTTTTCAACAGTCATTGGGCCTAGTTACAACTACATGCACCATCTTGGTTTTCAACAATACGATGTACCGCACATCAATCTATATAGTCATGCAGTAAGGCCTAGTGGAGCACCTTTTATGCATATGAACAATGTTCTAATTATTGATCATCCGCGTCACTATCACCTACGAGTTAATGTTCCAAATATCAATTCTCCAGGGACTAGTATAAGGCCAAGCAATGAGGATGACTATTATCCTGATATAGGTTGTGATAATACGATGTTAATCGTGATAACAACCCAGATGATTTTGGTGAGAACTACACTGCTGGTGATGTTGGTACTGATGTTGAAGCTAATAATCAATTTGAAAATGACCAGCAATGTACTGAATTTGAGGAATTTTGTGAGTGGAGACGTAGACGGAGAGAAGTATTTCCATAAAACCAAAATCAAGATGTAGCAGAAGTACGAGGTGCTAACGTACATCCAGATATCCATAGAGACAATATGGATGCAACAATAGTGCCCACAGGACGAAGTTGGGTGATTCCTGGTGCACTCTCGCACGTTTCAGTTCCTCCCGAAGAACCTGCTAGATTAGAAGCATCTGGTGGGACATTGCACCAAGGAGCAACATACATGAGCAAAACTGAATTGGATATCGCACTAGACATGTATCACCTTGAAAATCAAGTCGAGTATCGAGTTGAACGCTCGGATAAGACTCGTTTTCATGCAATATGCAAGTATAAACGATGCCATTTTCGAATGCGTGCATATGGAAAGGATGGTATTTGGAGAGTAGGGAAGTTTGACAAGCACCATGGATGTGGGGTAAATTTGAATGACAATGCATCTAGGCGGGTGCATTCTAAAGTAGTAGGTGCGTATTTTGCATCTAGATTACTAGTGGAACATTCTGCGCTCGTGCCAAGAGATATGATAGCAGAGTTGGAATTGCGACATGGGCTTAAAAGTGGGCCAGAAAGTTATTTGTTTGTTCTGTGTTTGAGTGTGCTCGGACTATTATTGAAAAGTGGTTTTATGAACGACGCACTGTTGCTAATGAAAGAGATCAAGAGCTGACACTTGAAGCAACCAAAAGATTAAGTGATGCAGTTGAGATAGGTCGTAGAATGGATGTACAATGTCTTAGTAATGTGAAGTACAAGGTGAAAGATGGAACAAAGACTGATAAGAGTGTTTTTATGCAAGTTTTATGTGTATATTTGAGTAGAATTTGAGTTATTTTGTTGTTACTTTCGTTAGTTTTTGATTGTATATTGTTTATACTACTGTGAGGTGCTTTTATTGGTGTAGATTGACAATTCGGGGCTAATTTTGGTGAATTTCGGACCATGGATTCATGTCAAAACATACAGGGGAGTTTAAGGATGCAAAAACGCTCGAAATCCCAAGCCAAACGCGTCATTTTGGGGCCTTTTTGGTCCAACACGACCAGGGGGTGTTGGGCAACACGGCCATGTTCAAACAGGGCGAAAAATCACAATTTTTCGGCTTGGACAGACTCAAACACGGCCTGGCCGTGTCGTACAACATGGCCTGGCCGTGTCGTACGATATGGCCATGTCGACTAATTTTCAAGAAAATTCAAGCAAAGACGGCGGGGCGTGTCGTGTGACATGGCCGTGTTCGGGACTTTTTGCAACTTTTCCATGCGAAAATTATGGAAAACTCACCAACCAAGCTTTTTGACCACTTTTGTACACCTTTAACACCCTATTTTGCTACAACATGTCCCCATATTCCCTCAATTATCATTTGAATACAAGAATTCACCAACCCAACAATGAATTGGAGCATTCGTTTAACAAAGGATGGCATTATTAATGTGTTCTTGCACAAAAAAAAATGTCTATAAAAGCCAAGAGTATGAGTTGGGGGAATCATTCATTAATTCAAGATACATTGAATTCATTAGATTCATAGATTCATTAAATTCATTAGACATTGGAGATCAAGAGGTCTTGGAGGAGTAAGCTTGTAGCAACATTGGAGAAGAAGGCTTGGAGCAACATCATCAATCAAGAAAGAAGTCAATTGAGATTTTGAGAAAGATAAGTACACCATGTCTACAATACTTAAATCTTCTTGTGTAATTTATTCTTTGGTCAAAATCATGTGTAGCTAAACTCCTAGTGTTTGAATGTAATGAACTCTAGAATGGATTTGTGATTAAGGTGTGTATGTTTTTAATAAAATCTTCATATTTTGTGTGATTCACTTATATTATGCTTCGTTCATTCGAATTGATATTTGCGCAATATTGATTTGAAGTTTATTTTCATCCGGGAAATCGAGAGATTCATGGTGAAATAGAACCTATATAAGTGAAAAGAGTTGCATGCAATCCTAGATATAGGACGACATAAATCTTCTGGATTAGGGTCAAACCTAATATGAGAATTTACAGATCGTTATAATGTTGTCTTGGGGGTTTTAACTAGAAAGATATTTCAGTTAATCAACTTGAGATTAGAAGTTTTTCGCCTTGAGAAAGGGTTTAACTTAAATTGGGAATTTCTACGGTCCACAAGACATGAGATTTTATTAAAAGAGGTTGGTTTTTGCTTAAGGGCTTACGGTTGTATTTTTAACTTGTCAAATCACAAAAACATTCTAGAGGGATTTACATTCAAACACATTTCTATCTCTTGATTTCTTATTTTACAAATCTTTCTTCATTTTTACAATTTATAATTTGTTTTCCTTTTTCATCAAACAAAAACTCTGAAAATTGTTAGATTAAATAACAAAAAGACGGTAATTATTACTACTTACAATCCTCGTGGGAATGACACTCGGTACTCAATAATCTATACTATAAAACGATAGGTGCACTTGCCTACGATTTTAAAGATAGCTTTTGAGCCATCAAGTTTTTGGCGCCGTTGCCGGGGATTGTAATATTAAGAACACCTTATTTTTGTTAATTTAATCATTTTTTTTATTTTATTTCATCATTTGTCTTTCTTTTTATCTTTCTTTGTAAGTCTTGGATTACACTTATCCTCTTTATTTACCGCAGTGCATGCCTACTCGTCGCCGAATTTGGAAGCACGACACCGTCGGTAGCAACATAGAGGAAAGTATTAATACAAACCACGAAGAGGATATTAACGAAGGTAAGGATCCCGATATGGCGGATAAACAACAAAGAACCATGTACGACTATGCCAAGCTGTCTATGGACGACACATCGTCTAGTATCATAAGGCCCGCCATTTGTTAACCAATAATTTTGAAATCAAACCGAATGTCATTCAAATGGTGCAACAATTTGTTCAATTCGACGCCTCAGGAAGAAGATCCAAATAATTATATCGCGAATTTCCTCGAAATTTGCGATACCTTCAAAATAAATGGAGTCTCCGACGATGCCATCCGTTTACACCTATTCCCATTTACTCTCCGGGGACGGGCTAAACAATGGCTAAACACTTTACCGAAGGGAACAATCACAACGTGGAACATCATGGCCGAAAAGTTCCTTTTGAAATATTTTCCACCGGCCAAAACTGCACGATTGAGGAATGAAATCTCTTCATTCACTCAAGAAGATGACGAGACCTTGTACGACACTTGGGAGAGATTCAAAGAATTGTTGCGGAAATGTCCACATCATGGTCTTCCTATTTGGATGCAAGTCCAAACATTTTACAATTTGCTACTCTCGTCAACAAGGCAAATGATTGATGCGGCGGTTGGGGGAACTTTGAACAATAAAACACCGAAGTTCGCCCAAGATCCGATAGAGGGAATGGCCATGAATGGCTATCAATGGCAATCCGCACGAGGTAAACCTAACGTATCAGTGGGTGTTTATAATGCAGATGCATTGGTTACACTAGCCAGACAGTCGAAGCTTTGATCCAAAAGATTGACGATCTAGCGACTCCTAAACCACCACCACCACATGTTTTATCTTGTGAAACTTGCGGAGGATTGCATAATCATCGGGGATCCCACACACAATACCTCACGCCGAACATGCTAATTACGTTGGGAATCAAGGCAGAATTACCCAAGTAATCCTTACAAAGAACACATATAATCCTGGGTGGCGACAACATCCTAATTTTGGTTGGGGAAATCAAGGCCAACCACGACCTAATCCCAATCCTCGATCTACACACGTCTCCGGATTTCACCAAATCAAGGTAAGCTTTCTTAACTTGGAAGATCTTATAACAAAGTTTGTGCAATCAACGAGATACCCGATTCAGCGGTGGAAACATCCTTGAGAAATCAAGAGGCATCTATCCATAACTGGAAAACCAAAATAGGCGGATTGCGAAGATGATTTCCAAAAGGCCACAAGGTAGTTTTTAGGGTAATATCGAGCCAAACCCGAGGGAACACGTAAAGGCAATCACCATCAGTTTTCCACATGAGCATGATTATGCCAATGCCGCCATGCGAAAAATATGTGGAGGATGACATGCCCAAAGAAAAGCTCATGAAAAAGGAGGTTGCGAACACAAGCCCAAGATCCCTACAGAAGTCTAAGAAGAAGATAGAAGGGAGGACAAATTTGGTAAGTACCTTGATTCTTTCAAACAATTACATGCCAATATTCCATTTGTTGACCCTCCTTCAAAGCATGTTAGGGATCTTAATGACATCATTCCTAGTGAAAATAAGCTTAACAAATTATCAAGTGTGCAATTGAATGATAAATGTCCTTCCAATGAACTACCACAAAAATTTAATGATCCACGAAGCTTTATTATCCCTTGCACAATTGATGGTTTACCTGTTGATAGGGTACTAGCCGACTTGGGAGCTAGTATCAATGTGATGTCTTATGAAACATTTAAGCATGCGGGATTAGGTGAACTTAAACCTATTAGGATGGACATTCAATTAGCCGATAAATCGATTAAACATCCTAGAGGTAATATTCATGATGTGTTAGTCAAGATTGATAAATTCGTGTTTCCAGTCGATTTCGTTATTCTTGACATGCATCATAATATAGAAGTTCCCTTAATTCTAGGGCGTTCCTTTTTGGCTACCGCTAAATCTCTCATTGATGTGCATGATGGAAAGCTTACTTTGAGAGTAGGGGGTGAACAAGTTATCTTTAAATTTCCCTTGAGAAATCCTATAAATGATACTTGTTTTCCTATAAACTTGATTGAGACAAGGATAAATGATTCTTTGATTGATATGTCTTCTAATAAATCCTTGAAAGTATGTGATATTCAATGTGCAAAAGTTTCCACAGATAAATCCATATTTGAGAATAACATGCAGAAAAATAGGACCATGAAGGTCAATTGTTCGAAAATCGATACGGGTGGCGATGTTGTTCAAAAAGATAAAAATTTTCATAAGTTCAAGGCTCCGCCCGATTAAATCTTCACATTAAGGTAAAATGGTCTAGCTATACGACGTTAAAGAAGCGCTACCCAGGAGGCAACCCGATGTTTGTGTGCAATTATTTTCAGTTATTTTTATTTTATTTTCTTTTCTTTTCTTTCAAAATAATCACAAGTCCTTAGAGTCATTTTCAAATCATAAAAAAAAAAAACTCTTGAGATTCTTCTTGGTTGTTCTAATTGAGAATATTTGAGATTTCACGGTATTCGAGTTGTGTGTTGCTTAACTTTGATTAGGTATGAAGATGCCGTTGAAGGTCGCGCACCAAAACAACCCAATGATCGTCCAACACCGATTCCACTATTGTAGTAAGGTCGTATTTTTCTTTTTTCACCTCTTTTATATCATTCTAATTTCTTTGCTTTTTGAGTGTTTGGTGTGTGTTTGTCCATTTCTTTCTTTCACATTGAGGACAATGTGAATCTTAAAAGTTGGAGGTGGGTACAATAACATTTTTGGAATGCTTGTATGCTTGTTTGTGAGAGATGTGATTTTTATTTTTTTTTTAATAAATTGAATGTTTGCTAGTCAATAACTTGGCCCAATTATACCTACATTAACTTGTTAATTTGTGTTTTCAATGTGAAGCAATTGATTGTCTAGGATAGATTGACGTGGATGCAGGCAAAATTTTGATGATATTTCTAACACCATAAATACTTGATGTGTTAAGGCATATACGACGATACCTAGCATTATGAACGCCACGAGAACTCATGATTTAGTAGTGGTTAACTAGTTGTTAAACCAAGCTTGCGAATAAAAAAGAGAAAGAGAAAAATGAAAAAAAAGAAAAAGAAGAAAAAAATGGACCAATCGAGGTTATACTCTCTATTTGTTGTTGCATAGTAACTCGGAGCATTCATGAGCCCCATGTTTGTCTTTTACGTAAAACGGCGACACAAATATGAGTATGGGAAACCACCCTAGGAGGGTTTGAACAGAAATTCAAAATTTAAACCTAGTGGAAGCATGCTTCGAAAGGTCCTAAAAAAAAGAACGGAAAAAAGGGGAATGTATACTCCTTGACTTCTTATCCCAATAAAGTTCACGAAACTTGGTTATATAACTAGTAGGCTAACTACAAAGATCTATTTAGTTCTTGTATTTTCATAGCATTATTGAATTGAAGTTGTTCATAACTATCAATATTTGTGGAGTGATGATTTCAAGTCTCAATAATTCCTACTGATATTAGGGTCTTTCTCGACAGTCAATCGCTTTGCAAAACAATGTTTTTTTTACTGAATGGTTAATTCGGGTTGAGAAGGCTAAGAACTTGACTGCTTGTGTTTAATGTGTTGAAAAAAAAGAAAAAAAATGTGTGTTGTGATTTATTGAATCCCTCTTCTTGATATTATGTTTTGCTTGAGGACAAGCAAAGTTCAAAGTTGGAGGTGGTTTGATAAGAGTGTTTTTATGCATGTTTTATGTGTATATTTGAGTAGAATTTAAGTTATTTTGTTGTTACTTTCGTTAGTTTTTGATTGTATATTGTTTATACTACTGTGAGGTGCTTTTATTGGTGTAGATTGACAATTCGGGGCTAATTTTGGTGAATTTCGGACCATGGATTCATGTCAAAACATACCGGGGAGTTTAAGGATGCAAAAACGCTCGAAATCCCAAGCCAAACGCGTCATTTTGGGGCCTTTTTGGTCCAACACGGCCAGGGGGTGTCGGGCAACACGACCATGTTCAAACAGGGCGAAAAATCACAATTTTTCGGCTTGGACAGACTCGAACACGGCCTGGCCGTGTCGTATAACACGGCCATGTTACGACATGGCCATGTCAGACTAATTTTCAACAAAATTCAAGCAGCACGACCAGGGCGTGTCAGGCGACATGGCCGTGTTTGGGGGACTTTTTTGCAACTTTTCCATGCGAAAATTATGGAAAACTCACCAACCAAACTTTTTGACCACTTTTGTACACCTTTAACACCCTATTTTGCTACAACATGTCCCCATATTCCCTCAATTATCATTTGAATACAAGAATTCACCAACCCAACAATGAATTGGAGCATTTGTTTAACAAATGATGGCATTATTAATGTGTTCTTGCACAAAAATAAATGTCTATAAAAGCCAAGAGTATGAGTTGGGGGAATCATTCATTAATTCAAGATACATTGAATTCATTAGATTCATAGATTCATTAAATTCATTAGACATTGGAGATCAAGAGGTCTTGGAGGAGTAAGCTTGTAGCAACATTGGAGAAGAAGGCTTGGAGCAACATCATCAATCAAGAAAGAAGTCAATTGAGATTTTGAGAAAGATAAGTACACCATGTCTACAATACTTAAATCTTCTTGTGTAATTTATTCTTTGGTCAAAATCATGTGTAGCTAAACTCTAGTGTTTGAATGTAATGAACTCTAGAATGGATTTGTGATTAAGGTGTGTATGTTTTTAATAAAATCTTCATATTTTGTGTGATTCACTTATATTATGCTTCGTTCATTCGAATTGATATTTGCGCAATATTGATTTGAAGTTTATTTTTCATCCGAGAAATTGAGAGATTCATGGTGAAATAGAACATATATAAGTGAAAAGAGTTGCATGCAATCCTAGATATAGGACGACATAAATCTTCTGGATTAGGGTCAAACCTAATATGGGAATTCACAAATCGTATAATGTTGTCTTGGGGGTTTTAACTAGAAAGAGATTTTGATTAATCAACTTGAGATTAAGTTTTTCGCCTTGAGAAAGGGTTTAACTTAAATTGAGAATTTCTACGGTCCACAAGACATGAGATTTTATTAAAAGAGGTTGGTTTTTGCTTAAAGACTTACGGTTGTATTTTTAACTTGTCAAATCACAAAAACATTCTAGAGGGATTTACATTCAAACACATTTCTATCTCTTGATTTCTTATTTTACAAATCATTCTTCATTTTTACAATTTATAATTTGTTTTCCTTTTTCATCAAACAAAAACTCTGAAAATTGTTAGATTAAATAACAAAAAGACGGTAATTATTAGTACTTACAATCCTCGTGGGAATGACACTCGGTACTCAATAATCTATACTATAAAATGATAGGTGCACTTGCCTACGGTTTTAAAGGTAGCTTTTGAGCCATCAGACCTATTTGGTTGACTTATCCCAAAGAACGTGCAACTATCGAGAATTTGAATATGAATTGATGCCTTGCGCCCATGTATCTGCAGCATTTAGGTATAAACAAATTTAAAATTTATATCAATATTTTCACATAATTCGTTCAATATTTTTCACATAATTGTTTGTTTATTTGTGCAGAAAGGCGAACCTCAATATCTATTCATTTGTTGCCCATTATTATAAAAATGAAAATGTTCAACAAATGTGGCAAATGAAATTTTACCAGTTCCTGATCCGAGTGAATGGGTTCTACCACAAGAGGTGCGAGAATTAGTATGCAACCCTCCAAATAACCCGAGACAAGCAGGTCGTCCTAGACAAAGTAGAGTTCACTCTGTTGTTGAATCATCAAGTAATCGTTCACGTAAGAGTCAAATTTGTTCAAGGTGTGGGGGTGCTGGCCACAATTGCGTCAAATGCACTATGTCATTGCCGCTTGATGAACGCGAAAGTGCCTCAGTGACACAGCCGGGTCCTTCGAGACAAGTGCGTAGTAAGAAGAAATGTGGAATATGCCGAGCAGATGATCATACCCGTCGAAGATGTCCGAGACGTCCGAATGATGAAAATTAGGCAAAAATTGTTTCAAATTTAATACTATGTTAGAAAAACACTCTAAGAGCAGAAACTCAGTAGTCAGTAATTATTTGTGCCCCAAATATAAGAAGGGCACGATATCGTGCCCCTTTATATTGGGGCACGATATATCGTGCCTAATTATATTGGGCGCGATATCATGCCCTAAAATAAGGAGGCACAATATCGTGCCCCCTTATAATTAGGCACGATATCGTGCCCCTCTTATATTGGGGCACGATATATCGTGCCTAATTATAATTTGTTAATTTTTGTAACTTTCAGGTTCAGTTAAATTTTTTTGTAAATTTTTGTGGATTTCTTATCTGCTAATTGTAACTTGTTAATTTAAAGTAATCAAATTCTTATTTATTTCTTACCAACAAATTAAGCCTAAGAAAAATCATGCAAAATGAATATTTAATTTTAATAACTCAAAATATTTACAAGATATACAAATAAAAATGTACTACAACTCCAACTCCAAAGTACTACTATCTGTACTGTACTGGTAAACCTTTTGTGCCATCTTCTTCCTTATCTCAGGAATCGACTCCTGCACAGACTTTTTATTAATCTTCTTCGTGATACAACTAATGACGAAATATATGGCAAATACACCACAACTGGTGGTGTCGTCCTGCAAATAACAATCTTTAATTTTGCAAGACGGATAAGTTCTCACTCGCGGTGGATGGGCTCCCTATGTATGTCGTCGTAGTAGCCAGCGCGAATGAGTACACATGGGAGCATGCGACGGAGTGGACGTGTGCCGGCTAGCCGATTGGCAAAACTATCATCTGTGTATCGGATACGTACAGAGTCGTACATATATACTTTGGCTCTACGTAGATCCAGTCTGCACACGACAAAATGGCCCGATAAATTCACGATCATGAACACCTGAAAAAAAAACAAAATCATTAATTAATCAAACGATTTGAATGAAAAAAAATGAATAAACTAGCCAAAAAAAGAAATTAATTCAAGTGTACCTGCGCTACGGCACTCCACGGACCAGGATTACCTGGAGATCCGTGCTGGACAACCCTAACCAACTCATTCAGCTCCTGTCCGGGAGGAATCTCCTCAATGGTCGCTGGGTCATATACTGTGTCAGCAGGATCCCGTTCATGCATACGATTCCATATGTGCCGTATGGAATCCTACACATTGAAAAATGTTTATAGGTTAACAAGTATCATTTATTAATTTTACAGTAAAATGCGAGACACATAATAAATAAACTAACCGAAAATGTCGTAGATACAATCCTATAAGTTCCCACTTGATTCTCATGAGGCACAACCCCAAGAAACTGGGGATCAGACTGTAGTATGGGTAGGAATGCATTTATATGCTGTACAGAAATGAAAGAAATAGATATTAATCGATAAAATATTCATCAACTAAATAATGCAAAAATTTAAGAAACTTACATCATTTTCCAACTCTTCATTTGGATCCGCCACTTCCTTAAAAAATGATGGCCCAACAAGGTACATAAGCCCCACGTTCCTCCTGCAATTGGACCCTCAAATATTAAGACATTGCACTAATATAAGATGTTAATACTAAGACGACACGACAAATGCAAAAATATTTAATACTTACTCTTTATTAGACTCTAAGAAGCGGGTATACTCCCTCTCGGTCGGGTCTGGCTGCGAGACCTATGATCCCTGAATGGGCTGGGAATATGCCGCGACGGCTGCCTATCTCGAACCTGGATGAAGGAATAGGAGAGGGCAAATCTGGAGAGGGCGCTCGTGGACCAGAGACCACGAGTGTCAGAGAGGGAGCTCAAAGAGGAGACGACAATGGCCTCGGAATTGTGACTGACACTCGTGGTCGCAGAGAATGTGCTAACACAGGCATAATAGGATTCGACAATGGCGGAAGAGAAGTCGACAATACCGGATGAGGAGGAGGAGTCGACATGGCCGGAGGAGGAGAAGGAAGAGTCGACACTGCTGGAGGAGGAAGAGTCATCACTGCCGGAAGAGGGAGAGGAATCGACATGGCCGGAGGAGGAGGAGGAAGAGTAGTCACTGCCGGAGGAGGAGGATGAGGAAGAGTCGACACTACCGGAGGAGGAGTCAACATGACCGGAGGAGGAGGAGTCGACATGGCCGGAGGTGGCGTCTGTTGCGATGACTGGCTCGGATATCTCTGACTGCCATGCACGAAGTCATCGTACTGATCAAGGTATGGGAACAAAAGCCTAATCTCCTCCTGAACAAGGTCCGGAACCCGACCTATCTCCTGATCTAGGCGTCTGTCCAAGCGAGAACCCTCATCTGAGATGACAGTCTCTAACCGAGAAATGGCATCATCGACTCGTGTCTCCAATCGAGCGAACCACTTCTTTATGCATCTCTCGAACTGGCTAATCTCCTGCATAACACCCCGCATTAGTGCCAGCATATCTGTCTGCCGACTCACAGATGGATCAACACAGTATCGGACGGATGATGGATCATCGCGCACATACCGCGTCATGGGACAGATGGATCAACACGCATACTCCTCATGGACAGATGGATCAACCGTGCATCGCCCGCCGGACGATGCGTTATCTGTCCGGCCATCTAAAGGATCATCAGCCCAATGGGATGATGGGCCATCTGTCCGGCACACGCACCTCCATCGCAACCAACGCATGAAGTGCAGCATTACAACTAAATCCGTCATATCCAAAATCAATAAAATGGCCGAAAACCGACCGTCTAAACCGCCCATATAAACCACCACCGATCTCCTCCAACACATCTCTGATTATCTGAATTATACTCGATCGAACGTACCCGTGATATGGGCCCTCTCTCGATGATAAGAGGCTCTCCTCCACTGTGGACCGACCTACAACAATAATTACAAGATGAATTGTTGAAAAATTGAAGAAATCTGGAGATAGGGTACGAAAATTAAAAACTTAAAGAACATACAGTAGTATAATCACCATTGAGAAACCTAGGGCACGATATCGTGCCAAATTAAGCCTACGGCATGATATCGTGCCCAATTAAGCTTAGGGCACGATATGTGCCCAATTAAGCCTATGACACGATATCGTGCCCCAAAAATACGCCTACGGCGCGATATAAGAACAACTATGAATGGCACGATATAAGTACAACACATGATAAAGCGGCACGATGTGCGGTATATCGTGTCGCTTCATCTTCAACCTCATATCGCGCCTCAACCAGAAAAAAATACCACCATTTTCGAAAATACTAGTCCCAAAACAACAACTCAAGACTTCATATCGAACAACTAAGCCCTAATTATTGGCATTATCAAAGTATAAATTAACAACAAACTAAACCCTAATTCATGAAATGCACTATGTATTTCGAAATGAATTTCGAACATTAAGGGCGCGGCGCGATATAATAAGTATGAGAAATATAAAACCTTACCTGTTCGTGAGTGGAGGAGGAGGAGGGTACGGAGGTGGCGGAGACGGTGACGTCAACGGCGGAGATGGCGTTGGCAGCGGCGGAGTCGGACGACGGCACGAGTGATTGCATTTGGTGTTTCTTTTGATACGCCTACGGCACGATTTCAAGATGTGGGTTTTCTTCTTATTTTTACCTTTGCTTTTGGAGTGCACGATTTGGGTTGTTTCTTTTGCTTTTGCTTTTTTTTTTTTGTACAATTTTGTCTTGGAGTGTGTATGTGTATATGTACATGGTATATACGGTTTAATGATAACATCAATTTCAAAATTCAAAAAAGCACCAACTTAAAGGAGGGGTAATTTGGCCAATTTGGATAGAAAAGAATTTTGTTATCTTAGTGGATAGAAAAGAGTACCCACTATCCATAGTGGGTACTTAAAAAAATTTCCCTAAAAAATTCCCCCTTAATAGATATTTGAAATACTGCGATAAAGATCCAAATATTTCCAGCTAAGTTGACTGCGATTTTGATTTGGGGAAAAATTAATTTGGAAGGCAAAATTGATGAAACTTTTTGTTTTGTTAAATATAGGACATATAATTAGCTTATTACATTATCATCTTGCATAATATAATTAAAAAAAAATATTAAATTTTTCTTAAATTAATCAAATTATTGGTTGAACTTTTTTCTGACTAAACCGACAATAATTTGGGTTATTTTAAATGCCACAGACATTCTCGTTTTTGGAGTGGGTTGGGGGTTATTGAGGAATTAGGCGAGGCGCCGTGAGAAGAAGGCGCCTACTAGAGATTTGTCAATTTTGCCTGGCCCGATGGTGGCCCGACCGGCCTGGTAAGAGGGTTGGACTGGGCTAACTCTTCTTAGGCCCGAAATGAGCCGGGCTTTATTGGCCCGACCCATTAGGCCCGAAAAAATGGGCCGGTCTAACTTTTTCTTTGTATTTTCGTGGGCTGGGCCGGGCTGTGGCTACAAAGATAGCGGACCAGTTACTAATTGGCACAAACCAGTCCGCCCCGATTTTTTACTTTGGCCCATTTGACACCTATAGCTCCTACATAATTTTCGGATATGCTAAAATGCGAAATATTACTGAATGAAAACACGATTACATAACAAAGTCTAGAGTACATAATTAAAAAAACAATAAGAAAATTACACATTAAAATACTGAAATAAGATATGACATGCCATTATAAATAAGTACACGAATAACCGGTATGGAAATAACTGGAACACTACACGATCAATCTTGGCATGAAGAAGAATTTCCTTGCTCAGCATTAGACCGTGATGACAAGTAGCATTTAGGGTGAGCCGACAAGTTATTGCTTGAGCCTTGTGTTTCCGGCTCTGGTATCTTAAATAATATTTCGAGCTTATCAAATAAAGGTTCTCCCTCCATCATATAAGCAAGTGGAGAAATGGTGTCATCATCCTAAAAAATAAAGAAAATGAATGATTAATATACTTACAATACATAATGGTATATAATATACAACTCGCATGACGAAAATAAGAATATTTTAACTTATTGAATGCCAAGTGACCCAGTGCTTTTCCGCTGCGTGCATGAAATTAAGTTTACGATCTCAATATACACCCGGCATACTTAGCATTTTGGCGAACAAAGTATAACGGGCTTGAAGATTTTTGACTTGTTGATTTACCTCGGTGAACTTAAAATTGCATTGGAATGCAAATTTCAGAACTGCTCTAGCCTCCAAAATGGCCACACTATTGTTGGTTTCACCAATTACCCAACTGCATTTACTCTTCTCGTTTAGTAGTGAATTGATGAGGATGATGCTCATCGACAATGTCCATTTTAAAGTTTTCTCATTATAGAGTGCCCTCATTAACTGAGAGTTAAACTTCTGTGGGGATCGTAGAGGGGACCAGTTGAACTTATCCATTTAAACATGGGGTGAAAAGAGAAATAATATATGATTTTTTTGGGTTGGTAGAAGGGACCAGTTCAAGTTGCAATTAAATGAAAATTTTAGCATGTATTTATAGATCGTGTGAAGTATTTATAGTGGCATTTTTTGTAAATCTATCAAGTTATTCAGACAAGACCCTACAACTGATAAAGCTATGTAGATAAGATGTCACTGGATAAAGCTTACATCTGATAAAACTGACATCTGATAAAACTACCGTAGACAAAACTAGACATGTGCATAAAACTTACACCTGATAAAGTTGATGTAGACAAGACCATACATGTGTTTAAAGCTTACAACTGATAAGACGTATCAATGCAAAGTTAATAAATGTATTGTCGGATAACTGTATAATAATAAATGTAATAAGATGATACATACTTAATATAAAATAAGTTGATTCATTAGTTGTTTTACAATAAGCTCTATGAATAATCCTACACTCTAAGCCCCATAGTGCCACAGCTAGGCGCTACCTTTTGTCTAGTACTCCTACGTCTACCAGCATTCTGCTGCTCGTCATGTGCAAAACGTTGTGACTCGTCCTCATCATCTTGATCATCTGCAGCTCATGATGTAGTCTCTCCGGTTAAATCACGATATGCACTGAGTGTAGGCGAAAATGAGACGGGCAATATGTTAAAATATGGACGCTCGGACGTGGACGGATTATGGGCATCATATATGGAGCTCTCATGGCACTATAATCTGTCTCCAATAGCGATGAAAATGATGTCCAGTGTGGTGTGTAGTAGTCAGTCTATACTGGCTGAGGGACATAAAAACCCGGAGTGGATGTAGACGGACCTATCGTATAAAATGGAAAATGATCAACTAAAATAATTTTTGCTATTAATACCATTTTTAAGAATTTAATAAATTTTATACCATTGTGCATCTAAAGTGTATAAGTAGAAGGTCCAACTATGTCAATATGAGGTCCAATTGAAGGAACATCATAAGTCCTGGAAGGTCCAGCTATGTCAACATGAGGTGTCGATTAAGGAACATCATGGGTCATGGAATGTCCACCTGTAGATGGCTGTGACTGGTGTCGTCATCCTCTGCCATGTGCCCTACGTCCTGTAGGCACTCTTGTGGCTCTCCCAGCAGGTTGCCTTTGCAATGTACACTCAATGTCATCACTAACGTCTTTAGCAACATGTCGTAAACATACAACTGACTTGTGATCCTCGAATGATACATGAGCTGAAGAAAGCCTAAGTTGCTCCATCCACGTAAACTGGAAAATACAAATAACATAAATGTTAATATTTTTTTTTGCTTAACTATAAAAATGTTATCATAAAATAGTATTTAATTATACCATGGCATCACGTGCTGATGTGTCAGATGGCTGGAACCCAGACAGTTGATCCAAGTGACCAAACATAATGAATCGCCATGTAATCCTACCATACCAATCCATATACCCATCGACTGTATTACCATCTCCAACAATCGGCTCAACGTTGATGATATGTGAATGTCTCTGATCCAGAAATGGACCCAGTCTCGATGTTGATGTCTCCAATCAGTACCGTCTCGACCTCTACGATCAAACTCATGCAGATCCCTATGTGTATGGTGTATATGCTGAGGAATACCCTGCCTACCACCAAATTGTCTGAGAAATCGATCTGGATGGTATATCTCCACTATCGCGTAATTGATTAGTGGACATCGCGATAACCAATGCATAGTCAGACAACGAGGTCCAAGATCTGCAATATTTGGGTCCTCCAAATCGTATGGCTGCCATATAAACTGCCAAAAAATAACCATTTATTAAAATGTGATGTGCGTATTAATTGATAGTAGTGAGTAATATAAATGTGTAATACCTGATCAGGCAGCATCTGATAAAAAATCTCTCTATATATCCGTACTGAATGTCTAAGGTTGCGGCCATAGCTGTGATGTTGTACCCATCTGGCTTCGTATGGTGGTAGCCCCAACACCCTACCATCAACCCTTAGAAGTGTACCAGATATAATCATAGAACTTATATCTGTGGCACTATAGTCTTCATCCGATCTACAAAAAAAAAATTATATTACCAACAAAAACTATGCCATGTATAACATGAACTGCATAATAATAAATATATACCTGTAGAATACTCAATGATCCACCCACATACTCTTTATCCTGTTGTGCAGCATTGTAATGCTCACGATACAGAAATGCCAAAAACTGCCGCCTAACTCCAAGGCGCGCACTAAATTCCAAATATCCCCCAACCCACCTCAAAAACGAAAATGTACGTGGCAAATACAGTAAGATAACCCAAATAATTTTATTGTCTGAATAATAATAATTACAACTTTATTCATCATTATTATATTCTAAAAAAGAGAAAAAACAGAGAGATAAATAAGCTTTGACCTTTGACTTCCTCCTCGTAAAATTGCATTCGACTCTGAAATTTAAAAACATTTCTGCAGTTCAACAGTTGGATCTTAGCTGATTCTTAGGCGCTCAATCGATCCATTCAAAAATGGTGAAAAGGCCTTGGCATCTGCTATTTCTAACTTAATTGCTAAATTTAATTGTGAAAAAATTCTCGTTTGATTTCCCCATAGAAGATTTGATATTTTTTTTGTTCAACTTGCAGATCCGATTCATACTACTACAGAACAGGCAAGGCAAAACTCGTCTGGCCAAGTATTACATTCCTCTTGAGGAATCCGAGAAGCATAAGGTTGAGTACGAGGTAATTTTCTTTCCGGGAGAAGATTTCGATTTTCTTCTCCAATTCAATTTTAATTTCCGATGGCTTTAAATCCCTTTCATTTCTAAAATATTATTCATATTATAAGTGTAGGTTCATCGGCTGGTCGTGAATAGGGATCCCAAATTCACCAACTTTGTGGAGGTGAGCAATGTTTACATTGTCTTTGGATATTGAGTTTTTCTTTTAATTGTATAATCTCTTAATCCCTTTTAATAGAATAAATAATGAAAACGATTAATTTATCTTTATTTGTAAAGTTTACTGTGAATCGATATTGTTTTCAGTTTGGCTTTTTCAACAACTATGTAGTAGTACAAGGATGCAACTATGATAGCTGTAGGGGAAAAACTATAAACACTTGCATGTATTTTCCACTTTCCAGTTCCTTCTACTTAAAATGGAATTCTCAAATTTGAGCACCCAAGTTAGTGAAGAGTTCAGTCCTAGAGTCACAGTAAGAGGTTGAAGAGGTTGCCGACCTTGAGTTGTGCTGCATTTGTTTTAAGATAGTAAAAATGAAGTATTCTCAGCTCCTACCCCTTTAGGCAACTAAATAACAAAAAAGGATCATGGCTAGATGCGTACTTCTGGTTCTTTGAGGAATATGAGAGCCTTTCGAAGGAAATAAAATGTTGATGTTATCTTGTTTTTCGGTCTATTTGTTAGATAAAGAGAGCAAAATTATTAATTGATACCAAGAGAAGTTTTTGTTTCTTTTGTTCTGTCCCTAGTTTCTTCACTCATCATTTTTGGGTGCTTTCTTCGCTCTTGAGGACACATAATTGTTCACACTCTGTTGACATATTGTTGTGTCTTGTTTGGTTTATACAACTTTCCCTTGTCAATGAGCATTTTGTTAGTTGATCTTCAAATTGTCATCGGATTGACTCATGATGCAATTTGTCTTGCAGTTCCGAACCCACAAGGTTATCTACAGGCGATATGCTGGGTTATTTTTCTCATTGTGTGTAGACATTACGGATAATGAGTTAGCTTATTTGGAAAGCATTCACTTATTTGTGGAGATACTGGATCATTTCTTCAGCAATGTATGCGAGCTAGATTTAGTGTTTAATTTCCACAAGGTATGTTGTATATTGGCAGTTTCTGTTTATACTGAACTGGAAGGTCTTATACTTTTGGATCATGTGTAAACTTAAATGATAATGTGCAGTCCAATATGGTGATTTTAAAGTTACCAGAAATGTGATGAATCGTTCTACCATTTGTATTTTTGATATTACCGGCATCATCATCCCCTTTTTTTTTTGCAGCTTTGGCTTGCAACACTGCAATCTTCCATTTGCTCACTGTCTTGCCTTAAAAGATATTATAATATAATTTGTAATATGCCAATTGGTATACTTTACTTTGAAGCCCTGTACAACAAATGGATTTAATTAGAGTTTTTTGTGAATCTTAATTGTAATTTATTGTTTCGACTTTCTAGTGTGCAAAAGATAGCCACGAATGCTTTTCGCTTTTACAGTGCTCCAAGCCCCAGTGTTGGGAAATGTTGGGCATTGGGAGATAACAATATAGCATCACTAAGAAGATATCTTTCATGATGTGTGGTATATGCATGCTATTGCATGTGCTGATTTTTCCTTTTCTTTTTTTGGTTGTTGCTTTTTAAAAGGTTTACCTCATACTAGATGAATTTATACTTGCTGGGAACTCCAAGAAACGAGCAAGAAGGTAATATATTAATTATATAGGTCAATATTAAGTTTAATAAATTGTATATATTCAGTTATTCTTTTGTATCTTTGAACTTGGCATTCAATTTCCTTTTCATTTTCTACTACAGGCAATCATAGAGAGAATGGGAGAATTGGAAAAGCAGGATTAATGATTCTTTTTACTGGCAATGTCTATGAGGTCAATCAAGCAATATTCTTTGTAACTTTACAAAATCAAGGGCTCTGTTTGCGTTTCTTCAACTAATTGAGTCTTGTTTGTAAAGAATGTTGTTTGCCAAATGTTCTTTGATTGGTGAGTTTATGGTCATTTGTGGAAATTCAGTAAAATTAGAATTATTCATTCATGGTCTGATTATGTTATGTTTCTTCAAAATCAACTGTTTTTGCATCACAAATTTTGGTAAAAGATCAGAGTTTAAGAAATATATATGCTGCTTTTCCAACCTTTGAAGAAATGCCTAAGCGCTCCGAAGCTATCAAGAACTGAATACGTAGAATCTGATGATGAGAGAGATTTCTTTGTGGTTTTGAGGAATGATTTGTGAAAAGTTTAGGGCAAAATTCTCCTCTGCCGACATAGGTGAAAAGCAACACAAAACAGAATAAAGATTTCAGACAGTCCAAAAAATTAGATGTTTTAGGATTAATTACAAAACCACCCTGAGGTTTAGTTCTAGTAATCTTTTAAAATTACAAATACCCCTGACATTTGTTTTTGCCTTTCAAAATTGCACCCTCAAGAGGGGAGTATTTGATAGATAAATACAACCCTTGAGGGAATATTTGTATTTTGAAAGATAATTTGGAAATTTTTGTAGTTAAGCTAAATCTTAATGGTAGTTTTTGTAATCATCCCAATTTTTTCATTTGGTAAAATAACAAATTGTCATCCAAGCCTTTATTTTTAAACAAACATAAATTAGGCATAAACATTTGTAAATTTCAAAAAGATGAATCCCCATATAGAAGCCTTGATTATGGGGAATTTCAAGTTCAACAGCTCATTTCCTTCAAAATAATTGAAGCCAGAAGTTCTATAAAGTTAGTTCAGTTGCTTTTAAATGTTTTTCAATGAAATCTTTACTCCTATTACAGATAAAATCAACTCAAAATGACACACCAGCACGCCACATTCAATTTCATGGAATTTGTAACCTGTAAATAGCAGAGAAGACGACCCAAGTCCACCAGCTTTTCAATCAACTTAATCAAAAGGAGATGCAAAATAAGCCAAAAGTAAAACTGCTGGATGCTTTCATTTCCATTCCATCTGTACCATATTTTACGGATGGTAAGTAATCAGTGCATACATAATAATTAACCAAAAAACGAAGGAAAAAAAAATGAACGAATGCTGATTCCTTAAGCAGCATAATCGACGGTAATTTATCATCCATTTCAAAGGTGCTGATCGCACGGAAGTTGCAATTGCGGTATGTTTTCAGAATAAAACGCGGCTCCATTTCTCTCAAATCCCAATGGGAACTGATGATGATGTAACTTTATATTTGGATGATGCAACGATGAATTGATAGACATAAGCTGTTGTTGTTGAGGTGAGAACTGTTGATACTTGGAGCTTAGCAAATGCGGGAAAATAGCTTGAGTATAGTTCAGCATGGAAGAAGGCGAGTCCATTTTTCCATTTTTCCAGTCTGGTAAATTTGGGGAACCAACTCCTCCATTATTATACTGAGTCGAAAGCTGAGCCGCCCATTTCTGCTGTTGCAAATCCAGCTGCCTTCCCGTTCGGGCTGGAAAACTGCTGTTAGCTGTGCTGCTAAGATATTGAGGGAGTTGTACCTGCAGAAGGTACAAAATCGATGGTGGTTATGATATATAACATGTAAACACCAGGAAACTTCTAAGCAATTATAAAGGCATTAGCGATAATTACAAAAACTAGGCCTCAGGTTTAGTCAAATTACAAAGGGATAGTTACAAAAACACCCCTGAGGTTTGGGCTAATTACAAAGGGATAGTTACAAAAACACCAAGAACCCCGTCATGTTTGATTATGTGTTAAATTTAAGGGGCTAACTGTAGTATTTTTATAAATATCAGGGGGTTTTTGATATTTTTTTTGCTTATGAAGTGGGAAATGTAAGACGGAATCAAATCTCAAGTTTTTTTTTTGTAATTTTCAAAATCTCTGGTTTTTTTTTGTAATTAGCCCAAACCTCAGGGGTGTTTTTGTAATTATCCCAATTACAAAAGAAATCAGTTATGTTTTAATTACAAATACCATACCCCTTGGAGGTAATTACAAATACCCCTGGAGTTTTGTGTCTGTTTACAAATACCCCCCTTAATAGGTGTAATTTGTAAATTTTTTAATGCATGTCAGGGGTTATTTGTAATTTTGAAAGATAACCTTTTCTTTTTGTAATTATACCTCGACGTGACATGAGCGTGAAAGGGGTTTAAGAATCAGTTTTCTTTTTTTTCTTTTTGTAATTATATTAAACCTCAAGGGTAGTATATGTAATTATCCCTTAATATTAAGCTGTTTTACTTTTAAATTTTTATTTCGGCTTGGAACTAGGAGTTCGTGCTTTTGGTTAACAAGAATGTAGCGTTATCAATTTATATACAAGGTTCAGTATTCCTTTATCAGCCAGACAAACAGAGGTCATCAAAAGCAAGAAGAAAATATTTATAGAAGAACCATGCAAAAAGTGGTTCATGAGAACTTCAAAGATAACTAATGGAAAGTCCAGCAAAACTCACCTGCTGTGATGCTAAAGCTGAGTTATGACCGTGAAAAGTAGACGAATAACCATTCTGGGGCAGTGAAAAAAGAACGGCTGAATGATTTTGTGACTGCATGTACGATGAATGAAATTGTTTACGAGCTTCATCACTGTGTCGTGCTTTATTTACGCTCCTACTGGCATCCAAACCACACACTTCCATACCCAAAGATAAGAAGTTGTAACCCTGAAAAACTTATGTTCAGATAAAAAAAAGAGTTACATACAACAAATACCCTCGAGGTTCAGTCTAATTACAAAAAAACACAGCTACCTTTCAAAATTACCAATACTCCCTTGATATTTGTTTTTCTTGGTGTATTTGTTAAGTATATACAAATCTTAAGGGGGTATTTGAAGTTTTTTGAAAGATAAGTGGACTTTTTTGTAACTAGGCTAAAGTTCAAGGGTAATTCTTGTAATTATCTCAAACAACAATAATCATTCAGATGGTGTAGCAATGTACTCACCTCTTTTCCAGAACATAAGGCAGAGGTTTCAGAAACCAACGGCTGATCTTGGATGGGCCCCTTATGCAAAAGAATATCATTTTGGATTTCTGCTGATGAGTCCTTCTCAGCAGCAGGATCGATACCGTTAAAAGACAGACCGCCATTTCTACCATTTATCCCCGTCATTTGGTGGGCATCTACCGAAGTTGTTAATTGCGTAGGCTTCTCCAGTGACAATTCTTTTCCCTCCGATATTTGCAAGACCTTAATCAGACGGCTTATGTAGACATGCGCTGAAGATCTCTTCCACGTCTTCTTTGATTCGACCGCGACTCGAGTATACTGAATAAAAAAGTAACGGAAGATGGAGATAAAACCGACTTCACTTAAATGATATTTCCAATCCAATCTTGAAATAAGCACAAGGATACCTTTTCAGTAGTGATACTGTTTTCAATCACAGGAGGCTGACAAGCAATATTTGTGCTCGCAAACCGGGCAGGAGTCTGTTAGTGGATGATTTTGAATTAATTAGTGAATGAGACACAAAATCTATTTGAAAAAGAAGAAATTATTTGAGAAATAATTTGCACCGTAGGCAGGATCCATGTTTCTCAGAAGCAGACAAGCTGGGCAACAGATGTAAGCCTAAATTTAGAAACAAAAGCTTAGATTGCACATAAATACACCAAAATTAAATATCACACTTCAAACACTAATCTCGCCTGTAAGGAGAATGCCAGCTACCATTCTATTGAAAACTTACCGTTATATTTGTCGTCCATGGGATAATCCTTCTTGCTATATTGAACACCAAAAACTGAAACCTGAAAAAAAACATCTTAGATACAGAAGTTACCACGGAGATATGTCTAGATAATATAATTCTTGAAGCATACCTTTTCCAGGTCAATTGCGTGTTCACCACTTGGGGTCGTGTCAAATGTTGATGCTCTTGGTCTGCATGAGATCAATAACAGACAAAATTAAGAACCAAAAAAAGATATAAATATCGACGACAGGATGAAGGAATTTGTAAAATGCACCTGGGACCCACACCAAAATCGGATTCGACTACAGAACCACTAGGGGGAGATGGCTGCTTGCTAGAGGCCTCAAGAGTGACTTTTGAGCTGATTTTCGTAGACTCCTCGCGTAGTGTTGGTATCCCAGAATCTATTCATAGTGGGCATTTAGAATGGTAGAACACATGCTGAAAGCGACTAAAAGTCGTAAGACAGAAAAACATGAAAACAAAAACAATAAAGCAAACCTTCAACTGCATTCATCGAGCTCCCTGCTTCTGGAATAGCAGAAGATTTCGTTTCAGGTGGTTCATCATCCGATCCTGGCTGATTAGCTTTATTTGTATCGGAGAACATACTGGCCAAAGCGTACAAGGTTTCAGCCACTTCTTCTTCATCCTTGGTGATTTGTCCCTGCTTTTCCATTTACGGTTTGAAGAATTAATTCTCAGTTGAATTCTAATCCATGTGTTGTTCATTAAATGAAACAGGGATAATTTACAAAAACTACCCATGAGGTTTAGCTTAATTACAAAAAAATCAAGCTATCTTTTAAAATTACGAATACCCCCTTATGGTTATACAAATACTGGCAATTTGTAAAATAGTAACATATTGAATGAAGTATTTGTAATTTTGGAAAATTACTGTTTTTTTTTGTAATTAGACTAACTTCAAAGGTAGTATTTGAAATTATCCCAATGAGATAATATAGATTAAAGATTTAGAAACTGCAATGTCTAACCCTTTTTAGCTTGGATTTCTTTGAACCATCTTTTTTGAGTGTCTCAACTCCATTAGACACATGATGCTGCTTCCTTGAATTTGACAATGGTGAAGCAACAGCAGTTTCACGCCCCCGCTTTTTAATGGCTGCAGCATTAAAAACAAAATGAACCCCAAAAAGGTCTATATAAGGTAATTTCTAATTAAACATTTTTACTATCGAATTGAGCTCTCCTCCACTTAGACAACTAATGTTCTGTTAGTTGAACTTTTTTTTTTTTTTGAGGGGTTAGTTGAACTTGAATAGAACTTAAATCGCCTTGCAACCAATTGAAGGTAATTTATTCTGCATACTTACGGAGAGTTTCCAAACTCTAAAAACAGTGATTCTCAGCTTCTACCTCAAAAATTAGTTAGACGCTGAGAATCACTTTTTCTTTAAAGTTTTCAAACACACCCTTACAATGAAATGGAAAGAACAGAGAATCTTCCAATGGTTTGAAAAGAGAGAGAAGCGAAAAAAGACCACAAAACAAAAGAAATCCACTAAAAATGTCAAAAACTGTTTCATTTAAAACTTCAAAAGATAATTTAAAAAAAAAACAAGAAAAAGAAAGGAGGGGAGAAATCACTTAATCAATTTCAAGAAAATGCTTCAGTAACTCAGAAAAAGTTAAAAAGCAACTAATAGAATCTTCAGTCGCCAACAAAAAGCTAGAAAAGGAAAAAAAAAAAAAGGGCTAAGAGGAAATTAGAGGGGGGAGAGAGAGAGAGAGAGAGAGAGAGAGAGAGAGAGAGAGAGAGAGAGAGAGATCAAAAAGCAGAGTATAAAAGACAGGAAACATCGCAGAAGACCCACCATTGCAGAACCTAATTAATTCAATGGGCTCTAACTAATCTTCCCAAAAACACAAACAACCACTGCAATTGACAAGAAAATAAACAATAATCAAATATAAATACTCACCGGACCGTAGCTTCTTAGGTACCGAGGCATGGTTAACTGCACCACAGCCAACAAGAAGCTGCAATTTAAAAAAAAAAAAAATCAGAAAATATCTCCAATTCATAGTCCAGCTATACGAAGTTAAAGAAGCACTATCCGGGAGGCAACCTTGCCGTCCTCTTACAATTTTAAGGTTTAAATCATGAGCTTATAATATCACGTCGTTTTACCGTTCTGGGTAATTTGTACTTCTTGCCATTACTAGTACTAGGCTGAGATTCAACTTCACCATCAAATCCCACAGAACCCATTTCACATTCTTTTCCCCTCAAACCTCCAAAACTGAATAATCCTGTAAACAAAGAGAAGATAATTTCAACGGGAAAAGGATAACACAAAAACACAAAAGAAGAAAAGAGATAAAAAAAGAAGAATATAGTGCGAACACGTAGCTTATATAAAACACGCTGTATCGTAAAACACCAAAAGCATATCACCAAACAAGAATTTATCGCAGATAAAGACAATAACCCCCTCGATGGCTTTTTGTTGTTTAGTACCGCAAATTGAACAAGAAGTCGAGGATCTTCTTGTAATTTCACTATCGTATATACAGATGAAATTTGATGATCATGCCAAAGAAAATGATTAATGCATCCGACTGGATAATAATAATCTTCTACAAGCAGGCCTTCAGTCTTCTTTTAGTGTTGTCCTTATCTATAAAGGTAACAAAACGGACGGTGACTTGGGATTCACTTGAAAGCTCCCTTCATGGCCCAAATTTGGTTCAATTCCCAACAGAAGAAATGTATTCAGATCTTTAAAATTGTTCTAAAAACCAGAGTAAATTTCGGGTTCTCGAGAAATTAGACTTCACAAAATGGACAAAAAACTCAGAATAAATAAGGAATTTTCATTTCTAATTTGGGTTTGTTCAGTCATTGCTGAATGAGGAGCAAGGAGAAGAATTAGATTGGAGACTAATGAGAGAGAAGGGAAGGTTGTTAGGAAAAGATGGGGAAAAAAGAAAAGTGAAAGCTGTCCTTTTTATTTGGGGATGTTCAGAGAATCAGGTTCTTCTTCACGCAATAAAGGGGCTCATTTACTGACTCTCTCACACTCACACTTTACTCTCTTTCACACACAGAGAGATGGAAATGCAAAAGAGAAGGATAAAAGTAACATAATTAGTATTAGAAATTCTTGGAAATGCAGAAGATCTCAATCATAAAAACCAAAAAGAGAAAAAAGTAAATATCTTTCTCCTTTTTAATATGCATTAATTATCGATTCAAAATACCCATTTCTCCAATATCTGAAAGAAATGAAAAATTACATATAAGCTTAATCAAAGGTCTAAAGAAAAAACCCACAACTGAAAAGAAATGATTCGATTACCAAAAAACCATCAAAATACCCCAGAGAAAAAAAAAGAAAGGAAAAGAAATTTTTTCTTCGAGATACCTTTGTTCTTCCTTTTGCTCGCACAATCCGACTCAGTATCAGAGAAGAGACCCAACACAGAAGAAATCAATGGATTCTTTTGAATCAACAACGGAAAAATGAAAGGAGACAGTCTTTCGATTCAAATTCTTCGCTGGAGAGAATTCCAAATTACCTAACTCTGAAATTTCACACTCACTGTGTGTAAAGTGTGTGCACAGTATCAGCTCACTCATTCCTTAACAGACGGGGAATATGAAACAAACCAGACTGCATTTTGAACGATAAATCGCGACGATGTAACGACCGTGCTTTATAACTGTCTCCAGGGACGGCATCTCCAGATCCGACGGTCTCTGTTAATCGGGTCATCAGACCCGTTGGATTCACGAGAACCAGTAGTCCGACGTGTCAGCCACGTAGGAGAATGTTAGCTGACACGTGTGTTCATGCGACTTCGACTGAGATGGACGGCTGCGATTGGATCTTTATGTGAAATGGGAAATGAAATAATCGGCGATTTAATGTGGGGACAGGACAGGGACCATTTTACTCGGGGAGGGTAATGATTTTTTTTTCTTCAGTTGGGATTTTACTGCAGGTTGGCGTGAGGATCATGTGTGGTGCGTGTCACCAGTTATGATTCATTTGTGTGAAATGACTATTTTGACCTTGTAATTAAGTTTAATGATAATATTAGAACATGGTGGTAATGATTATGAAATGCAAATGCAAATTGTTTTAACTTATTTAACTATGCAAATCCCAAGGGTAATTAAAGTTTCTATAACTTCTTTTTCTCATATTATTTTGGCTTCAAATTTCTATTTTTTATTTTTGTGATTCATTTTGTATTTTTACTATTTGAATTTGTAACACGTGTTCAAACAAGGTTTGAGTATGTATTGACATTCTAGGCAGTTCGCAATAAGTTTCTAGTCGAAGGTTTAGACCAATTCATCACCATCTTGCACGCTTCTAGGTATGGCAATGGGTGGATCGGGTCGGGTACCTAAGGACCCAGACTAGTCCTGCGCCTAGAACGGGGGCGGGTCGATCTGTCACGGTCGCGGGACGGATCGACCCGTTCTGCCCCCAATTTAAATTAAATTAAATCCA